>JAABKJ010000755.1:13728078-14328078 GCA_011634705.1 Andricus grossulariae
TGCAGTTCTGTCGGTCGATTTCCCTCCTCTAAGTGATACTAAATATGACACATGGTGTGCTTTAATTAACTGTGCGGGCGGGGTGGATCATATTCTTCTTAGTGGGGATTTTAATGCTTATTCCGGAATGTGAGGCGCGGCTTGGGAGAATGCCACGAGGAGGGAATTGAGTATGGCTGTTTCTGACAGGGATCTGGTTCACCTGAACGACCATGAGCCTACTTTTCTTCCTTCTCCGGGACAATCTGGTTCAAACCTGAATTTGATCTTCCTTTCTGCTTCTCTGGTTCACCTGGCCTCGGTGGAGGTTTCTGAGGACACCTATCTTTTCGATCATTTCCTGGTGAATAGGCGTATTGACGTTACTCCTATGTTGTCCAGCTCCTCATCTAGGAGATTTAACATCAATTTTCTGGATTGGTTCCTCATCCGCAAAGGCGTTGAGGAGATAATTCCATCCCTTGTTCAGAAATTGAATGGCGGTTTGAACCCGTCTAAAGTTTATGATTATTTTATGGACTATGTGTTCAAAATTCTGGAGGAATGTGGAGCATTCCGAGGTAGCTCGCATGGGGGTAAGAGGAAGGCCCAACCCTTGTAGTGGAATTCCGAATGCGATGATGCATTAGTTCGGAGGAGCACAGCCTTGAAGGAATATCTGGCTAACCAGTCGAGAGAGAAAAAGGTAGTTTGCAAAGCAGTTGACCAGGAGGTAAAGAGATTTCTTAGATTTCAAAAGTTTTGTGTTTTCAAGGATTTGAGTGAGACGTTAAATCCACGTACTGGTATGGCCAAGGTTTTGCGAACTGTCTCTGGAATTACAAAAACTCCAAGATGATCTGGTTGCCTCTCATATTCCTCCGGCGGAAATTTCCCTTGAGTCTGCGATCGATGAATCTGATTCTATGAACATACAATTCTCGAATTTTGAGTTTGAACTGGGTCTTAATGCTTGTAAGGCGAGGACTTCTCCGGGTTTGGATGGTATCTCTTATGAGATGATAATTGGCTTCTCCCCTAGTGTTCCGGATTTTATTTATCTCCTCTTTAATAGAATGTTCACGACTTTTATGTACCCGGAACCTGCAGGGAAGGGATTTCACCAAAATATCTCTGACTTCCTGTATGGGAAAGCTGTTTGAGAGGCTTGTTCGGAGGCGTCTGGAATTTATGGCTGAGAAGAGAAATTGGATTCCTAGGTTCTAGACCGGCTCTTGATTGTGTGGCTTCAGTTAATTCTCAGGTGATCCATGGTCTAGGTGATGCGGAACCTACTTTGGCTCTTGCTATTGACATTAAGGGCGCCTTCAATTCTGTTCTTCCCGGGGTTCTCATAGAGAATCTCAGAGAATTGGGTGTCCCTGCTAGAATCCTAAATTTTGTTTCGTTTCTGACTGCCAAGAGTGAACTCTTCTTCTCCTCTGATAACAGGGATCCGAGGATTTCTGGTGTGGGGTTCCACAGGGAGGGGGACGGGTATCCCCAATATTGTCCAGCCTATATCTTGGAAACCTTGAAGATTGTCTCCCGAGGGAAGTGAGGGCCTGGCAGTATGCAGATGACCTGCTAATGTTTGTTAAAAATCGTGATATAAGGGTGACCTTGGAACTTCTTTGGATTGCGGTTGTCTTATTTTCGGTCTGGCTTAAGTCATTGGGTTTAACTATATCGTTACCAAAATGCCAGCTTTGTATCTGTACAAGAGGTCGCTTTGGTCTAAAGGAGATAACATTTGTAATTGAGGGGCAGGCAATAAATTGTCAAGCTACCTTGATGTACCTGGGGATTGTGCTGGATATGCGCCTAACATGGGTTTTGCGGGTTGTTGCAAAGGTCACGTGGGGTTTTGACCCATTAACCCTAGAGTTGGTATACAGAAATCTGGTCAGAGCTTGTTTGGAATCGGGTGCCTGTCTCTTTGCGAGCGCCAGCTCTCTCGTTCTGTCGTTGTCGTTCACGAGTTCCACTTGACGGATGAAATTTATCCGTCTTCCGATAGGCGGCGCTATGATCGTCTTGTTCCACAAAATCATTGAATCCTATAGGGAAATTAATAATTCATTAAAAATAAGAATATTCCCGATTAGTTCAGTTCATGAAATTATTACTGATCATTCTTTGATGTGTAATTGATATTTAAAAATGTTAAATGTATCAAATTGTCAAAAAAATATTTTAAAAAATGTGCTAAAAGTGCTATATATCGCTGCATTCTATAGAATAATCTATGTCTTACAATCCAAGTACTATATATATATTTTTTTATTATTTTATTTTTTAATCACTTATTACTTTCCATATATGACCTAATGCTTTTTTGGAACAGGATGATCGTAGCTCTGCCTGTCGGCCGACGGATGAATTTCACCCGTCAAGTGGAACTCGTAAGCGACAACAGCTTCTACAGCAAACGTTGGAGGGTCGGATAGGGCTGTTTGAGGCTAACGAACCTCCTCTTAGCATTCCTAGATCTATGCTTTCTCAGAGGTTCTTACTACGAAATTTCTTATGGCGTAATAATCGACTCACCCCGAAATTGCAGTTAATTACAGAAAAGTGTAGGTCGGAGGAGCTCCGACAGAGTAGAAGGAGAGGAAGAAGAATTTTTTATTGTTCGCCTAGACAAGACAGGTCTAATAGCAACTTATGACTCGATGTGGGATGTTCTTCGGTGTGTATCTCGCTCATCGATGCCAGACTACTTTGACAGTGAATGGGAGGATCTCATCTTTGAGGCTAAAATCGATCTTGATTCTGGGGTGGTATTAGAGGAGTCGGGCGACCTGGCTCTGGTATTCGAGGGCTTTTCCTCGGTGGTATACCCGGTCTCAACGTGGATTTTTACCGATGATTCAGTTGATAGGTCCTCGAAGAGTGCAGGATGTGGTTCTATATCCCGGAGCTGGACTTTAGATTTGGTCTTCCCCTTCAGGGGTGCACTTCGGTTCTGTCGTCTGAACTGTATGCGATTTTATCTGCTGTTAGGCATGTGCTGAAGGCGGAGGCAGGGAGGTTTGTTATTTGTATCAGGGAGGACATTGAGTCTTGGTGTTCGCGCCTTTGGCCTTATGAGACAAATGTGGAACATAGAAGGGAGTATTTGGACCGTAATGCTTTTAAGACTGCTAGGCCTTGGTTTAGGGGTTTCCAGTTTACTAGAAGGTACTTGAATGTAATTACGCGACTGAGAGCCGCTCACATTTGTACGAGTACTCATTTTCAGCAAATGGGGTGGAATTTGCCGGGTGATTGCGAATGCGGTGACGGGTTCAGAGATCTGAATCATTTAATCCATGAGTGCTCCCTTCTTTCGGAAGGCAGGCCAGCCTTCAAGAGCTATCTTTATAGACGGTTTCCGGGCAGGTCCGTTAAGCAAGTCAAGCTTTCTGACTTGATATTTGAACCGGATGTTGAAGCAGTAAGCGAAATTGGGGGGTTCTTTAAGAAGGGAAACATTATTCTGTAACTTTAGATAAATTGGGTTAATTGCGGAAGGATGGATTGGTTTGGGCATGTGCGGCGTCTCCCGTTTAGCTCCCTCCCATACGGTTAGAGGTGTCACGACTGGGGTCTACGTTCGAGCTCAACGGGATTGGAAGGAATGCTCTTACTGGATTGATTTGTTACCTAGAAGTGTTAATGAGAGAATTACAAGGTGGAAAATTGTATGTTTAGTTCTGGCCGTTTGCTGAAATGCAATAAGCCAGAAGCAAGAAGAAGAAGGCAACAAAAGCGGCAACGTCCCTGGTTGCATAATGAAAATACTTTACATGAAGAAATTAAATTTAGATTAAATCAAAGTTCAAATTCTTTAACATCCAAAATTAAATTCGAATAACAAAATTCTTAGAAATTAAAAAAAATTCAACTCCGAGAACCAAAAACGACTAAATTTGGACAAGCACACATTCAATTGTTTTGGTAAGGGTGTTAACACTGCAACTTTGGCCATTTTTTTAAGTTAAAAAAGACATAAAAACATGCCATTAGTGCTACCTATTGCACTTGTTAACACTTTTTCAAGCGATGCAACTATGTAGCTACTATTTTTTATATTTGGCGCCAATACAACTATTCAGAATACTCTAAATTCATCCGTTCTCCATTTGCACCTTCGGGAAGAGGAGAATAAGTTGGCGTGGAGGTTAAGTTGGCTAACCCTTATTTACAAAAAAACTATAATAGTTAGTCTCGCGAAAATTGTTCTATCGTCTGAATTGTTGCATAATATGTAATTGATTGAAAATTCACAATCAGTCGATTTTTCAAAACATTCATTACAAGTTTATTTATACGATTTTTTTGGGTAACTTTCGGTTAATTTCAGAGGCAATTGAATTCAATCGATGACAAAATCAAATTTTACCTTAACCTGACTGATCCAATACTTCAATAATATTTGATGTTTAGAAAACATATTTTCGACAAATAAATGAGCCTTTTATGCAACAAGTATTTAATTAATGATCAATCCCTGAGCGTGTGATTTGGCGCGGACGTTAAGTCGCACGCGATTTTGTACAGAAGAGTGCAAATCGCATGTTAGGAGTAGGTTATGTGCATGTCAATTATGGGTAATTCCAGAATAGATGGTCTTGACGCAGTTGCGACGTCATTAAAAAAGAAATTATTATTGACATATAATGTTCCTGAATGCTCTTAGAGTTTGTGTGCCCTGCGAAAATGGCATGTGCACATTATCATAATGGTCCAACTCTGCTCATCCCGTAAAGTTTTTCGATGGGACCTTGTATGGTTTATATTTTAAAATACTTAAAAATAGAGTGAGGTTAACCCTTTTTATGCTGTTTCTGTTTTTATGATTTTTGCATGTAATTCTCCATAACTTCGACTGAAATTATTAATATTATGGACATATCTTTAGATTAAAGTTTAATTTAATTATTTTACATAATGCCGGAAAAACATCAAGTTGAAAACCTCAAAAATTGACATTTCGATGAAGTATATTGTATTTAAATTTATGCTCAAATTAATATATACGTATTTTTATCAAATGAAAAGTTAATTCTGTAAATAATAATATCGGTAGGGAATCGATTTCCAGAACTCGAATTTTCCAGAATGAAATTTTGTCAGAAGAACGCTAATTTCCGGGCGTGCAACTGCGGGCAGACAATTTATGAATACAAGAGCGATGTTTCTTTATGAAATAGCGCAAAGATCGGTAAAGGGAGGTGGTTCCTTTACATAATGAAGCAACAGATGGCGATATGCGTATGTTATTACTGAGGATGCCAAATGAAACCCCAAAAGAGAACTTTGTTTTAAATATTTATTTAAGTACTGCATACAATTTATTAATGAAAAGGCATTGTTGAAATGATTTTCAAATTGTTGTTCGTCGAAAGTTCTGTTTCTAGGTGTTAAAAATACATCTTCCTTGAGGAAGTTGGTTAAAGAAATGAAACTTAAAATACCCGGATTATTTTTGAAAGTTGTCTAAGCGCTTTAAATACATCTTCGTCCGGGAATTAAATTCAAGAAATAATATTCAAAACACCTTTATGTTTTTTTTTAATATCTCGTCGATCTAGCAACTAATCTTGGTAGTCCAGGTGTCAAAAATACCTCTTCCTCGAGAAAGTTCCGGTCCAAATAGAAATTTAATACACTTTACTGGATGTTTGAAGTTCTCATTCCATTAGGTCATCCTGGTAGTCCAGGTATTGAAAGTACATCTTCCCCGAGGAAGTTTGCTTAGGAATTGAAATGTAAGATACCCGGATGACACTGTGAAGGACTCTTCGTATGAATAATCAATCCTGGTTGTCCCGGTATTACAAATATATCTTCCCCGAGGAAGTGTGGTTAAGACTAAGAATTTAACATACCCGGATAATTTTAAAAAGGTCTCGTCGTACTAAAAATTAATACTGGTTGTCCAGATATTAAAAACACACCTTCCCCGAGGAAGTTTGGTTAAGACTAAGAATTTAACGTACCGGGATGATTTTAAAAAGGTCTCTTCGTACGCAAAATTAATCCTGGTTGTCCAGGTATTCAAAATACATCTTCCCCGATGACGTTCGGTTACGACTAAGAATTTAACATACCCTGATGATTTTAAAAAGGTCTCGTACTAAAAATTAATCCTGGTTGTCCAGGTATTAAAAATACATATTCCCCGAGGAAGTTTGGTTAAGACTAAACATTTAACATACCGGGATGATTTTAAGAATGTCTCGTACGAAAAATTATTCCTGGTTGCCCAGGTATTAAAGATACATCTTCCCCAAAGAAATTTGGTCAAGACTAAGAATTTAACATAATGGGATAATTTTAAAAAGGTCTCGCCGTACTAAAAATTAATCCCGGTTGTCCAGGTAATCAAAATACATCTTCTCCGAGGAAGTTTGGTTAAGACTAAGAATTCAACATACCCGGATGATTTTAAAAAGGTCTCATCGTACTAAAAATTAATCCTGGTTTTCCAGGTATTAAAAATACATCTTCTCGAGGTCAAGACTAAGAATATAACATACCCTGATGATTTTAAAAAGGTATGGTCATACTAAAAATTACCCCTGGTTGCCCAGGTATTAAAAATACACCTTCCCCGAGGAAGTTCGGTTTAGACTAAGAATTTAACATACCCTGATTATTTTCAAAAGGTATGGTCATACTAAAAATTACTCCTGGTTGTCCAGGTGTTAAAAGTACATCTTCTCCGAGGAAGTTTGTTTAAGACTAAGAATTAAACATTCCCGGATGATTTTAAAAAGGTCTCGTCGTACTAAAAATTAATCCTTGTCGTCCAGGTATTAAAAATACATCTTCCCTGAGGAAGTTTTGTTACCACTAAGAATTTAGCACACCCTGATGATTGTGAAAAGGTCTCGTCGTACTAAAAATTAATCCTGGTTCTCAAGATATTAAAAATACACCTCCCCCGAGGAAGTTTGGTTAAGACGAAGAATTTAACATACCCGCATGTTTTTAAAAAGGTCTCGTCGTGCTGAAAATTAATCCTGGTTGTCCAGGTATCGAAAATACATCTTCCCCGAGGAAGTTTGGTTAAGACTAAGAATTTAACATACCCTGATGGTTTTAAAAAGGTATGGTCATACTAACAATTACTCCTGGTTGTCCCGGTATTAAAAATACATCTTCTCCGAGGAAGTTTGGTTAAGACTAAGAATTTAACATACCCTGATGGTTTTAAAAGGGTATGGTCATACTAAAAATTACTCCTGGTTGTCCCGGTATTAAAAATACATCTTTCGCGAGGAATTTTGGTCAAGACTAAGAATTTAACATACACTGATGATTTCAAAAAGGTATCGTCGTACTAATAATTAATCCCGGTTGTCCAGGTATTAAAAATACATGTTTCGCGAGGAAGTTTGGACAAGAATAAGAATTTAACATACCCGGATGATTTTGAAAAGGTCTCGTCGTACTAAAAATTAATCCCGGCTGTCCAGATATTAAAAACACGCCCTCCCCGAGGAAGATTGGTTAAGACTGAGAATTTCACATACCCTGATGATTTTAAAAAGGTATGGTCATACTAAAAATTACTCCTGGTTGTCCAGGTATAAAATATACATCTATTCCGAGGAAGTTTGGTCAAGACTATGAATCTACCATACCCTGATGATTTTAAAAAGGTGTCGTCCTACTAAAAATTAATCCTGGTTGTCCAGGTATTAAAAATACATCTTCTCCGAGGAAGTTTGGTTAAGACTACGAATCTACCATACCCTTATGGTTTTAAACAGGTATCGTACTAAAAATTAATCCCGTTTGTCCAGGTATTAAAAATACATCTTCCCCGAGGAAGTTCGGTTAAGACTAACAATTTAACATACCCTGATGATTTTAAAAAGGTCTCGTCGTACTGAAAATTAATCCTGGTTGTCCAGATATCGAAAATACATCTTCCCCGAGGAAGTGTGGTTAAGACTACGAATTTGGCATACCCTGATGATTTTAAAAAGTTCTCATACTAAAAATTAATCCTGGTTCTCCAGATATTAAATATACACCTTCGCCGAGGGAGTTTGGTTAAGACTAAGAACTTAACATACCCGGATGATTTGAAAAAGGTCTCGCCCTACTAAAAATTAATCCTGGTTCTCAAGATATTAAAAATACACCTTCCCCGAGGGAGTTTGGTTAAGACTAAGAATTTTACATAGCCGGATGATTTTAAAAAGGTCTCATCGTACTAAAAATTAATGCTGGTTTTCCAGGTATTAAAAATACTTCTTCCGCGAGGAAGTTGGGTTAAGACTAAGAATATAACATGGCCTGATGATTTTAAAAAGGTATGGTCATACTAAACATTACTCCTGGTTGTCCAGGTATTAAAAATACATCTTCTACGAGGAAGTTTGGTTAAGACTATGAATCTTCCATACCCTGATAATTTTAAAAAGGTCTAGTTGTACTAAAAATTAATCCTGGTCGTCCAGGTATTAAAAGTACATCTTCCCTGAGGAAGTTTGGTTACCACTAAGAATTTAACATACCCGGATAACTTAAAAAATGTCTCGTCTTAGCGAAAATTAATTTTGGTGGTCCAGATATTAAATATACATCTTCCCCGAGGAAGTTTGGCTAAGACTAAGAATTTAACTTGCAAGGATAATTTTAAAAATGTTTCGTACTAAAAATTAATCCTGGTTGCCCAGGTATTAAACATACACCTTCCCCGAGGAAGTTCGGTTAAGAATAACAATTCAACATACCCGGATAATTTTAAAAATGTCTCGTACTAAAAGTTATTCCTGGTTGCCCAGGTATTAAAAATACACCTTCCCCGAGGAAGTTGGGTTAAGACTAGGAATATAACATACCCTGATGATTTTAAAAAGGTATGGTCATACTAAAAATTAATCCTGGTTGTCCAGGTATTAAAAAATCATCTTCTCCGAGGAAGTTTGGTTAAAACTATGAATCTACCATACCCTTATGATTTTAAAAAGGTATCGTCCCACTAAAAATCATTCCCGGTTGTTCAGGTATTAAAAATACATTTTTCCCGAGTAATTTTGGTCAAGGCTAAGAATTCAACATACCCGGATGATTTTCAAAAAGGTCTTATCGTACTGAAAATTAATCCTGGTTGTCCAGATATCGAAAATACATCTTCCCCGCGGAAGTTTGGTCAAGACTAAGAATTTAACAGACCCGGATGATTTCAAAAAGGTCTCGTCCTACTAAAAATTAATCCTGGTTGTCCAGATATCGAAAATACATCTTCCCCGAGGAAGTTTTGTTAAGACTAAGAATTTAACATACCCGTACCCGGATGATTTTAAAAAGGTCTCGTCCTACTAAAAATTAATCCTGGTTCTCCAGGTATTAAAAGTAAACCTTCCCCGAGGGAGTTTGGTTAAGACTAAGAATTTTACATACCCGGATGATTTTAAAAAGGTCTCATCGTACTAAAAATTAATCCTGGTTTTCCAGGTATTAAAAATATATCTTCCCCGAGGAAGTTGTGTTAAGTCTAAGAATATAACATACCCTGATGCTTTTAAAAAGGTATGGTCATACTAAAAATTACACCTGGTTGTCCAGGTATTAAAAATACATCTTCTCCGAGGAAGTTTGGTCAAGACTATGAATCTACCATACCCTGATGATTTTAAAAATGTGCCGTCGTACTAAAAATTAATCCTGGTTGTCCAGGTATTAAAAATACATCTTCTTCGAGGTAGTTTGGTTAAGACTACGAATCTACCATACCCTTATGGTTTTAAAAAGGTCTCGTCGTACTAGAAATTAATCTTGGCTGTCCAGATATTAAAAACACACCCTCCCCGAGGAAGATTGGTTATGACTAAGAATTGAACATTCCCTGATGATTTTATAAAGGCCTGATCGTACTAAAAATCAATCCTGGTTGTCCAGATATTAAAAATACACCTTCCCCGAGGAAGTTTGGTTAAGACTGAGAATTTAACATACCCGCATGATTTTAAAAAGGTCTCATCGTACTGAAACTTAGTCCTGGTTGTCCAGGTATCAAAAATACATCTTTCCCGAGGAAGTTTGGTCAAGACTAAGAATTCGACATACCCGGATGATTTTAAAAAGGTCTCATCGTACCAAAAATTGATCCTGGTTGCCCAGGTATTAAAAATACACCTTCCCCGAGGAAGTTCGGTTAAGACTAAGAATTTAACATACCCGGATGATTTTAAAAAGGTCTCGTCCTACTAAAAATTAATCCTGGGTTTCCAGGTATTAAAAATACATCTTCCCTGAGGAAATTGACTTAAGACTAAAAATATAACATACCATGATGATTTTAAAAAGGTATGGTCATACTAAAAATTACTGCTGGTTGTCCAGGTATTAAAAATACATCTTTCCCGAGGGAGTTTGGTCAAGACTAAGAACTTTACATACCCTGATGATTTTAAAAAGGTCTCGTCGCTCCAAAAATTTATCCTGGTTGTCCAGGTAATAAAAATACATCTTCCCCGAGGAAGGGTGGTTAAGACTAAGAATATAACATACCCTGATGATTTTAAAAAGGTATGGTCATACTAAAAATTACTCCTGGTTGTCCGGGTATTAAAAATACATCTTTCGCGACGAAGTTTGGTCAAGACTAAGAATTTAACGTACCCTGATGATTTTAAAAATTTCTCGTTAAAAAGTAATCCTAGTTCTCCATATATTAAAAATACACCTTCCCCGAGGGAGTTTGGTTAAGACTAAGAATTTCTCATACCCTGCTGATTTTAAAAAGTTCTCGTTGTACTAAAAATTAATCCTGGTCGTCCAGGTATTAAAAATACATCTTCCCTGAGGAAGTTTGGTTACTACTAAGAATTTAACATACCCGGATAATTTAAAAAATGTCTCGTCTTAGCGAAAATTAATTCTGGTTGTCCAGATATTGAAAATACATCTTCCCCGAGGAAGTTTGGTTAAGACTAAGAATTTAACTTGCAAGGATAATTTAAAAAATGCTTTGTACTAAAAATTAATCCTGGTTTCCCAGGTATTAAAAATACACCTTCCCCGAGGAAGTTCGGTTAAGAATAACAATTTAACATACCCGGATAATTTTAAAAATGTCTCGTACTAAAAGTTATCCCTGGTTGCCCAGGTATTAAAAATACACCTTCCCCGAGGAAGTTCGGTTAAGACTAACAATTTAACATACCCGGATGATTTTAAAAAGGTCTCGCCCTACTAAAAATTAATCCTGGTTCTCCAGATATTAAAAATGCAGCTTCCGCGAGGAAGTTTGGTTAAGACTAAGAATTTAACATACCCGGAGGATTTTAAAAAGGTCTCGCCCTGCTAAAAATTAATCCTGGTTTTCCAGGTATTAAAAATACATCTTCCCTGAGGAAGTTTGGTTAAGACTAAGAATTTAACATACCCGGATAATTTTGAAAAGGTCTCGTCGTACTAAAAATTAATCCTGGTTTTCTAGTTATTAAAAATACATCTTCCCTGAGAAAGTTTGTTTAAGAGTAAGAATTTAATATACCCGGATGATTTTGAAAAGGTCTTTTCGTACTAAAAATGAATCCTGGTTTTCCGGTTATTAAAAATACATTTTCCCTGAGGAAGTTTGTTTAAGAATCAGAATTTAACATACCCGGATGATTTTAAAAAGGTCTCGTCGTACCAAAAATTAATCCTGGTTGTCCTTGTATTAAAAACTCATCTTCCCCGAGGAAGTTTGGTTAAGACTAAGAATTTAACATACCCGAATTATCTTGAAAAGGTCTCGTCGTACCAACATTCAATCCTGGTAGTCCAGATATTAAAAATACACCTACCCCGAGGATTTTTGGTTAAGTCTAAGAATTTAACATACCCGGATAATTTTAAAAATGTCTCGTACTAAACATTATTCCTGTTTGCCCAGGTATTAAAAATACATCTTCATCCAGGAAGTTTATTCAAGACTACCAGCATTAATTATTATTCGTACGAACAGTCCTTTATAAAATCATCCGGGTATCTTACATTGCAGCTCCTTATGAAACTTTCTCGAGGAAGATGTATTTTTAATACCTGGACTACTAGGATTTATATTTAGTACAAAGAGACCCTTATAAAAGCATCCGCATATCTTAGATTTAAATTCCTAAGCGGACTTGATCGGGGAAGATGTATTTTTAATACCTGGACGACCAGGATTAATTTTTAGTACGCCAAGACTCTCATAAAAGCATTCGGGTATCTTAGATTTCAATTGGTATACAAGCTTCCTCGGGAGGATACGTTTTTTATAATACCTGGACCACCGGGATTAATTTTTAATACGCCGAGACTCTTATAATAACATCCAGGTATGTTAGATTTTAATTTCGAACCAAACTTCCTCGTTGAAGGTGTATTCTTAATACCTGGACTACCAGAATCAATTCTTAGTGCACGACGAGACCCTTATAAAATCATTCGGGTATCTTAGATTTAAGCTCTTAACCAAAATTCCTTGAAGATGTATTTTTAATAACTGAACAACCAGGATTAATTTTTAGTACGACGAAACTCTTAAAATCATCTGGGTATCTAAGGTTTAAATTCTTATCCAAATGTCCTCGAGGAAGGTGTATTTTTCATACCTGGACAACCAGGATTAATTTTGAGCACGAGAGCTTTATAAAATCATCCGGGCATGGTAAATTCTTATTCTTAACCAAGCTTCATTGAGGAATATGTATTTTCAATACCTGGACAGCCAGAATTAATTTTTAGTACGACGAAACCTTTCTAAAATCATCCGGTTATGTTAAATTCTTAGTCTTTATCAAACTTCCTTGGGGAAGATGTATTTTGATTACCTGGATAACCAGGATTAATTTTTAGTACGACGAGACCTTTTTAAAATCAACCGGGTATGTTAAATTCTTATCCCTAACTAAACTTCTCGGGGAGGATTTATTTTTATTACCTAGACAACCAGTATTTATTTTTAGTATGACGAGACCTTTTTAAAATCATCCGCGTATGTTAAATTCTTAGTCTTGAACAATCTGCCCCGAGGAAGTTTGATTATGACTAAGAATTTAACATACCTGGATGATTTTAAAAAGGTCTCGTACAAAAAATTAATTCTGGTTGTCCAGGTATTGAAAATACATCTTCCTCAATGAAGTTCGGTTAAGACTAAGAATTTACCATGCCCGGATGATTTTAAAAAGGTCTGATGCTATAAATTAATTCTGTTTGTCCAAGTATTAAAAATTCACCTTACCCGAGTAAGTTGGGATAAGAGTTTAAATCTTATATACCCGGATGCTTTTACCAGAGTTTCGTCGTACTAAAAATTAATCCTGGTTGTTCAGTTATTAAGATACATCTTCTTTGAGGATTTTTGGTTAAAAGCTTAAAACTATGATGCCCGAATGGTTTTATATGGGTCTCTTCGTAATAAATATAAATTCTTGTAGTCCAGGTATTAGGAATACACCTTCCCCGAGGAAGTTTGGTTGATAATTAAAATCTAGCATACCTAGATGCTTTTATAAGAGTCTCGACGTACTAAAAATTAATCCTGGTGGTGCAGGTATTAAAAAAACATATCTTGCCCGAGGAAGTTTGGTACCAATTGAAATCTAATATACCCGGATGTTTTTATAAGAGTCTTGGCGTACTAAAAGTTAATCCTGGTCGTCCAGGTATTAAAAATACATCTTCCCCGAACAATTTTGATTAAGAATTTAAATCTAAGATACCCGGGTTCTTTTATAAGGGTATCTTCGCACTAAATATAAATCCTAGTAGTCCAGGTATTAAAAATACATTTTCCCCGAGGAAGTTTGGTTGAGAATTGAAATTTTGCATACTTGGATGATTTTAAAAAGGTCTCGTCGTGTACTAAGTATTAATGCTGGTAGTCCAGGTACTACCAATACATCTTCCTCGAGGAAGTTTTATTAGGAGCTGCAATGTAAGATACCAGGATGATTTTATGAAGGACTGTTCGTAGGAATAATAATTAATGCTGGTAGTCTTAACCAAACTTTCTCGGGGAAGATGTATTTTTAATACCTGGACAACGAGGATTAGGTTGTAGTACGACGAGAGTCCTATAAAAGGACCCGGTTATCTTATATTGCAGTTCCGAATCTAAGTGTCACGCGAAAGATGTATCTATAATACCTGGACTACCAGAATTAATTCTTAGCACAGGATGAGACCTCTTTAAAATCATCCGAGTAAATTAAATTTCAATTCCTAACTAAACTTCCTCGGGGAAGATGTATTTCTAAAGCTGGACTACCAGGATTTATATTTTGGTACGAAAAGACCCTTATAAAGGTATCCGTGTAGCTTTGATTTAAATTCTTAATTAAACTTCTTCGGAGAAGATGTATTTTTAATACCTGGACAAGTAGGATTAATTTTTTTTACGACGAGATATTTTCAAAATCATCCGGGTATGTTAAATTCTTAGTCTAAACCAAACTGCCTCGGAGAAGATGTAGATTTAATACCTGTACAACCAGGATTAATTTTTAGTACGACGAGACCTTTTTGAAATGATCCGGGTATGTTAAATTCTTAGGCTTAACCAAAATTCCTCTGACAAAATGTATTTTTAATACCTAAACAACCAGGAATAATTTCTAGTACGATGAGACGTTTTTAAAATCATCCGGATATGTTAAATTCTTCGTCTTAACAAAACTTTGTTGTGGAAGAGGTATTTTTAATACCTGGATAATCAGGCTTAATTTTTAGTACTACGACACCTTTTTAAAATCATCCGAGTATGTTAAATTCTTAGTCTTAGCCACACTTTCTAGAAGATGAATTTTTGATACCTTGACTACCAGGATTTCCTAATGGAATGAGTTCTTCATTCATCCAGTGAAGTGTATTAAATTTTTATTTGGACCGGAACTTCGTCGAGGAAGATGTATTTTCGACACCTGAACTAGCAATATTAATTTTTAGATCGACGAGATCTTGAAAAAAGACATAAAGGTATTTTAAATATTATTTCTTGAACTAAATTTCCGGAGGAAGATGTATTTAAAGCGAATGGACAACTTTCAGAAATCATCCAGGTGTCTTACGTTTCATTTCTTAAACCAAGTTCCTCCAGGAAGTTGTATTTTTGACACCTAGAAACACAACTTCCGACGAACAGCAATTTCAAAATCATTTCGACAATAAGTTTTCATTAAGAAATTGTATCCAGTACTTAAATAAATATTTGAAACAAAGTTCTCTTTGGGGGTTTCATTTGGTATCCTCACTAATAATATACGCATATCGCCATCTGTTGTTTCATTATGTAAAGAGACCACTTCCCTTCACCGATCTTTGCGCTATTTGACAAGGAAACACCGCTCTTGTATTCATAAATTGTCTGCCCGTAGTTACACGCTCTGAAATTAGCGTTCTTCTGACAAAATTTCATTTTGGCAAATTAGAGTTCTGGAAATGGATTCCCTACCAATACCATACAGTCGAACTTCGGTAACATGAACTACCAAGGGAAGCAAAAAAAACTTCGAGTTATCGAAAATTAGAGTTATCGGATAATTATATCTAAACGAAAATACTTGCGGAACATACATTCATTTCGATACTTACTTGAAAACAAAAATATTTAATCAAAGTAAAATCGTTTAGGCCTTTGAACCATCGACAGCAGAGAAATTCTAAAAGAATCCACTAAGTATAAATAAGAACCACCCTAGTCCACATGTTAAGGTGGTCAGTTCCTCTGGAACACGAAAAAAGGTGCTTTTTGATAATTTTTTTTTCAAATAAAAAAAAACAGCATAGACAGTCAGTCTTCCAGATATACTCTTCCAAAATGGCGGAGTAAACCATGGTGCACTGGAATGTCTCGCCGCCAAAGTAGTAGGAAGGCGTACAAGATAGCGTCCGGAATTCGTAACGGAAACAGAAGTAATTGTGTAAAAATATTAAAAATGGATAAAGTCATTTGTATTTGTGGTTAATATAGAGTGGTTTTCAATACTATACAAAATGAAACTTAAATGAGGTCAATAGGTTGAATAGTTTTTGAGAAATCGTGTACGCAGTTTGCAAAAATATAGTTTTGAGAAAACATGCTTGAAAGTTACTTGCTGTATCATCGGTTTTTTTTTGTCCACTGGTTACCAACGAATTTTCGTTTTCGCCGCCGCAAAGCCCGCTCTGAAATTTTTTTGTGATGTTTCGGATACATATTGTAATACGACCTTATGTACCTTATGTGGCATTCGCGTGAACAAAGAGTTTTAGGCAATGATTATGTTTTCAGTTCGAGCCCTCGACGAACCGAAGGCGAGTGCTGAAAGCCTCATTCGAGCCTAAAACAGTTTATGCGTAAATCGAAACGCACATAGCATGATACGTAGAGATAGAAGAACGGAGTTAGAAACAGTTCTGCATAAAAATTACTACCAGGGATCTAAACTGGGAGATCAATGGATACTTGACATGCAGAATGGACCGCGTGGATGGAGAGATAGATGCCTTCGCGTCTGACATAATGGATCTCGAGGGTCCTTGGCCGAGCGAGATCTTACAGCATCTTCCTCGCTGGGCAAAACTGCAGTGGTTTCGACCTATGTTCCACTTGACATCAGGGTACTGCGTGAGATCTGCGCAGATCTCATCACCAGTGTTTGCTACATATCGTGGAAGCATTTTGCTATGTAGGGATTTCAATACCCTATCCCTATGTGGGGTGCATTGAACTCCTACTTTCTAGGCAACCAATTGTCCACCACCATTTATGAAGCGGGACTGGCTCTTTTGAATGATTCTGAGCCCACTTTTATTCTGGCCCCGTGTTGCCTCTAACAACTTGGAGCTGACCATCTGTTCCCCTGGTCTAGTCCCGATTAACTCGGCCAGGGTGGACTGTGATTGACGCAACTCTGACCACCTTCCAGTCTATGGAAAGCTTGACGTTTCTCCTTTAATGGCCTGTGTCTCGTGTAATAGATTTAATCTACAGTCTCTAGATTGTTTCCTGTTCCGCAAACAGATGGATGATTTATTCCCGGCTTTATCGCAGGCCCTGCTAGAGGGAGAGAGTCCGGCCAAGGTATATCCTGCAAGTTCTCCAAGAACTGGCAGGAAGAGAGAGCCCCTCTAGTGGAATAGGGATTGCGAGGAGGCTTTGGCAAGAAGGTGTGCGGCTAGAAAGAAATACATTACTAACCAGACCCGCGAGGAAATGGTGGACTTTAAAATAGTAGACAATGAGGTTACATAAATACAAATCTTTTCGAACGTTCTGTAAAACTCTTGAACTTGCCGAAGGCTTCGCCAGAATGTGGCACACGAATTTCGTCACCCGCGCCTCCTCTCCACATCCCGATGTGATCACTGATCCGGATGAGAGAGATCCTTTGAACTATGCCTTCTCCTGGGAGGAATTCTTAAGCGCGTTTTCCTCCAGTAAAGCCAAATTTGCACCGAGGATGGACGGAGTTACCTATGAGATAATAAACGGGTTTTCCGATACGATGCTATGATTTGTACATGTGTTGTTGACACCAAGGTCATTATATTCAAGCCCACTATAGAATCGGTGGACTGGATGATGTGGGATGCCTACAAGGACATTATTGAGATCTGACGGACATTTTTAACAACTTTGCAACTTTGGTTGACAGGAATTGGACGGTACCAGATCTAAAGCAAGAAGAAGAGAAGGTTTATGGCTGAATTACATGGCATTGAGGCAATCGTCTAAATTGGACATACTTTGATACAGATGTAGTGCATATGAAAAGAGTATTACTATATTGCATAGCAAGGAGGAGAGCCCCGTCTTTTCATGGCGAGGACAATGAGGGCCGAAGGCCCTCCCCTACCACTCGTTCCGAAAACATTGCCCTCAACATGAAGAGACCTCTCCTCCGTGGCATGCACTTTACTTTTTTTGGTAGAGACGCGGAAAATGTGAAGCGTGTTCTGCTGGTGGCGGACTGAGCGTGATCTGTCTTTTCGAGTCGGCGCCATCAAGCACATGTATCTTGGCTTATTTGGGCGATTTCGTTGTCATTCATTTCGTCGTCGGAAGATTTTGGCTGACTTTTCCGCCATTTTGTGTTTCTCTCTAGAAACATCGGTATATCTCTGTCTCTTTCTGACCGCGCACTACTGCACATGCGTTTACAGTTCATACCTGATATATAATGTTGGACCTCATACTCTAACACGACTGTTACTACGAGGTCCAATAATATATATGCAGGCATATGCAGGTCTCCTTCCGTTGCTCGAAAAGAGAGATGTTACGCTCAATCCACAAGCAGTAGAACATGCTCATTTTGTGTGGCTACCATAAAAATCCATTTATTGAGATGTTGGATTGAGGCATAGTGAGCTGAAATACAAGAACCCAGACAGAAATGAAGAAGAAGATCCGTGAAGTGCCACTTTATATGGCTAACTTTACAACCGCTCGAAAAAGATTTTTTGTGTCAGTGAGATGTGTACTTTGAACTGCGTATCGGGACTGTCGTATAAAGTCTTCTTAGGGCAGTTGTGACATTAGCCATATAAAGGGCCACATTATTGACTTAAAAATTTCTCAAAATGTAAAATTTTGATGCCTACGCCGAAAAAAAATTGTTTTAATGGGCCTAGCCTATAGATTCTCAAGTCTATGTCTTAACTTGAAAGTTACTTTAGTTTGTACAAATACTTTTTTCAAATCCATAGAATGTTATGCTCCAAAGAAGAAAGTTGATATATTTAACTATTTTTCCAAGTTTATACCACTATTGATACTATTTTTCATTTCTAAAGTGTATTCGAGGCCTACAAGCGACATTTTTTCGAAAAACATAATATAATATAATACATAACATTCAACTGTTGTTTTGATTAAATTGATTTTTGTTGCAATCGAACACTACGTCTAAATAGTAAAATAGAGCTAAAATAAAAATAAAAAAGATCACTGTAACCTTATTTTCGTAAGTCAAAAGAAGTTTATGCACAAGAGAATGTTTGATTTCAGTGAGAAGAAGTTATTACCAGCAAGACGAAGCAGCGGCGGTAGCGAAGGCGAAGGTGTTCAAAGTTACACGGCGACGGTTCTTTATGCAGCGAAATCCCTTGGAAAAGGTCTTCGAGATTTGGGAGAAACCGTAGCATCTAGCTTAACAGGAAATTCGGTTTCACCGACGGTCTTCAATAATGTGGAAAATGATGTGATACAACCGGGTGTAGTGACAATACTTGATCTTCAAGCAGCGAAAGACGAGAAAGATTTGGACGAGACGTTAGAGACGATTGTTGCTCATTTCACTGCCCACAATGACGCTATCGTCGCCATGACATTCGATATGACTGGAGCATTATTGATGACTGCTGACAAAAGAGGACACGACTTTCACGTTTTTAGGATACAACCCCACCCTGGTGGTCCTTCTCTCGCTGCAGTGCATCATCTCTATGTCCTGCATCGTGGCGATACCACGGCGAAAGTTCAAGTAAATATTTTCTAGAAATTTTGGGAATTAGATCTAGAAATAGACATAGTCTATAATCAGGTAGTGGATTCTAGCAAGCTGCAGTTTTCAGTGCAGAACAGAAGGATACATTAATTATAATGCTCTTTCTTCCAGGATATGACATTTTCAAGTGACACACGTTGGGCAGCGATTTCAACAGTTCGCGGTACTACACATGTCTTTCCTGTCGCTCCTTACGGCGGTCCCGTTGGCGTTCGAACTCACTCAACGCCTCACGTAGTTAATAGACTTTCGAGATTTCATCGAAGTGCCGGTTTAACTGACGATAGCACCAGGTCTCATTCTCCAGTTTCGCATGCTGAACTGCCTCTTTCTGTATACCCGTACACGAATCCTAGACTTCCACCTTATCCTCATCCAACGATTCTACATCCTTTGGCACAAATTCGTCAGGCTTCATCGCTCAACCACGTTAACAACCAACCACAGCCAAGGTGAGTTTATTTCAACAATCAAAATTATAAAACTAAGAAATATTCCCAAGTAATTATATTCTAAATTGTCAATAATTATCGATCAAGATTGAAGCATCTGTCACATTAAATAATTACCCAGAAAAATACAGGCAGGATGCGGATTTCTGTACTCGGTAGATCTATAAGCTGGCTATGTAGTAGTGGTGAAATACCGTCTGTACAGATCAAGTTTCATTTTATGCGGACTTCTGAGAATCCGAAATACAACCTTGTGATTTAGACGAGTTGATTTAGTCATTTGAAAGGTATCGACGCCACGGTGGCGTGCATTAGTTACTTTGCAGTTCGTTGCTACAAATGGAATTTTCGTGAAATTAAATAACTTGTCAGATTTTTATTTATTTTTTAAAAAGAATTCAGTTTTTCTGTTTCTGTTTTTAATCTTAAGTTGAAAGTCAAATTAAAGTTTAAAGGCATGCAATTTAACTTTTTACGTTAAATTTTCAGTGGCAGAAAGCAACCAAGACAGAGACTTTACTCAGATGAAAGCGTAACTTTACCTTTGAAAATTTGCACCTGTTTTGCACCTCCGCGAGCTTGGATTTACACACAACGAGATTCCACAAACAAAGCTGTAAAAAGGGCAGTTGATTCGTTGTTTATTATGGCTTGTCACGGAAACATGATTCAATATGATCTGGATCCCAAACCAACCGCAGGTAAATCATGAAAACCTCGAATTTCGACATAGCAATTTCTTTTATCTGTCACAAAAATTCATCTAAATGTCTACAAATCGTGTGTTTAATTATGAGACAAAGTAAAGCAAATTCGGTTTAAAATTATTGACTTTTAGGTGTGCCGAAGGAGAAGGTTTGCGACGATACTTCCGTCGAATTAGATGTGGAAGCGAAAGGTCAGTGGCCTCTTTTGCGTTCTCCTGGTTCCATGGAAATCGTTCCACCTCTACCACTTTCAAGTTCTCTTATTGGGGTTCCCGCACTGCCAAATAATCTTCAGCAACTTGAATCAGACGAGGATCGATGGCTCAGCCAAGTTGAAATCGTAACGCATGCAGGACCGCATAGAAGACTCTGGATGGGGCCACAGTTCGTTTTTAAAACGTACAACGCACCGAGCGGGTACACATTACTTTTATTTAAGAAAATAAATTTCGCTCAGAATTCATAAAGATTAAAGGTTTGTTTCGCAAATTTAGGGTAGCCGTTAACCTGTTCGAAGCAGAAACTGTAGAAATCACTGTGTCAGGTGGATCTCGTCCTGCAAGATCGAATCCCGTTAATATGCCGCATGCAGCTAGCAAACCTTTATTGCCCGTCGTCATCGATGGATCTGGAAGTAAGCTTTCAAATATATAAAGTTATACGTGTTTGAAGGAATGCAAAAAAATTGACAATTTAAGATATAAAATGACATCGAAGGTCTATATTGTTTAGATCTGCAAAAATGGTTGTGTTCGGCAACAATTAGGGTAATCAAAGGAACCTGCACAAAAAGGATGGAAAAAGCCTTTCGGCGGCCGAACTTTAACTTTTTTCTTTACACAGGTTGACTTAAACTCGGGCCTAAAGCCCTGGAGTTATGTTCGTTTGCCATTTCCAGCATGAGGAAGTTTAATTGAAAGGAAAATGAAGATTGGATTACGATAGAAGCATTTACTTATCACGAAAATAGAGATAGATAGAAAAGGCTAATTTCATTTAATTCAGGCGAAAAATGTATGAAGAGTTATGGTAATCATCAAAGTGTATTCTAAGAAGTGTTTAAAACTACCCGATTGCCCTGTGCACTGTCTTTAAATTGGGGTCCGTGCTGACACTTATTTAAATTTTAATATTATTTAATTTTTATTTATCACTGCCCATTCCGTGCAGCACTCCCCTTTGAATAACCCCGGCATTGTGGAAGGAGAATAAAAAGAAGAGTATTATTACATTCGCCTACGAAACCCTTCTTGATGGGCGATAGCCAACCGCTTCACGAACTGATTTTTTTATACTCCATACGACTGCCTACTACAGGGTGAATATTTGTGAAATTCCCTTTAATGTACTCAAACCTTGTCTCCTTTTCGCACTTTTCAGGCAGTTACGAACAATCCCCAAGGTTTATGGAAGCATATGGAGACTCCTTAGAAAACGAGAACATGGGTCTCGGAAGTGGCGAAAACCAACTTAGGGAGGATCTTGCCGAAGCAATGCTAGAAACTTCAGTAGCTCCTCATCGAGTTCCGGGTAAGTTGGAAAATACAGTAACTTTTGATAAAGTATTATCCTCCAATCTTCTCTCAAATCTGCAACATAATTTGAAAAAACTACTTAATAATCTCTTTGCCTCTTCAGAAAACAAAACAGTGAAAAAAGGAAACACTATTACGATTTTCAACGTATTTTTTCAAACTTTATTCAGTTTTCAGTGCCACATAAATAAAAATAAACTCTGATGTTCACTACAAGTAACCCCATTTTTTATGCTTGTATTCCCTTGTGTGTTCGTCTGTTTATTATAATTTGTGCGCGAATCTGTGTTTGTGTTACACTAGAAATGGCCAAGTTTGAAAAAAGTGAATAAATATTTTCACAGGAACATTTTTAATGTTTTGTAATCTTAGAATTTTATTTAGTATATATGGTAAAGTAAATCTGCTTTGAAGTGGCCATTTGTAGATTCAAATAGAGCGACAACAAAGAGAGTACTTGTCAATTTTGAGCGCATTCACTGGATTTAAATCCATATCTATGCGTACTTTTGCACTCTCCCTTGCACGTAGTGAAGGATGGATAACATTGTAAGTTTGCGTGGATACAGAACTGGCCAGAGGCAGGTATCACACCCTCGTACCTTTTTTTCTTGACCTCTTGAATTAATCGGTGTAAATGGTGTACATAACATTCTTTTCACATAGAAAAAATATATATTTTTGAGTATTTCTATTATTAACTGAGCTCAATCAGCTTCCATTCAAATTATGTTTATCTGTTTTCTCCTGGTTTTCCTGGTACTTGAATAGTGCCCAAGAATCTTATTAAAAAGACCTGTATGCGTGTGGGTATAAACCTAATATTTAATGTTTAGGTTTATGTTTTGTGAAATGTATTTTTAAATCTTTTGTAACGTTTATATGTGAATTTTAACACAGTTGTGGAGATGTGAGAAGTTATTTAGAATGTGAGTTAAAAAATAAAAATAGCATCAAAAAGAGATTTAATCAATATTGTTCAATAAATCGCCTGAATACATTATTTTCCTTTCTGTATAGTTTGCTTTTTTATTTGTTCTTAGATTGATTTTCGACACAGCTCATAAAGGGTAGATTATTATCAATTTGCTTATGTTTATATAATTTTTCTAATGACAACTACTATACTGCTAGTGAGTTGTTATTATTCGGTGGACAACATTTAGAAAGAATAAAACGCTTTAGACTTTTACAGGTAATTTTAGACATGTGTCTACAATATGTTTAGTAACTCATAAGAAAGTTTTAATTTATTCTAAGTGGGTTACCTATCCAGGGTAGATAGTATGCACGATATTGACGTAAAAAAGTGCGCTGTTTGCAGAAAATTATTAAAGCTCATAATTCAAGGTCACCAATTATTTTTGAAATATGTTAAATTTGTGTTGGACTTACTATACTTTTGAATTGAAAACGATTTAGAAAGCTTCAATGATTTTCTGCTTTATGTTATTTCTGACGTTTTTATTTTTTTATTCTTTCAGTTCTTATAAGCAAGTAGAAAATGAAACTCTATAGGATGTTTGATACCTCGCGTTTTTTTCCTGAATTAAAGATTGTTATTGAAAGAACTTTAGACGCTTTTTCTAATCTGAGAATATATTATGGGCTATTTTTAATGTTCTCAAAACTTTATGTTTGCAGTTTCTCCCGATTTTTAAATATTTCCCTGCAGTTCTTTATAATTACATTGCAAACATTTCTTTACTGAATGTGCCTAATATTAAAAATGTAGTTTAAATTATTTGAACACATTTCAAAACTAGTTTTCTTCTCTGACAGTATGCATTTGTCATCATTCTTACACTAAATGGCTATTAAAAAGGTACCCGTATTTTTTTGTAGATATACAATTGCATTACTCTTGCATTAAAATTGTCTGGTTTTTAAATTATCATTATAAATGTAGACGAAATAGTGCGTGGCTTCCTCCGCTCCTCAAGTTAGATGTTACTTCAAATAGAGCTAATTCGGTGTGGAATTTCATAAGCATTCCAATCATTTTTTTAAATCATTTGTCATTATCATTCTATATGTTGATTTTATATCTTATATTTCAATAAGAATTTATTTCTTACGCCTTCTGCTAAATTCTAATTTAAAGGAGAAATGGATTTAGGCTACTCCAAAATCTTTAGATCCTACTTTACATTGATATATTTTTTCATGTGATGGAAAGTATGCTGAAAGTATCATTCAATTCCTTCATTAAAAGCAATCAGTTTAAAAAGAACCGACATATAAAACAAACGCGAAAACTTGAAATTTCTTATTCTAAGTGTCTTACATCTTGTGTATTTGATTTTGAACCCATCTTTCGGAAAGACGGCTACGATTAAAATGAGAATTTGTCCACTTTTTCGTTTATTTCTTTTTTATTTCAAATATTACTTGAAATGAAGGATCTGTAAAAATTGTCGAATTGTGTCAATTGAATTTATATTCAATCATTTTTCAAATTAATATTGCGCTTCGTGAGAATATTAATTTGAAGAATTAAAAAAAAAAACTAATTTTTTCTTTCTTATTAAAAAATAATCTGAAACATTTCTGAAAATCGTGTTAAAGAGACCACTTTTTGAAATTTTTAATTTAGTTCCATCTGTAAAATCTTCTGTAAAGACTTTCTTGATGAGAAATTAAGGAGGAGGAGGTTTTTTTTTTTTAATTTCGCGAGAAGAACTTGAAATAGCGTATCAAACAGAAAAAAATAGGTTAGGTTGGATCCTTGATACATTTTGTCTCTATATCGTACTAATATTAAACGAGAAATTCAGAGTCCTAAATACGCAAACTGTAAGTAGGAATTGGACTATTTTCCAACTTGGCGTAAATGCCACTTGAAACTGAAAGAATAACAACATCCCATGAAAAATGCTTCGAAGCTAAATACTGATACCTGCCTACGGCTTTTTCTGTTTAGGGAGGCGATTGGTTATTGCGAGGGTGGGACAGCCGGTTGCTAAAGTCGTCAACCCTTTGGGCACCGTAATAACCGTTTCGGCCGACGAAGAAGATGTTAGTTTTAGCCAGGATTATGACATAGACGCAGAGACGACTCCCGAGCCCCCCAGAAGCGTCTGCGCCGAAGAAGGTCCCGCTTCCCTGGGAGACTTCGAGTCCGAGGGTCAGGCACTCCGCAGTCACACAGAGATCTGCGCCGAGATGCGATCAGCGAACGAGCCCGCGATTGACAGCGTGCTGGACGAAAACATCAAAGAGGTCAGGGAGAAAAAAACCCTTTGTGCAGAGGCTGCTGAGGTTGGCAAAAGCTCCATATTCGAGCGCGAGGATTCTTTCTGTGACGTGCCTACAAGTCTGAGTCTCTGCGCGCAGCAAGGTGAAGTCCCGAACAGTCCCATGACTCAAGCACGGGACTATGCTTGGCGGTCAAAGTGTGAAGATCAGGAGAAAAACTTCGCCAAGGCTAAGTATGTTGTCAACTATGATGAGGACAGTGTTATATTGATGGAGAATAAATCTGGTAGGAGAAAAGCCCAACGGAAAGAGAAGAAACCTGAAAAGGGAGAGAAGGTCGGTAAAAAAGATATTGAGAATAGTGAGCCAAAGTACCTTCTCAAGGAGAGCGAAGACAGCATAGTTGTCGAGGATCTTATGGAGAATAGAAAGAAAAGAGACGAGGAAAATAATAGAAACTTGCAAAAGGAGGTAAAGGAGATGAAGCCGGAGACTTCATACCCGAAGGAGAGAAGGCGCGATTCCTTCGAAACCATTGACGAGACTGTGGATAAGGCCTTTGATCTTGATACCATGACGCTACCGCCTCTTGATCCCCCAGACGACTTTGCGTCGATAGAGTACCATATGGTCGAGATGGTATCTCACCAGTCGGATGATGATATTGAGCACATTCAGGTTTCTGAGAACCTAGCTGGAACTGAGCTGGAGAAGAGTGAGCCCGTTTCACGTAAGTGTAGCAAAAACACGATTTCTGATGACGATCTAGAACATATTCATTCTGCGGAGTTGCTGGAAGAATGTCAGAAGATGAAAGAGAGCCAGCAGCAGAAAGAACGGGAAAAGTCCGAAGAGAAACGGAATGTGAAAGAATATCGAAAACATGATGAGAAACTCGAAGTACAGATGGTAGAAAAAAGCAAGCCCTGCGAGGAAGAAAAAGTCCAGAAAGGTGTTCTATCCTCAGATGACGAAATAGAACACGTGTTACACTCAGAACTGGAGGTGTTATCTACCGGGGGATACCGCAAGCCTAAAACACGCGGTAAGAGGCCTAAGGGCGTGGTTGTGATCGTCGAGGATGTATTATCTGAGGCGGAAGTGACTCTTGTTAAGCCAATTGAAGGTTGGAACAGGAGCAAGACTCTGGAGAAGGATCTGGCAGAGGAGATCGATCACTGTGATCTGAAGCTTGAAGAAGAGGAGAAAAAACAGAAGAAGGTTTCAGCGTCGAAGCGGCAGTCAACGGTGGAGATAATCGACATCGATGCTATACAGAAGGCAGAACTAGTTGAAACTCTCGCTCCGGAGTTAAAAATTCTTGAAGGTGGGACGAGAAAAAAAAAGAAAGGAAAGAAGTGCGCAGAAGGTGGGGGTGATGCTTTAAGACAAAAGGTGCTAGATACAGAAGTTGACCGGTCAAACCTTCAGGGTGCTTGGAACACAGTCGCCAAGGTCAAAGAGGAGAAACCAGAGGGGACTCCCTGGAGCTCTGTTGTCAAAAAGAAGAGTAAGTCTGAAGAAAAAGAAATTGAATTAGAAGGTGAGGTTCCCGAAAGTAAAAGGAAAGAAGAACTTAAAGGTCAACTAAGGGTAGAGCCTTCTTTTGAGACTTCTAAACTTTCTGAAGAACGTTCTACTTTTGTAGAAGATTCTAAAGCTATTCCAGAAGAAAACAAATTTCTCCTAGATGATAAACCCGACACAGGGAAGGAGATAAAATCAGAAGAAGTTAATATTCTATTGCAGGCAATCTATCCGACCAAATTGAAGGAGACTCCATCGGATGGAAGAAGCGATTCGGTACCAGAGAAAAGAAGTGATTCAGACACAGAAAAGAAAAGCGATCCTGAACCGGAGAAGAGAAGCGATTCGGATCCTGAGAATGTGAAGGAGAGTTCGAGTTCGTCGGATGATCCAAATGCGAATGTAGTTCCAATGGACACGGATGAAGATGGCACAGTGCGGAAAACGGCCGATAAAGTTCCAACTGATTCGGATGTGGCGACCGTTACTAAGAAGCACAACAGATCCAAGAAAAAAAGACGCAGATGAGTAGAGGGTTGCGTGGACGTCCGCAGAGCAAGCCTTGCCTTGTACATAATTCTGATGCAAGTGGCAGGGGTTGATTAGCAAAGGGTAGGACCTGGCACGCGACAGCGTTATATTCCTAATGGCATCCCATTCTATAAATGAGGAACGTTGTGAGTCGCAGTCATTAACATTGTAAATTGAGTGATTGATTTTAAATTTATTTTATTTTCTTTGTAATTTCATCACATGTAATAGAAGTTCTATAGCAGACAAAGCGACGCAGTAATGATCTGTCATACGGCTGGGCAGTCGTTTCATGTCGCAATTGTGTTTGCGCAATGGCATTTTGTTGCAGGTAAAGCTGCACAGTCATGTTCTTCTTATGTGCCCACTGGGCTGATACCTGGTCACTTGGACTAAGAAAGAAGTTCAACTCATTTGGTTCCTTTCCTGTTCAAAATTTAAAACGCCCTTAACCCTTGCACTAAAAAAAGTGTTTGAACATATCGACTGAAAGTGTAATAAGAAACAGTTCATTAGTATAAAAACTTAAATTTTTTATTTCTTGTTGATGAAAATCATTCTTGAGTTTCAAAACAAGTTTTGGAAAAGCCAGGGTGACCATTGGACCGGGAAAATCTGAATTTTTTAAAGCATGGGTTAGTTCAAATACCTCTAACGATACATTAGAGTAAAAACCTATAATCCCGTTCATTTGAAGATCATCAAATTAAAAGAAAAGCTTCCACTAAAGAACTGCAATAATAATTTTCAAACTTCCCGGGATACATCCATTAAGGCGCTTCAAACGGCTGTCAATTTCGCTGCTGCCAAAATACGTATAAACGGATGAATTGTTGAACGTAATATTTCAACCACATAATTTAAAGGCAATTACACCGATTTGTTCAGAAAGATTTTTCCCGAAAACCTTCTTGTTGTTTTTTGTAATTGAAAATGGAGTGTATTTTCTCCCATGTTACTCACCAGGGGTCAGTATTTCTGGAATCGAGATATTTAAAACAGGCTTCTGCGATCCAGTAAAGAAGTACTATAATAATTTTCTTCTTTGCACATTTTTCGCTATGAAATGACTGTATTCGTAAGTGCATTCATTTTCAATGGGCGATTCACAAAAAAAATGTATTTGCAACAAATAGGTTTTGAACGGTGAAACGTAAATCTGGCAAAATTTGTAATTTTACGTTTTCAAAATTTTGAAGATGTTGAATTTTTAACATTTACTGTTTAAAGTTGTACAAGTTCAAAGATGAACAGTTTGAATTTCTTGAATTTACAAAACATGGAACTTTACACTATTACATTTTCAAAATTTATGCTTCGAACATATGCAATTTGGAAGGTACTTTTAGAAAATAGCTCAATTTTCAAGATATTCAATCCATAATTCTCCCATTTTAAACATTATTAATGTTTAAATCTTCATTTTAGAAGATTTGATGTGGAGGTAAGTACTTTTTTCTTAAGTAACAGAATTTTTGGCGAAAAAATTTGAAACTCTCTATCAGATCATTAAAATTAAAGAATTGAACTTTAAACGCAAAACAATGCACTTTCTGAATTATGAATCAAAGCACAGAAAGTAAAACTCTTCCCACTTTCCCACATACAATTTCAATTTCAGGAGTTACGCTTCTAACAGCTTTAAAACACAATTTGTCATAAGTATTTACAGAACTCACCTTACGATTCCCAAAGCACAAATGCTAGCAATTCGACCGTCTTTTTTTGCTATTTTCATATCATGCAATTTTTAATTTTCTATTCTTGGATTTCGAAAATTTACAACAGAAAATGTCTCAATTTCACACGTGTTCGATTTGTAGTTATCTGTTTTTAACTTTTTTAGGGGGAAAAATAGACAAACGTTTCCATTTACTTTTCATGAATAGACAATCGAGTATGTATTTCATTAATTAATTACAAACATTCTTACTTTAAGAATCTTAAGTATGAGTTCTGTAAATACCTATGACAATTGTTGTGTTTTGAAGCTGCTAGAAGCGTAAATACTGACTATTTATAATATTTTGCTTTAGAATTGTGAAGGTTTCAAATTAGGTAGTCAAAGAATGCAAAAGTTTACATTATTTCGATGACTGAATGTGACAAACAGACAAACAGACAAACATAATTTAAAAATAGTATTTGTCGTTTTTAGTGCTTAGAAGACTTATTAAAATTGCAAGTGGGAAAGTTTCCAATTTTTTCGTCAAAATATTCTGTTACTTAGGAAAAAGTACTCACCCCCACTTCAGATCTCCAAAAATGAAGATTTAAACAGTAATAATGATTAAAATGGGAGAATTATGGATTGTATATCTTGAAAATTGATCTATTTCTGAAAAGTACCTCCCAACTTGCATACGTTTGAAGTATACATCTTGAAAATGTAATACTGTAAAGTGCCATGTTTTCTAAAGTCAAGAATTTCAAACTGTTCATCTTTAAACTTGTACAACTTTAAACTGTAAATGTTAAAAATTGAACATCATTAAAATTTTGAAAACGTCAAATTACAAATTTTGTTAGCTTTACGTTACACAGTTCAAAAACTTTTTGTTGAAAATACATTTCTTTAGGTAAATCGCCTATTGATAATAAATGCACATACGAGTACAGTCATTCCATAGCGAAAATTGTGTAAACAAGAACATTATTATTATACTACTTTACTGGATGGCAGAAACCTGTTTTAGATATATCAATTCCAGAAATACTGACCCCCGTTGTGTAACTTGGGAACACAGGCGAGTCCTCCGCTTACCGCTCCTGCTTCTCGCCACCCGTTTACTACCATGTAGTGTATACCGCGCGCCAGTTTCAGTGAAAAAAATTCCCATGAATTCCAAAGAGGTCGTTAAATATCACTCGAATCTCGAAAGGAAACTTAAATATGTCAATTAGCTCAATCTCCGGGTGGTGCAGTGAGGAATAGTGAGCTAGCGCGTATAGCGAAAACCTATTAGTGCTGATCATAGGCGACCGAAACATTTTTTCAGTATAATGATCTTAAAGTAGGGGAGAGCCGGGTAGTACCGGCCACTTAAGCGTTTTCGTTACTAAATTGGCTGATATAGTGGAGGCAGCGTAGACCAAAAATGTATGTTATCTAATGTCGGTATGTAACAGCTCGGATTTGAATAATTTTTTTTTTTAATGTTCCAAATTGGAAGTACTAAAAGTTTTACAACTTTAAAATTTGTGCTCTAAATGCAAAAAATAAAAAAATACCTGAAATTTGAGAAAAAAAGTTGAGCGTAATGCATTGATTTTCTTACCTAAAAATGAAAAATAATAATTAATTATCAAACGTAATTAATAATGAGATATTTAATTAGGATTTTATTAATTACAGAAATGCAAAAAATATAAAAATACTTGAAAGTTAAAAGAGTTGAACGTAATGGCTTGGTTTGTTGGTTAAAAATAAAAAATAATCATTAATTAATAAAAATAATTATTAATTAGATATTCAATGAAGATTTTATCAATTGAAAAATTGAAACAAATCCAAAATTTCCTGAAATTTAAGAACATAATTTTAACGTAAATAATTGTTTTTCTTTGCTTATAAATGAAGAATAATAACTAATTAATGAAAATAATAAGTAATTCGATATTTAATTGAGATTTTATTTATTACAATTCACACAAATTCCAAATATATTATTGTACATGGAAAAAATTCTCTACAAAAAATTTAGGAATATGATACCAAAAAGAAATGGAGAAAATTATTTTAAACATTATTGATACGTAATCTCTGTTGCATTTTTACATATTTGTATTAATTTCTTCATCTTCCAGTTTATTGTTACCAAAAACAGTTGCTGGTGAACAATTGGAACAATTCATGAAGTTGCATTCGGAACAGCATTGTGTGCAGAAAAGTCTACTTTTCCTGCATCCACAATTTCCTCCACAACCTGATTTACATTTGCAAAAAATAATGTTCAGCAAATTATCGGGGGCTGTTTTTTTATTCATGGGGTTTGGCCTTAATGAAAATAAATTTTTTTTATAAATAAAAAATGTTAAACTTATACCTTATTATGTCTCAGAGGTCCGTCTTTTTTGGGGGCACGCCGCAATTGCATAAGGGTTATTTCATAAGAGGTTTATCTTTTTTAAAGTGTTCCTATAATACTATAGCAGAGCTCAGAATGGGCTCGAAAGTAATTTGTTGTTTTTCCTTTTTAATAAACTACACAAAACTTATATAGGTTTCAAAATATCGTATACACATTGTAGAGGAGGAAATTAGTTCCTTTAAAAAGGATTTTCTCGTGAACGGTCGCTTTTTTCAACAAATTCTTTTACGATTCAATAGAACCAAATAAAATTTTGAGATCATTTTATGGTTTTTCTTTTAAATTAAAAAAAAAGTTATGCAGTGTTTTATATGTCAATTCTGGCATTTTTTTGGGACCCTCCGTTCTTTTGATAAGGATTTTCTCAGAGGTGGTTGCTTTTTTTCAGGTGATACTTTTACGAATCAATAGGAGAAAACAATCGTTTGAAACTGTTTTTTAGTCTAAACAAAAAATTCAAATTTGCAAAAGATTTGCAGATTTTTCAGTGTCAAGCGCGGCGTTTGTTTGGGAAACGTCGCTACTTTGACAGCGATTTTCTCTGAAACGGTTACTTTTTTTTATGCTTTTTTAAAATAATTTGTTTTACCCTGGTAGTACTTCAAGACTATCATTTAATTTTTTTTCAAATAAATGGGCAAAAGTTAATAAGATTTTTGTCCCTCCTTTGACATTTTTATTTTCACACTTACGCCCTTGTACCGTGTCTGTGCCATTTTGCCCGCCATAAATTTTGAAATAATTTATAAATAATGAATCGTGTACTTATTTTTATTATTTTCATTGTAGTATATTTTCATTGCGATATATTTGCCTTGTATTGGATGTCCATTATCTGTCATTATCGCAGCGACTAGGAGACTAGACTACCTTCGCTTATGTATAGCGAGACCGCTATACCTAAGCGCACGGAACACCTGCCCATTTTCCACTTTTCCGCCACTTTCTCCATAAAATTTCCTTCTCAACCTAGCGTGCCTCCACTAAATGTAAAGTGTCGGGTTCAACCGCCATATTTGTCGCCTTCAACTCTTCTTACTCGGTAAATAGGGTATAGGTCATAGGGAGTAATACAGTCGACCTGCGCATTGTTCTTTGACAGACAAGACTGATATCTTTGACAGGAAACTACTTACCAGTTTTTGTGTCAAACAAGCAGTCAATTCTTACATTTTAGGAAGCCTTCGCAGCATCCGTAATATATTTCTTATATTGAAACCTAGAATTACCCCATCTAGGCATAGCTATAATTTAATCTGTACGATGTAAAATGTAAATAATTCTAAACATGAATCGGTATTCATTTTGATTAAACTGTAATCTTTTCAATAACGAGTTGGTGTAACAAAAGTAAATAATGCTTATAATTATTTATTTTCGCTGCTTCATGGTTTTTAGGCTTTTGAGAAAGAATAATCATATCGAAATCCATGTTCAGCTTTTAAATATTCTAAGATTTAATATTCAAAGTTATATGGTAGCCACAAAAGTTGAATCCAATTTAGCTTTTATTAAATTTTTGCATCAGTAGTAATTTTAAAACCCGTTTTCAGGGTGTCAGTTCCATGAATGATTTTACATTTCACAAGTTTATTTATGATTTGCTGACAACGCAAAAGTATAAGTCATTTCTATGGAGAAAAATAATTCAACCTTTATACTTTGATTAAACCTCTGCAAGTCCTTTACTGAGATTTTGGCTCAGGCATTTGTGTTTTCGTGCAATGTCTTGTTTTTTATTTTAATTTGTGATTAAGAAATAAGACTTTATAGTTTCAATAAAAAAAGTTTTCTATAATTTTCAAGTATATTTGAATAATTTTCAGTTTCTTCTAACAATAAAGACAAAATATAAGTTTTTCGTGATCACTGATAATTAGTTACGACGATAAATTGAAATAAAAATTATTAAATTGTGTGTCTTTTGAAAGTTATAGAAAAATATCTGTTTGGCCTATAACAATAGGAAAAAAAGAAACGTTAATTTTCAAATTTCGAAAATAAAAAGTCGATTTATGTCGAATGCTAACAGTAACCTAAACTTTCTGAATGTATACACTCAGGCGAGCGTGCACGATTTTGTAGTTATTTACAAGCTTCTTATTTTGTGGCTATCATATTTTATCTCTGGCCTTGGTTTTAAATAATTAAAAAAAGACTGTGAATAATTCGATTTTTTCGGCAGTTCGATTAATTATTTTTTAAGATTTTTGAAATCGCATATTTATTATAATTTTAAATCAACTTCGCAAATTTTAATTATTAGTTCTTAGTAAAAGGAAGTTTGCAAACCGCAAATTCAGTGATTTTATATTTAAAAGGTTCAGAATGCGCTGAAAGTACAATAGTTTCACATTTTAAAAGACAGAAAGAGCAAAAAGTGGGGAATGAAGCTTTATCGACAAATTGTTGATTATTTGCTGCAACCGTTAAGGTTTTGAAATCTACAGAGAATAATTTATGTCGAGGCACAGTTGATAATTAATACTATCTGGGACAACTGATTATAATCAACAATATTGTCTTCTTTGTTAATACACTAGATGATACAACTTTGTGCCCAGCTGCATTCATAGAATTTGCAATTCTGCACTTAAGGCGTTTCAAAGTATACTTAAGACTAAACCAATGTGCTTCATTCAGAATTTGTTAAAAGTTACTTGCAATTCTATCTGTTGTAGACAAGTTCAGATTTCACAAGACCGAAAAGTCCTTGTGCTGCATGTGAATTTTAATGTTCATTGAAGAATTAGTGTTATTTTTACAAATCTCGTTCATGCTTATTTTTAGCTTATTGTTGAAAATGGCTTTCATATAGTTAATTCGTAATTTAAATGACATTTTAATCTGCAAGTATTTTAAATATTAAAGTAAGAAAAAAAAACTTGCCAAAGGAAAGAATCACTTTCTAATGATTAAAAAAATATTTTTTGTAGATGGAGAAGTCTTACACTTGAAAACATTTATAAATAAAGATCAATTTTTAATTATGCGTGAAATTTCCATGGCTCGACTTTTAATCAATTTCTCATATCACTAAGTAGGAAAGTAATTGTTCAAGAATAAAAATGATAAACAATATTTTATGCACTCAAGGTATTTGCAACTTGCGTTGCGATTCTCTCTGAAGTCTGAAATTTGCACCTTTAAAAGAAAAATTTGCACCTTCAAAAGAAAAATTTGCACGGGCGGATTGTGGAAGAAGTTGTCCTTGAAGCATTCGGAATCACCGGGTCTATTTACGAATGCCAATCATGTATAATACGTTTTCAGAACAAATGTGTTGAAAGAATAAAAAGCAGCACTATCTTGTGACATTACCAAGCAAAAATTGCAAGTAACAGGTTGCATATTGAAGATAGATCGAACGAACTCTATGAATGTAGCTTTTATGGTAGAATCCAATACCATCAGCCGAAATATTTTCATTACTTAATAATTATCCGAATGATTCTTGTCAATGTACAATTAATGTATTTAAGCATTATTACCAATTATTGTATAAAAAAAACTATTCAAATTTCAAAGTATTATTGTGCTAATATAAACCGGCTTTATTGGCCATTTATCGGAAAATATGAATGTTTTTGTCTTTTACAATTCTTCACTGCTAAATACACTCTTCCTTGCCTGAATTTTCCTTATCTCTTAGGAAGTGTCCATAAATCACCAGATCTGTTTTAACTCATTTTTACCCCCCCCCCCCCCCCAAGATCATCCTGGATTTTTGCTGCCCCCTCCCAAACAAGCATGTGATCTGTGGATGCTCCCTTACAAAAATAATTTATAACTGTGTATCTGAGTTTTTATAATTTAATCTAAACCCGTACTAATTTAATGTGCAATCCCAGAGAATTTGCGCATTTTATTTACAATACAATCATACATCATTTATAAAAATTTATTCGGCAAAACCATTTCAGGAGTTTTCTACATATCTAGCGTCTTCACTGGTTTAGAACTTTATTTTTGAACATTATTATTATTGAAATTCGCATATGTCAGAATCAATTTCCTTTCAAATAGGGGTTCGTTCATTAGTTGTTTGTTTTGTTTTGAGATTGATAACGTACAATGGATTTCAATATTGATCTTCAGGGGCAATATTAAATACATTTTGCATGTTCAGGTGTACTCAGCAAAATTTTAAAACGCACTTCGGTAGTAGAAACATTCATTCGTTGAACACTTGCTTTATTCTGCTGTTTCTATTCATAGTTGCTTCAAGCATACATAATTATATTCATCTCGTTTAAAAATATCCTAAAATATTTTATAAAAGTCCGATAAAAATATCGTGAAAAAACAACCACATATATCCCTTTACTTTACTACTGATATTAGTAATAATTAACAATTTTTTATGATCTGTTAACGCGCACTAACGATAGAAAATAAAATTGATTTGTCGCAGTTAATTGAAATGAAAAAACATATTATCATCTGAATTTCATATCAAGTTTAAGTCACTCCTGGTCAATCCGAATCAGTTTGGTCATCAGCACACTTATCATTTTTCACTTCTATCCTCAGGGGTGACCGACCTCTTGTGTGTTTCCCTAAACGAGACCGCAAATCTCCTCTCAAGGTTTCTCTCAAATCTCGTCGAGGTGGTTGACTGAAAAATCGATAATATTTTCAGTAACAATATAAAAATTCCATACGTCTTAAATTTATGCTATTTATTATTATGTATTACAATTACAAATTAAAATGTTTGCATATTTGAAATTGAACGATCCTTAGAGCCTTTTATTCAATTGCACAAATATTTAACTTGACATCTCATCTCGCGAGGACGTGAGTTGTTTAGAAAATAAATGTCGGTCAAGTAGAAACAGGATAACCATAACAGGCCCTCAAATAGTTCAATCTACAAATTTTGAAATTAAAAATTTCAAATAAAAAACGTTCTAAATCAAGTAATTTCCTATTTTGACCCAAGACTAGTAAACATAGCTGGCTCATCCTGTCATGATTGATTCCGCAAAATTGACTTTTCAGTTAACAAGTAACGTACTTTTTCAACTATATGACTTGATTTTTAAAAATAAAACGGAATTTAAAAGAAAAAATCACGCTTCAAGGGCATATAAGCCACTTTGGCTTTTTCTATGAAAAACATAATTATTTCAACATATGAATTAGAGGAAATGAGAGGAAACTGACAAATGGCAATAATCTTTAAAAATAAGATCAACATTGATTACTTAAATTAATATTTATATTTAACAACCCAGAATGGTTTAAAATGTGCAAAAATTGTGGTGGCTATCCTTTCCACTGACGACACTTGGTTTACGTGCTCGTGATGACACCGGCGGGGCGTTGCACGGGAAGCGGATCTTCTTCGATTACTGGTTGATTCGATTACTAGCACTTTCCGCATCCTCAGTCTGTAAACAAATGTAGAATTGTAAACTAAAGTTCAGTAAAGAATAACTTTAATCTATTATTAACGAAATAAATCGAACATTTCGATCAGATCGACACATTCAACGAACCAAGAAAAATATCTCTCACCTCTGACTCTTCTCGATCACCAGTTTGCGCATTTGGCAGCGAGAGGGCATTTTCTGCAGAAAATTTGATTCTTATTACTTATAATGATTTTTTTGAATGGTTATATATGTATATAAACAATCGACATGAAAAATTCCGAAACTATTTCTTCTACAGTGAGAAACAAATTGATAACTAGAAATTGTTATACTATCTGAAGGCTGAAGTTTTGTATGGCGCTTCTAATTGGCAAATTCACTATACCTATTTTTTGCTACTTTTAATTTAAAAAAAATTTACATTTTAAACTTTAAATTGAAGCTTAAAACGTCCAAATGAAATCGTTATACTATCCGATGTTCAAGCTTTAATGACGCTTCAGTTTCATAAATTTACAATACCTCATTTATTGCTATTTTTATTTTAAAACAAATTTTTACACTTCGAACTTTTAAATTCATGCTTAAAGCATCTAACTGAACCGTTCTAACAAAAAAACTGAAATTCACTTACCGAGGCAATTTTCGAACTTAAATGGTTAACCGGGGTGATGCGTCACCCCAGTCGATATTCACCGCCGTACAGAACTCACAGAAAACACTAATACAGTCACTTACTGACCGAGGGCGACTGCCGTACAGTTGAAGTGAATTATGGTCAACAGACCATAAGCCCACAACATAAATGGCAACGTGATAGGGATAAGGACAATTTTCACCTGAGAGGTTCGCCTTATGATGACGAACGTAAAAATGCCTTCCTGACAGGTCTGAGTGGAAGAGGTGAGCGGTGGCTACCTGGAAAAGGTGCCAATTTTTATGGTTTATTGACGTGAGTCGGATAAGCTTGAAAAATTTGTGTACATGTAGAAGATGAAATAGAAATAGCACCTGCGAATTGTAAGGCACCTTCAATGTCCCCGGAAATTCAGGTAAAATTTCTTGATATTGATTTTACAGGAAGAAGTTTCAAAAAAAAGTTGGTCTACTCCGAAAGATACATATTTTCATTATTATATCATTTTCCGATAAAATTGATACATTTAGAGAAAACATCGATCAAAGAAATACCAGAACATTAAAAAGCTCTTATTCTTTACAGCAAGTCATTTTCTCGAAAATTTTCAAGAGATAACAGATCATCCTTTGCAGGTGTACTTCAACATTACTCAGGAGTATTGTACTCAAATGTTTATATTTACCAAGATATGCGCATTTTTCTTTTATCCAGTTTTCTTCCACCTGTTGTATCTTTACCAATTCAAAAGAAGGTGTTCTCAAAATTAGTACATCAATAGTGCAAGTCTTGTGTAAAAAATTGGCGTCAGCTAGTTTGATGTAAAATAATAACTTATTTTGCTATAAGCAATAATAAACAGAGTAACGTTCTCAGCTTCGAATTATTGTAGAAGCTTTAATAAAGCTGAATATTATTCAAACAAATTATATAATAAAATGGCTTTACTTCAACATTTCCATTATTTATCGTTGTTAAATTTTATAATTTTCTGTTGAAATGTATTGGATATTTAGTACCGTGACGAATGTCAATTTTACGGTCGCCACATGGGGTCCTCATATTTTTCGTGGGCCAGTGGCGTAGACGTAGAGTCGTAGACGGCTACCCTGCTTGTAGTAGAAATTTCAGTATAAGCAGACTAATCGTTTACGCCTACGCCACTGACCCACGAAAAATGTTAGAAGACACCATGTGGCGTCCGTAAAATTGACATTCTTCACGGTACTAAATATCCCATACATTTCAACGGAAAAGTATAAACTTTAACAACAATAAATAATGGAAATGCTAAATTAAAGCCATTTTATTATATAATTTGTTTGAATATATTCAGCTTTATTACAAGCTTCTACGATAATTAGTAGCTGAGAGCCTTCCTCTGTTTATTATTGTATATAGTAGAATAAGTTATTACTTTACATCAAAGTAGGGGACGCCAATTTTTTATACAATTGATTTACTAATTTTGAGAACACCTTCTTTTGAATTGCTGAAGATGCAACCAGAGGCTGAGTACACCTGCAAAGGAGTATCTTTTCTCTCTTGAAAATTTTCGAAAAATGACTTGCTCTAAAGAAAAACAGCTTTTGATTCTTCTGGTATTTCTTTAATCAATGATCTCTCTAAATGTATCAATTTTATCAAAAAATGATATAATAATGAAAATATACATCTCTCGGAATAGACCAACTTCTGTTTGAAACTTTTTCCTGTAAAATCAATATCAAGAAATGTTACCTGAATTGCCGGCGATTTTGAAGGTGCCTACAGCACTTTCGCATCCAGATAAGTGCCTTACAATTCGCAGGTGCTATTTCTATGTCATCTTCTACATGTACACAAATTTTTCAAGCTTATCCGAGTCACGTCAATAAACTATAAAAATTAGCACCTTTGCCAGGTCGCCACCACTCACCTCTTCCACTCAGACCTGTCAGGAAGGCATTTTTATGTTCGTCATCAGAAGTCGAACCTCTAGGGTGAAAATTGTCCTTATCCCTATCAGGTTGCCATTTATGTTGTGGGCCTACGGTCTATAAGGTCCTGCACTAAACTATACATGACCATAGTCGGGATGGTACTTCAAACTTTGAATGGGGTGACATATCACCCCAGATAACCATTCAAGGGTTAAAGATGATTATTCTGGAACTACGATTTGTTTCCAGAAATGGTTATGAACATGTTCATCTAAATCCCAATAAATGCACTACGTGTGCAAAAATTCCACCGAGCACATGAATATTAATATTTTATTTATTTATGTTAAAGGTAATCAAAGTTGTAAAATCAAAAAATAAAGCCAAGTACAAATAGTAGAAATAGTTCTATGAACTAGTTTAATGAATAATTTTTTTATGTAAAAAAATGTATTGATATTTTAGAAGAATAGAAAAAGAATTTAAAAACATTTGGCGGGACTGTTATATAATAACTTATTATTATTTGTTATTAAACTTGTTCTTGGGTTAAAAAGAACCCGGTTTTCCATCATAGCCACGGACTAAGTCAAGTGACTGATGCGATAAGAATATAATTAGTTAAAGTAATACGATGTATGAAATCATTTGCGATGATGTTTTAGGTACAAAATTAAAAGCATGGTGTAGTTTGCAGGTCGTCTGTTACCGTTGTTATGCTTATACAGCGGTCTTGAGTGTTGGAGGTGACAGCAGTCGCCTCTGGATGCTTTCTTAGAGCTACCATGTATGCATCATCTTACGTGCACATTGCTAGTAGCCCAAATCACAATAGGATGAATAGATGCATGTTTCACATTCCTCCATATTGTCTTTACTTCATGCCTTAGCTCGCTATTGTTTTAATTTGAAAAGAATGGAAGAGCAGGAACTATAATGTAAAGGAACAGTCAGAAAATTCTTTGTTATTATCATCGACACGCTGCTTCAATTTACTATTCAAATCTTATGAAACCCATTTAAAGACAGTCATACATAAATTTTCAAATCTAAATATTCCTCTTTTTCAATTTTAAAAGAATGGAAGAGCAGAAACTATAATGTAAACGAACAGACATAAAATTTTCTGTTATTATCATCTATAAGCTGTTTTAATTCACTACTAGGTGAGGAAATACGAAAAGAGATGTGTGAGCAATATTTATGTGCAGTTTTCAAATTTCTTATGTTTTAGTGATCCGTTCCAGACACCAATAATAACCCCGTCTGACTATAACTGCCTTTTATACTGGAATTAATTCCGTTCTATTCAATACTGTCCAACTGACGATCATTTTTCTAGCAGGTTCAAAAATGTTCAAATCTTATGAAACCCATTTAAAGACAGTTATACTAAAATTTTGCGATTCTAAATATTCCTTTGTTTTAATTTGAAAAGAATGGAAGAGCAGGAACTATAATGTAAAGGAACAGTCAGAAAATTCTTTGTTATTATCATTGACACGCTGCTTCAATTTACTATTCAAATCTTATGAAACCCATTTAAAGACAGTTATACATAAATTTTCAAATCTAAATATTCCTCTTTTTCAATTTTAAAAGAATGGAAGAGCAGAAACTATAATGTGAACGAAGAGACATAAAATTTTCTGTTATTATCATCTATAAGCTGTTTTAATTTACTATTAGGTGAGGAAATACGAGAAGAGATGTGTGAGCGATATTTATGTACAGTTATGAAATTTCTTATGTTTTAGTGATCCGTTCCAGACACCAATAATAACCGCGTCTGACTGTAACTGCCTTTTATACTGGAACTGATTCCGTTCTAATCAATACTGTCCAACTAATAATCATTGTTCTAGCAACTTAAAAAACGTTCAAATCTTATGAACCCCATTCAAAGACAGTTATACAAAAAATTTTAATATATATATTCCTTTTTTTTTATTTTAAAAGAATGGAGGAGCAGAAACTATAATGTGAACGAACAGACAGAACATTTTCTGTTATAATCATCGAAGCGTTGTTATAATTTACTATTAGGTGAGAAAATACGAGAAGAGATTTGTGAGCAATATTTATGTGCAGGTTTTGAGTTTCTTATGGTTCAGTGGTCCGTTTCAGGTACCAATAATATCCGCAACACGAGCTTGCTCATTCATGCGACAATTGTACTCGTAGCCTCCTTTGTCAGCGAGACTGGTACTCCAGCAATATTCGGAATATTTCCGCTTTTCCTGCGTGGAGACGTGCATGTGCGAGTTTATATTCTGAGGTCGACTCCTCCTGGGGCCTCGAGTGCAAGATGCTTTTCTTACTATCTGTATTGTAGCTCTGAATGCTCGTGTGATACCAAGCAAAGGTAATACATATACCTTCATTCGTATCTGTAAAAGCGCGCTCTGCTGAATATTTGTAAGAGTGCGTGACGTGAAAGCTTTTGCTTTTCACGCCAAATCAAGAATCCTCCGATGCTGAAGATTCTCAAAAAAAATTACATTCATATTTTCAACGTTTTCTCTACCCGACATTCTTTTCATAATCTAATAGTTTGGACCAAAGCATTTCCAACTGTTCCGCGAAAGAATGAAAGTTTCATAACTTTAAAATATATTTTTCAAATAATTATTATGAAGGCATGTTGTCATTTTTATTTATTTATGTGATGAGCATGTCTCTAGAGCCTTTTAATTCTACCAGGGTGGTCCAAGAATACATTGAGAAATCTTTTTTGCTGTATTTTTATGAATATCTCCTGATAATTTGTTTGAAGCCACACACAAATTCGTCAAATATTTTAATTTCGAATATTTTCGATTGAAAATTCTTCCATTTTAACGATTTGCGAATGGAAATTCTTAAATTTAGATGATTTTGAAGATCAACAGCCAAGGGTTCTTGATTTCAAATCTGATAAATTAAAGAGATTTTCAATTTATATTATTAAAATTACAGAGTATTTTGAATTTTGAAACTTGACACTTGCATAATTTATAATTGTGAATTCTTAAAATTCAAGACTTCAAATTTGAAGATTTACAGATCAAAGATGTATAATTTGGTATGATTTATAATTAAAGATTCATTAATTTTGAATGTTTATAGTTAAAAGGTGTAATTTTGAAGTTCTTTTTTCCATGTGTAGTTCAGTTTTAAAGACTTTCAATCGAAATTTCCATTGCGAATCTTCGAAATTGAACTTATGTTGCAATTATAAATGTGTTCTTTTTAAGTTCAATTTTGAAAATGAAAAATTTCAAACTATTCAATTTGGAAGATTTGTGTTTTGAAATGTAATCAATGTTATAGATTTGCAATGGAAAATTCTTTAATCGCAAACAGTAGAAATCAATTTACTAGGATAAGAATTTAAAATTTATGAATTTTCTGCACCATCAATTTTGTCTGTCGAAATTTCCAAGTAAATAATTTTATTTCATCATCAAATTTATTTCTAAATGTTCCTAAACGTTATTGATAGAAGAGAACATTTGAATGGTGAACGATAGTTTATTTTTGGAAAATAATTGTGTTCTTAACACTTTTCTACCACACTGTAATTGCTAAACTTTTTTACATTTTCAAAGAGATGAGAAAAATGAAAATATGGAAAAAACCTTTTTTTAAGGATATCGAAAAAAATATAAGCTTTTTAATAATTTTGTAAGATTTTGAAATTGAATTTTCGAGAAGATTTTTCGGAAAATTGTAAAGCGTTTAGGAATAATTTCAATCGAATTTTAGATAAACTCAATTTTGCAGGGCGTCAACAGAATGAAAAAAATATTCTTAAGTTTCATGGGAAAATTTCACATGGGTTTTTTTTTAAAGAGTGTAAAAGATTTTAAACCAAAATTTTGCCATAAGACATAATTTTAGAACGAATTTGAACCCGTTTAAGGAATACTCAGAAATGAAAAAAGATTCTTTATGTTCCTGGAAAAAATTAAAATGATTTTTTATTTAAAAAAATGATTTACATGATTTACATTTACATTTTCATTTACAAATTTGAAAACATTTCAAAAGATTTCTAAAATGTTCAAAAAAGAATCTGAAAGATTTTGAGGCAATTTTTTTTATTTCGCAACATTAAGAACAATACGAAAAATTTGAATAATTTCAAAATATTAGAAGGTTGAATAATTTTGAAAGGATCAAACAAAGAATTTTCATAAGATTCATGGGTGAATTTGTAATGACTTTTTATTTCGAGAAATAAACTTTAAGAGAAAATTGAAAAATATTTCTAAACATTGCGAAAGATTTCCTTGAATTTTAAAACACAGAAGAAGGTTCTAAAGCGAAATGATCCAATTTGGTAAGATTGAGATATCAAAAAAAGAATCGATTGAATTCAAAAAATATATTTAAAAGATTTGAGAAGATAAAAACTAATTTTAAACTCTGAAAGATCTGAAAAAATACAGATTTTTTGAAAAGATTTTAAACACAAACTAAAGAAGCTCTAAAAGAATTCTGAAAGGTTTCAAGAAAATAAACAAATTTTCTTAAACTTCCTAGGAAAATTTGGAAGAAGTGAGGGTAATTTTTTTAGATTTTGAATGATTTTGAAATATTTAAAGAAAAATTCCAGTTAGCTGAAAAATATATTTTTTATTTCTTCCCAACATTCAAAACGTCCTAGATATTTTTTAAAAAGACTGGAATTTGTCCATATATTTTGTAAAATCCTTCTGAATACATTCTTCCCCCAATTTTATAGATTCTTTTTTGACACAACTGAAATATTAAAAAATCTTTTCTAATTTTTCCAAGAATATTATGAAAATATTTATATAAGTTTAAAAACAAACGAATAATACTTTTTTTCTTGTAATTCAAATATGTGTGCGACTAAAGAAAATATTTTAAAAGCTTTCTTCATTTATTCCTATACCGCAATACATCTTAAAACACCTTTTTTTTAGAAAACGTCTATTAAAAGGTATATAAGTTTTAAAAAAACATCAAACATAAGGATTTTTTTTGCTTAATAATGATTATTCAATAATAATAAATAATAGAACAAAGCTGTTTTTGTTTGTAATTTATTGTATTTATTCATTCGCAGATTCCTGTAAAAATAGTTTCAGTTTATTTTACTTTTTTGTAAGAATTTTTCTATCAGGGTTATATTATACAATAATCTACATAAAATAAAAGTGTTCTAATAAGGTTAAACCTATGCTTTATTGTTAACGGTTTTACTTTCCTACAAGGAAATAAAAAAAAATAGCTATTTGTATTTAATGGTATGTTTTTGTTAAATTTTGTAAAATTGTTATTTCTTGTAAAAATTTCTCCACTAGGGATTTCAAAAAGTTTTTTTGGCAGTTTCGTGCCAAAACCAAAAGTTGATTCAGATCGTTTCATTAGAGAACCCCTTAATTGCAATTCGAAAATGAATTCACAAAATCTTATAGTTTACTCAAAAATGCCAAAAGTTTTCAAATTCTTAAAACTTTTTTTGAATTCCTTGAAACTGGACATTTTTTTTAAATGCCTCAGAATTTTTTTAAATACTTAAAAATATTTAAAATTATCTCAAATCAGTTACAGAAATCAATCAAGAATTCCTTGAATTCTCAAAAAATGCTTAATCTCCTTAAAATCAAATAAAAATTTTAAAAACAGCCTACAATATTTGAAATCCTTTGAAATCCTTTCAAATTATTGAAATAAAAGAAATTCGTTAGAGTCATCAAATATTTCAACACCTTTTAAACTATAAAAATGAGTTCAAATATTTTAAAGCTTCCAAAAATGCTTCGCAATATTTTTAATTACTCAAGAATATTTTGAATCCTCTAAAATCAATTAAATTACCGAAATCGACTGAAAAATCCTTCGAATCTTGAAGAAAATTCTAAAAATCTTCAAATCATCTAATTTTCTTGAAATTCCATCAAATTTTGTAAACCTTTCAAAAATATCTTGAATTTTTTTGAAATACCCGAAGATATTCCTAATCTACAAAAATGTCTTCGAATTCTTGAAATAAATATAAAATTCCTCGATTTACTTCAAGATTTCCTTAAATATTTTAAGCTCTTTGGGGTCCTTTAATATTCCTTGAAATTATTGACATCTCTTCAAAATGCCTCTTTTGAAACTTTTCAAAGCCTTCGAAAATAACTCAGAATCTTTTGACATCGTCTGATATCAGTTAAGTTACTGAAACTAATTAAAAATACCTTAGAATCGTACAAAATACTCTAAAAGTTTGCAAACCCTTAAAATTTGTTCAAATTCCTTAAAATATTGTAAAACTTTCGAAATTGCAGGGAAATTTTTTAAATACTCTAAAGTATTTCAAATCTTCTGAAATCAATTAAACAACTGAAATTTACTGAAAATTCCTTGGAATCTTCTTAAATTCTCTAAAATATTTTCCCTAAATATGTATTCAGTTGAAATCTTTTAAAATCACTCGATATTTTTTAAATCCTCTGAAATCCAATTAAATTACTGAAAAAAATTGAAAATTCCTTAGAATCTGTTGAAATACGCTAAAACATTTCAAATCTTCCAAAATCTTTTCAAATTCATTGAAATAATTTGAATATCTTTAAAATGCTTTAGATTCTTCGAAGACATCCTAGAATATTTTCAATCCTTTTAAATTTCTTCAGATTATTGAAATAAATACAAAATTCCTTTGAATCTTCAAAAATTTCCTAAAATCTTTCAAGTTCTTTTGGAACTTATCAAAGCTTTCGACAATAACTCAGAATCTTTGATAATCACCTGATATAAGTTAAATTACTGAAAACAATAAAAAATTTCTCAGAATCTTTTAAAATACTCTAAAAGTTTTCAAAGCTTTTAATTTTTTTTTCTAATTTCTTAAAATATTGTAAAACTTTCGAAAATGCCGTGAAATTTTTCGAAACACTGTAAAATATTTCAAATCTGCCGAAATCAATTAAATTACTGAAATCAAATAAAAATTCCTTGGAATCTTTTGAAATTGTCTAAAATATTTTCCTGAAATATATATTCAGTTGAAATCTTTTAGCATCACTCGATATTTGTTAAATCCTCTAAAATCCAGTTAAATTACTGAAATAAATTGGAAATTCCTTAGAATCTGTTAAAATACCCCAAAACATTTCAAATCCTTCAAAACCTTTTCAAATTCATTGAAAATATTTAAATATTTTGAAAATGCCTTAGATTCTTCGAAAACACCCTATAATATTTTCAATCCTTTTGAATTTTTTCAGATTATTTTAATAAATACAAAATTCTCTCGAATCTTCAAAAAACCCCTAAAATCTTCACAAGTTCTTTTGAAACTTTTCAAAGCTTTCAAAAATAACTCCGAATCTTTTTAAATACTTATAAAGTTTACAAAGCCTTGAATTTCCCTTCAAATTCCTTAAATTATTGTAAAACTTTCGAAAATGCCGCGAAAATTTTTTTAACACTCTAACATATTTCAAATATTCTGAAATCAATCAAATTACTCAAAATTGAGTGAAAATTCCTTGGAATCTTCTAAAATTCTCTCAAATATTTTCCTAAAATATACATTCAGTTGAAATCTTTTAAAATCACTCGATACTTTTTAAATCCTCTGAAATCTAATTAAATTAGTGAAATAAATTGAAAATTCCTTAGAATCTGTTGAAATACCCTACAATGTTTCAAATCTTCTAAAATCTTTTCAAATTTATTGAAATAATTTGAATTATCTTGAAAATGCTTTAGATATTTCGAAGACATCCTGGAATATCTTCAGTCCTTTGAAATTTCTTCAGATTATTGAAATAAATACAAAATTCCTTCGAATCTTCAAAAATTTCCTAAAATCTTTCAAGTTCTTCTGAAACCTTTTAAAGCTTTCGAAAATAACTCAGAATCTTTTGAAATATTCTAAAAGTTTTCAAACCCTTAAATCTTTTTTAAATTCCTTAAAATATTGTCAAACTTTCGAAAATGCCATGAAATTTTTTTAAACACTCTAAAATATTTCAAATCTCCTGAAATTAATTAAATTACTAAAATTAAGTGAAAATTCCTTGGAATCGTATCAAATTCTCTAAAATATTTTCCTCAAGTATATGTTCAGTTGCAATCTGTTAAAATCTTTGGATATCTTTTAAATTCTCTGAAATTCAGTTAAATTAGCGAAATAAATTGAAAATTTCTTAGAATCTGTTAAAATACCCTAAAATATTTCAAATCCTTCAAAATCTTTCAAAATTCATCAAATTATTCAAATATCTTGAAAATTCTTTAGATTCTTTGAAAAAACCCTACGATATTTTCAATCCCTTTAAATTTTCTCAGATTATTTTAATAAATACAAAATTCTTTCGAATCTTCAAAAATTCCCTAAAATCTTCACAAGCTCTTTCGAAACTTTTCAAATCCTTCGAAAATAACTCAGAATCTTTTGAAATCGCCTGATATCATTCAAGTCACTGAAACCAATTGGAAATTCCTTAGAATCATCCAAAATACTCTCAAAGTTTTCAAACCCTTAAAATTTTTTAAATTCCTTAAAATATTGTAAAACTTTCGAAATTGCCGTGAAATTTTTTAAATACTCTTGAATGTTTCAAATCTTCTGAAATCAATTAAATTACTGAAATGAACTGAACATTCCTTGGAATCTTTCAAAATTCTCTAAAATATTTTCCCAAAATATATATTCAGTTGAAATCTTTTAAAATCACTCGATATTTTTTAAATCCTTTAAAATCCAGTTAAATTACTGAAATGAGTTAAAAAATCTTTAGAATCTGTTAAAATACCCTCAAACATTACGAATCCTTCAAAATCTTTAAAAATTCAGCAAATTATTTAAATATCTTGAAAATTCTTTAGATTCTTTGAAAACACCCCATAATATTTTCAATCTTCTGAAATATCTTCAGATTATTTCAATAAATACAAAATTCTTTCAAATCTTTCAAAATACTCTAAAAGTTTTCAAACCCTTAAATTGTTTTTTAAATTCCTTAAAATATTTCAAATCTTCTGAAATCAATTAAATTGCTGAAATGAAGTGAAAATTCCTTGGAATCTTCTAAAATTCTCTGAAATATTTTCCTAAAATATATATTCAGTTGAAATCTTTTAAAATTGCTCGGCATTTTTTAAATTCTCTGAAATCCAATTTAATTACAACTATTACAATCCCTTGGAATTTCTTCAGATTACTTTAATAAATACAAAATTCTTTCGAATCTTCAAAAATTCCCTAAAATCTTCACAAGTTCTTTTGAAACTTTTCAAAGCTTTCGAAAATAACTCAGAATCTTTTAAAATACTCTAAAAGTTTGCAAACCCATGAATTTTTCTTTAAATTCCTTAAAATATTGTCAAACTTTCGAAAATGCCGTGAAATTTTTTTAAACACTCTAAAATTTTTCAAATCTTCTGAAATCAATTAAATTACTGAAATTAAGTGAAAATTCCTTGAAATCTTCTAAAATTCTCTAAAATTCTTTCCTAAAATATATATTCAGTTAAAATCTTTTAAAATCACTAGATATTTTTTAAATCCTCTGAAATCCAATTAAATTACTGAAATAAATTGAAAATTCCTTAGAATCTGTTAAAATGCCCTAAAACATTTCAAATCCTTTAAAATCTTTTAAAATTGATTAAAATTATTTAAATATCTTGAAGATGCTTTAGATTCTTTGAAAACATCCTATAATATTTTCAATCCTTTGAAATTTCTTCAGATTATTTTAATAAATAGAAAATTCTTTCGAATCTTCAAAAATTCCATAAAATCTTCACAAGCTCTTTTGAAACTTTTCAAAGCGTTCGAAAATAACTCATAATCTTTTGAAATCGTCTGATATTAGTTAAGTTACTGAAACTAATTGAAAATTGCTTAGAATCATTCAAAATACTCTAAAAGTTTACAAAACCTTAAATTTTTTTAAAATTCCTCAAAATATTGTAAAACTTTCGAAAATGCCGTGAAAATTTTTCAAACACTCTAAAATATTTCAAATCTTCTGAAGTCAATTGAATTACTAAAATCAACTGAAAATCTCCAGGAATATTTTGAAATACTCTAAAAGTTTTCACATTCTCTATAAATTTTTAAACTTCATTACATCATGTAAATCTTTTGAAAATGCCTGGCATTTTTTTGAAATTATCCAAAACTCTACTAATCCCTTTAAACCCCTCAAAATTGTTGAAACAAGTACCTACAAAATTCCCAAGAATATTTTCAGTTCTTTCAAATCACTTTAAACTTTTTAGAACTCTTGAAAATTGCTTGCAATTTTCTAAAATTTCCTAAATGGTTTCTCCAGAGAACACCGTTCACAAAATCTTATAATTTACTCGAAAATCCCAGGAGAATATTTTTGAAATAAACCAAAGGGATATTAAATTATTTTTGCATTTATATTCTCTCTCAACCAGATAGAGTTCTTTTTGCGGTACCGAAATAAGAGAAGGTAGAAGCGCAAAATATGATGGATGAAACTCAAGAGACTAGAATAGTAAGAAACCTTTTTCGCAAATGGCAAAGAGCCTTTGTATTGTGTATTCACTATTCACCCATTAAAAAGTGCGGCTTTATCGAGAAAAACAAATCCGTTCTTTCCCTGAATTGATTGGCATTCATTGTTTTATTAAATTAACGAGCGAACGGTGGAAACGTGAAAGCAATTAGTGCAATGTGTGCAGACGTTTACCCTTCCCTTAATGAACTCTGTGAAAAGGTTTCAAGTGTGTTGAATCGTGTATTATACGCTCAAAAAGGAAGAGAGCAATATAGGAATAGTTCATTAATTCGTTCTATTTTTAATTTTTCGAAATAAAAAATATACCTAATATAAATATTATATATACCGGAATTTATAAACGTTTCATGTCTTATTATTAAATTAATGTTCAAAACAATTCATTGTTGGAACAGATCGTAATTCAGAAATAATTTATTATACATTTTAAGATTTTTACACAAGTTAATAAAATTTTTGTGTTATATTTGCAACGCGAATTGAGCAAAGAAAAATTAAAACTGCCCAAATCAATTAATAATAATTTTGCAGGAGAACAATTATGACAAAAATAGATGACGCAATCTGCGTGTTTTCTAGCTTGATGGAAGTTTTGGTGGAGTTAGGACGGTTTAACATTCCATAATATTAAAATGAAAAAATACAACAGATCTTTTAATATTTTCTTCTCGCGAGACACGTGATGAGAATGTGTTTGTCGAAGCCGCATGAGCTTTAACAAAAGAGAATTCACAATTGCCTCTTTTCCCCTTTTTTACATAATTCCTAATTTTTCCTCTGTTTTTATGAAACTTTCCGTTTTTCTCGTTTTCTCACTCAAATGTGAATTAAATTAAGTCAATTCAATAAGAATACCCAACAAATCAATTGTTGGCCTAAAATTTATTCTTTATAGTTGAAAATTCAATTACTTGGTTAAAATTTGAAATACTTTGTTAAAAATTTATTTAATTGATTGAAAATTGATACATTTTGTTGAAACCTCGTTCTCTTTTGGATTGAAATTAATTTTTTTGAATGAAAATTTAACTATACCATCAGTGGCCTGGAATTGGGCATTTTTAGTCAAACATTCAACAACTTAGTTGAAATTCACGTATTTTGTTACAATTTTTTTTTTGTGAAAAATTAATCGTTTTGCTTGAAAATTCAACCAATTTGTTAACATGTCAATTCATTAGTTGAATATATTTTGTTAAAGATCAATTTTTTTTGCTTTGTTTGAAGATAAATTTTTACGTTCTTATCCTAATGAGAGGGTAATGGTTTTACGTAAAATTTGACTCAGTCAAAATCAAAACTTTCAGAAAAAAAGATCAAATTAGATTGAGCTTTAGAAAAATATTTCAAGAAGTGAAAAAAAGAAGTTTGTTGGCCAGCTTTTTTGGATGAAAATTAAAAAAGTTAAAGCGTTTTCAAAATGTTTGAAAAATGTGTTTTATGTTAAAAAATTCAATGTACGGTTATTTTTTGTACTGAAAAAGTCGAATGAATTATCCTTACAAAGTTTTGACGATGAAAGGAAAATTATCATAGTTATAGCATTTTCAAAATTAAAAAAAATAAATAAAAACTCTAAGCCAAACAACGCACGATATAAAAAAAGTACAAAAAAAAACATTTCATTTTCAGTCAAATTATACAAGATAGAAAAAAAATATAAATGAAAAAAAAATTTGCACCCTAAATAGGTCTAAAAATTCATTATGAATCACTTTTTTATTTGACGCGAATTTTTTTTTTATTCGTAAAGAACAAAAATAAACAAAAAAATAAAAACTTGTTGGACAAACGATACAAGCTACAATTTGGTTGAAAATTTAAGCATTTCTTTAAAAATTCGTGTGTTTTGGTAGGAAGTAATCTACTTCTATGAAAATTCCACCAATCGGTCAACAATTATTTCTCATTGTTGAAACATGACAAATTTTGTGAAAGGTATCCTTTCTGATTAAAAAGTCAACAGTTTTCTTGAAAATTCGTATTTTTGGGTAAAAATCCTTTTTTTTTTGTTGAAAATTAATTTTTATAGCTGAAAATTTAACCATTCCGTTTCTCGTTGATAATTAATCATTGTTAGTATTAATTTTAACTACTATTGAGCTACAGATGAATATTTTTTCAAAAGTTCAAGTCTTTTATTGAAAATTCGTTTTTTCTTCTTTGTTAACGATCAATATTTCAAACTCAAATTTAACTATTTGATTTTTTCTTAAAAATTGACCGTTTTTAGTTTAAAATCCAACTATTCAATTAGAAATAACTATTTGGTAAAAAATGCAACTCTTTTGTCAAAAATTGGCCCTCTTGGGATAAAAATTTTATTATTTTCGCAAGAAATGCAGCGTTTGGTTAAAAATAAAATTTTAGTTAAAATTCGTATCATCGTGTTAAAAATTCAACTCTTTTCTAGAGAATTCATTATTGCGATATTAAAATTGCAGAATTTAGTCAAAAAAATTTTTCTATCTTGACTGAAAAATCTTTACTATTTAAAAATTCGTCTACTTTGTAGGAAATTCGTATATTTTTTTCTTAATTCAGCTGTTTTTTATCTAAAATTTAAATCGTTTTTGATTGAAATATCAACTATAACATTTTTAGTTGAGAAATAATCTTTGTACAAAATCGAATTATTTTCCTGAAGATTCTTCTGTTTTGTTGAAAATTTTTCCTTTTGGATTGAAAATTTAAATTTTCTAAAAAGTTGGTATCAGTTGAAATTTATTCTTTCTGGTATGAAAGTTCGATCATTTTTATTAAAAAATCATCTCTTTGAATTCAGAATTCAACTAGTTGGTGAAAAATTTAACTGTTTGGTCAAAAATTCAACTATTTTGTCAAAAATTCAAACATCCGGTAGAAAATTTTTCATTTTTGCTCGAAAATTTAACTCTTTTGTTGTAAATGAAACTATTTGGCTTATACTTAATTTATTTTTTTGTCGAAGCATCAACTGTTTTGTGGAAAATTCAACTATGTAAATAAAAATTTGGAATATTTGTTAAAAATTCATCTTTCTCAACTAAAATTTTACCTTTTTGGATTAAAAATTTAACTGTGTCCTAAAATTTTTTTGTTTTGTTTTGGAATTCATCTTTTTGGGTTCGAAAGTAAACTGAATGTTGGATATCGCCTTGTTTTAAACAATACTAGATTCAAATGAAAAAGTAAGTTATGCATAAAAAAATAAAAAAAATTATACATCTAAGATAAAGTTTAAATATTCACTTCGATATTGACGTCCTGATAAGGAAGGATCTGCATTGTCGGGAAAATGGGGGCACCTCTCTCATTAGAAAGATGATGAAAAGCTTTTTTGCCTAATATGTATTAAAATTCTCCATCTTAAAGTCATATAAGTGAAAGCTTTGAAAGTTTGATTGATTGCTTTTCAATAAATACAGAAACCTTGCAGAAAACCTTTCCTTAACTTATCCCTTTCTTCCCAAGCTATCGATCCTTCAAAGTTGGGTGATAAAAAGCTACTGGCTTTCAAAATTATTCCACTTTTTAGGAAACTCGGATAAATCGAGCACGGTGAAGCGTTATTCCTATCTTTGAGGAAAATTTTATGATCCTTCCGGAAAAGTCTTTTGACAACGCCCTACATTTTGATTCTTTGATCTTCCCTTTTCACTTCTTAAACAGCTAGTTAACTAAGAAAATTTTGGAATGTCAAACCGCTGCATATCACTCTGATTATAAACTATAGATCGAAAAGATTCACTTTTTTGGATCCAAAATTAATTTTTGAGAAATTTGAATTTTTTCAGGTTGTATTCTTAATTTTTATGGCTCCGGACATTAATTTTTTAATTATAAACGTGTTTCTTTAGACTTATGTACCTAGGTCTGACTCCCACTTCTGGAAGATTTACAAAATTCTCAGACGAAGAAAATTGTTTCAGAACAAAATTAATTTTTCGAGAAAATAGTAATTAGAATTAATTAATTAGTTGAATTCAATTTTTTAATCAATGTTTAAATTAATTCATTAAAGTTAAATCAAAGTTAACCTCATTGAATATATTTTCACTATAAATAAAATTTTTTAACAAAATAGTTGATTTATTAACTAAACAGATGCAATTTTTTTCTTGTTGAAAATTCAACTAAATGGTCGAAAATTCAACTATGAAATTACAATTTCAACTTCTTGGTTGAAAAATCGTCTTTCTTAACTGAAAATTTACCTTTTTTGATTAAAACTTTTACTGTGCCCTAAAACTGCGTGTTTTTGACTTGAAGATTCGACTATTAGGTTAATAAAGAATCTTCAAAAACTAGAAAAATAAAATAAATATACTACCAAAAAGATGAAAAAAAAAACAAGAATTTCAAATAAAGAGGTGAATTTTCAACTAATTTAATAAATATTCACCTCGAATACTTCAATTTTGAGTTTAAAAATTAATTTAAAAAAAAACGAATTTTCAACAAAATATGCAGATTTTTAACCAAAGAGTTGAATTTTTAACCAAAATGACGAATATTTGACCAATACATTGAATTTAAAAAAAAAAAACATTCAAAATTTCAACCAAGTAGTTGAATTTTTAAACAGAAAGATAAACTTTCAAGCAAGAAAATACGTTCCACACGAAAAAAGTTAAATCTTCATCACAGTACATAAATTTGCGAACAAATAGTTAAATTTTCATCTGCGAAAGATAAAATTTTAATCAAGTAGTTGAATTTTCTACTAAAAAAAAAAATTTGAACAAAATATTTCGATTGTAAACCAAAGAGCTAAATATTCTATTAAAATGACGAATCTTCAAAAAAACCAATGGATTTTTCAAAAGAGAGTTCAAACTCCAAACAAATAGTTAAATTTTCTAGAAATAAAGATGAATTTTCAATTAAATATTTAACGCTTTTATCTACAAAAGATAAATTTTCTAACAAAAGGTTTAATTCACAATCGAGAAAGATAAAGCTTCATCCAAAAAAAGAATAGCTGAATTTACAGTTAAATGAATTCATTTCCAACCACAAATAATTTTTTTCTGAATGAATTTTCACGGCAAATTGAAAAAGATTACAAAACATTTTAAATTATTTCATAAAATTTTTAAAAAGAGTGTAAAAGATTTGAAGGCAAAATTGGGCCATCATACATAATTTTGAAACAAATTTGAGTAAATTTAAGAGATACTTAGAAATGAAAAAAAAACTTTAGGTTCCTAGGAAAAATTCAAATGATTTTTTATTTTAAAAAATAAATTTTGAAAGTATTTTGAGAACAGTTAAATTTTCAAACAAACAGATAAACTTTTAACCAAGAAAATACATTTTCTACAATAACAGATGAATTTTCAACATAGTACATGAATTTTTAACCAAATAGTTAAATTTTTATCTACAACAAATTAATCTTTAATCAGTTAGTTGAATTTTCAACTGAAAAAAAAATTTTGAACAAGATATTTCGATTGTAAACCAAAGAGATAAATATTCTATTAAAAATATGAATCTTTAACCAAACCAACGAATTTTTGAGAAAAGAGTGCAAAATCTAAACAAATAGTTAAATTTTCTACAAATAAAGATAAATTTTCAATTAAATATATAACGTTTTTATCTGCAAAAGATAAATTTTCTAACGAAAAATTGAATTCACAAATAAAAAGATAAAGTTTAATCCAAAAATAGAATAGATGAATTCACAGTTGAAACAATTTGTTTTTAACAAAATAGTTCAATTTTCAACTCAAAAGATGAATTTTTAATTTAATAATTAACTTTTTAACCCAAGAGTTGAATTCACAATTCAAACAGATAAATTTTCATCCAAAAATAGAATAGCTGAATTCACAGTTAAAATTCACAGTTAAAAGAATTTATTTTAACAAAATATTTAAATTTTCAACTCAAAAGATAAATTTCCAATTAGAATAATTATGAATCTTCAACTATTATAGTTAAATTTTCACTTTAAAAAATTAATTTTCGACAAAAAAAAAGAAGAAATTTCAATTAAAATTAAGATTCTTCAACTAAATTAGTTAGATTTTCAGTTCAAAAAATTAATTTTGACCCAAAAAATCGAATCTTTAATAAAATAATCAAATTTTCAATCAGAGATAAATTTTTAACTAAAATAATGAGTCATCAATCAAAACAATGATTTTTCAGCAAACGAGATCAAATTTTAACCAAGTATTTGAATTTAACCAAAATAAGGAATTTTTAACAAAATAATTGGATGTTTAACAAAATCAGATTGATTTTTTACCAAACAATTGCCGCAAATATAAATTTCCCATAAAATAATTCAATTTTCAGTTATATAATTAAATTTTTAACCAAAAAGTTGAATTCACAATTAAAAAAAATAAAGTTTCATCCAAAAATAGAATATCTGAATTTAGAGTTGAAAGAATTTATTTTAACAAAATATTTAAATTTTCAATTCAAAAGATAAATTTTCAATTCAAATAATTATGAATCTTCAACTATTATATTCAAATTTTTGCTTTAAAAAATTAATTTTCGACAACAAAAAAAACGAATTTTCAACTAAAATTTCGAATCTTGAACTAAGGTAGTTACATTTTTAGTTCAAAAAATTGATGTGCAACCAAAAAACCGAATTTTTATTAAAATAATTAAATTTTTAATCAGAAATAAATTTTCAAGTAAAATGGTGAATCATCAATCAAAACAATAATTTGTTAACAAATTAGTTTAAATTCCAACTAAGTAGTTGAATTCAACTAAAATAGTGAATTTTTAACGAAATAATTGAATGTTTAACAAAAACAGATTGATTTTCAACCAAAAAGTTGCCGCAAATATTAGTTGTCCATAAAATAATTCAATTTTCAATAAAATAATTAAATTTTTAACCAAGAAGTCGAATTCACAGTTCAAAAAACTAAAGTTTCATTCAAAAATAGAATAGCTAAATTTAAAACAAAAAGAATTCATTCTTAACAAAATATTCAAATTTCCAACTCAAGAGATGAATTTTCAAATAAAATAATTATGAATTTTCAATTATTATGGTTGAATTTTTGCTTTGAAGAATAAATTTTTCACAAGACAAAAACGAATTTTTAAATAAAATTACGAATCTAGAACTAATGTAGTTAAAGTTTCAGTTCTAAAAATTAATTTCAAACCAAAAAACTAGATTTTTAATAAAATAATTGAATTTTCAATCAAAAATCAATTTTCAACTAAAATAATGAATCGTCAATCAAAACAATAATTTGTTAACAAACGAGTTCAAATTTCAACCAAGAATTCAAATTTAACTAAACTAAGGAATTTATAACAAAATAATTGAATGTTTAACAGAAGCAGATTGATTTTCAAGCAAACAGTAGCCGCAAATATAAATTGTCCATAAAATAATTCAATTTTTCATTAAATAATTAAATTTTTAACCAAAAAGTTGAATTTACAATTTTAAAAAATTAAGTTTCATCCAAAAATAGAATAGCTAAATGTACAGTTAAAAGAATTAATTTCCAACAAAGTATTTAAATTTTTAAATCAAAAGATGAATTTCCAATTAAAATAATTATGAATCGTCAACTATTACAGTTAAATTTTTTATTTAAAAAATTAATTTTCGACAACGAAAAAAAAAACAAATTTTCAACTAAAATTCCAAATCTTGAACTAAATTAGTTACATTTTTAGTTCAAAAAATTTATTTTCAACCAAAAACCGAATTTTTATAAAATAATTAAATTTTCAATCAGAAATAAATTTTCAACTAAAATTATGAATCATCAATCAAAACAATGATTTTTTAAAAAATGAGTTCAAATTTCAACCAATTAGTTGAATTTGAACAAAATAAGAAATTTTCAACAAAATAATTAAATGTTTAACAAAAGAAGATTGATTTTTAACCAAAATGTTGCCTCAAATATGAACTGTCCTTAAAATATTTGAATTTTCAAATAAATAATTAAATTTTCAAACAAAAACTATTTATTTATAATAGTTAAATTTTCAGTTGAAACAAGTAATTTCAAACAATCAAAAAACGAATATGCAACTCTAGAAGTGAATTTACTTTTCTTTCTGATAGTGTTTCTATAGATTTATCTAGTTCCGACTCCCAGTTCCGAAAGATTTACAACTTCCTAGAACCAACAGGGATTGTTTTAGAAAATTTTCAATTTTGAGGGTGGAAGAAAAATTCAATTCAATGATTCTATATTTGTCTATAAATCTCTATGGCTCCATATATTATTTCTTGACAATGAAAAAAGTTTTTTGATAGATTTACGTAGTTCACGTATTCATCGGAATTGAAAGATTTTCGTAAACAAACATTTAGGAAATTCCTTCGAAAGTTCAGTTTCCAAATTTCAATGTGCAGAATACTTTTTTTTATGATTTTATGGTATCTTATATTCAAATGAAAAATAAAGTATCCATCCTTTTTTGAAAGAGGTGAAATTAAAATTTGTAATTTTTCTTTTACATATTTTAAACTATTATTTATAAAGTGTTATTATAGATTAAAAAGTGATTAAAAATGGAATAGAAATGGAATAAAATGGAATTTAAGGGAAATAGGTAAATTTAAAATTTCGTTGATTTTGTTTGGAAATTAGTTTTTCAACTTGTGATCTAACTATTCCATTATTTAATAACAATTGATCGTTTTTAGGAGAAAATTCGACAATTTAGTTCCTACTTTACGTATTTTGTCGTAAATTGTTAGTCTTTGGTAGAAAATTAATTTCCTGATTAAAAATTCAACTACTTGGTTTAAAATTGAATGTCTATGTTTGAAATTCATTTTGTTAGTTGAAGATATATCTTGTTGGTTGTAAAATCAACTATTTTATTGAAAAAAGGCTTTTTTGGTGCAAAATTCAACTGTTTTGTTAAAAATTCGTCCGTTTGGGTTGAAAAGACAACTGCTTTTTTTGCTGGGGATTCAAGTGGTTTGTTAAAATTTCGTTTTTTTGTTGTTGTTGAAAATTATTCTTATTATCTGAAAGTTTTTCTATCCAATTTTAACTTATAAATTCGTATGTTTTAGTTAAAAATTCATCTTTTCAGTTTAAAATTCAATTTTTTTTGTAAATTCATTTTATTTTTGGCTATAAATTAATTTTGTTGACTAAAAATTTGGATATTTCATTTTTTATCATGAATTTGTCTTTTGTAGTTGAGAATTCATCTTTCTGGTTAAAGTCTTTTTTGTTAATTAATTTTTTTAACTAAAAATTGAAGTAATAATAAATGATCTTTCTCAGTTGAAAATTCAACGATTTAGTGGAAAATTTATGTATTATATACAAATTAAACGACTTTGTTAAAAATTCTTTTTTATTGTTGAAAATCAACTTGTTTAGCTGAAAATTTTGCTGTGCAATTTTGGATTGCAAATTCGTATTTTTTAGTTAAAAATCCATTTTTTTGGTTTGAAATTCTTTTCTATTTTTGTCAATTCGTTTTCTTTTTTGCTGCAAATTAATTTTCTCAGCTGAAAATTTCACCGTTCCGTCTTTGATTGCAAATGTATCCTTTTTAGATGAAAATTCAACTATTTCTTTGAAAATTTAATTTTTTTTTACTTGTCTTTTTTGGTAGAAAATTAATCTTTTTGCTGAAAAATTCGACTTTTAGGTTGAAAAGGTATGTAATTGGTTGAAATGTCGCCTTTTTAACTAAAAATTAATTTTTCTAACTGAAAATTTTAATATTCCATTTTTTATTGAATTTTTTTCTTTAATTGAGAATTAATTTTTTTGGTTAAAAATTCTCTTTTTTTCCAATATAATTTTTTTGAATTGAAAATCAAACCATTATATTTTCGCTAGTATATCTATCTTTTCCAGTTGAAAATTGAAGTATTTAATTGAAAAATTATTTATTCAGTTGGAAAGTCGCTTTTTTTTGGCTAAAAATTAGTTTTTCTAACTAAACAAATTTTATATATTTAATTTCTTATTGGATTTTTATTTATTTTTTTTTTTTAGTTAAGAATTCATCTTTTTTGTTGAAAATTCTTTTTTTCTTGGTTCAAAATCAATTTTTTAAACTGAAAAATGAATTATTACTTCATTTTTTATTGAATATTAATCTTTTCAGTTAAAAATAGAACTATTCGGTTGAAAATTCATCGATGTTGTTGAAAATTTTTATTTTCAATTGCAAAATTAATGTTTTTGCCTAAAAATTCAACCGCTTGGTTGAAAGTTGAACTAGTTCCTCAAAAATTAATTTTATCAATTGAAGATCTTTGGTTTAACATTTAACTGCTTTGTCGAAAATTCGTTTTTAAGCTTACGAATTGAGCAGCTTGTTGGAACTTCGTTCTTTTGGGTTGATGATTTTATCGCTTTTGTCGAAAATTCCGCTATTTGGTTAAAAATTGAGTTTTTCTTGAAAATTTAAATAGATTTTTGTATAACAGAATTTTTTTTTGTTAAAGCTACTTCTACTTCTACTTCTACTATAACGCTATACTGAAAATAAAATTTTAAAAGTTTGAAACAAATTCATATATATTTTTTTCATCTGAAAGTCACTTCAAGATTCAAAATTTGCCTTTGAACTACTCATATATCACCAGAAAGATGCTTCCTGTGAAGAAACATTAAGTTCAACAACTTTAGGTTGCTACTAAACAACAGTTGCTACTCATTAAAATTCATGACTATTTTTGCTAGACGGATCATTCTGATGCAAAATTTTCAGATTAAAAAAAAATTCTAAGATTTCTATAAAAACTTTACATACCACTTGGATCAAATTTCCGGATCAAACTGATCAGCCGACATTTACTGAGAATCCATAAAAAAATTTCTTTAATTTCAAAAGAAATCTTTATTATCATCGGAGTTGGTAACAGTCGATCATACGTAGATAACTTTCACGAACTTAAATAACATGAATTCTTAACTTAATTTTAGACTACCTGGCTAGTAGCTTAGTGGCTGAAGCACCAGACCGGCAATCGGAAGACGTGAGGTTCGATTCCCACCGGAGCGAAGGAGAAAGATCTTTTTTCAGAAATTAAAAAGTCTTTAATTTTTAAATCATTTCATGAAACAACTTTGAGTTGAAAAATTACTCTTAGGAATATAAAAATTTCATATAAATCTAGGAAGTAAGGGATATAACCTTTGACTTTTTTTTGTTCCAGGTATGTTTAAAACGAATGGTCAGAAGATTCCGGGAACAATGTGCGACCACCAGTTTGTCAGTTCCCAGCTTACACCTCAGCACGGGCGTTTCTACTCGCCACGCTACCCATCCTCCTATCCGAAGAACATCCGGTGCTCCTACCACTTCCGGGCAAGGTAGGTTACTACCCGATTTTACACCCACAACCCCCTTTGCTTCCTCTACTACAGTGTGTCCTGTCTCCCAGGATCCTGGATCCTACCAGTCTCTTGTCACCTAGAAATTTTCTGGCTTCCGGCTCGACACAACTTTCCTCATTCCTCATTCCTCCTCGCATCTCCTTGTTATGCGACCGCAAAACTTTATGTCATCGACATTGCCTACGGTTTAGGACCCACTGTAAAGACGCGAATGATAGAGAAACTGTAAGCTCTTATTTCCCTCGTCATATAAACGCGTTACGAGCTTAGGCGTTATTCGCAGTCATGAATTCTTCCAGTGCTTCAATTCCAAGATATGTGTCAGATGACATCTCAAGAAATTCTTCTGATTTGTGAGAACTTCCATGCCATACACATAATAAAAACAGTCGAATACGCTTATAAGTCTAATGTAGAAAACAAACATGTGCAAAAAATAATAAAAAAAGACGCTCTTGTAAATTTTGGTTAGAATCGTCAATATTTGGGTAATCGATTTTAAACTCAAAACTTCTCTTGATAATTAGCTATAGAATACAAATGAGTGGTTACTTTTCCCCCTCAAAAAAAAACCCATAAGTGAAGAATTGGGTTTTGCAAGTGTTTGGGGCTAGTTATGATTTTGATACGTTCCCAGGTTGTTTGTTTCAAACCAAAAATATTCTTCGTTATAATTTTTTGGTGCTAATATCGCCGTTCCCCAACGGGTTGTCGCCGTTGCCAGCCTCTTCTGTTTGGTCGTCATTTCGTTGTTTTTCTGGCGTTCCAGAGGAAGTGGTCGAGAATCAAGGTACTCTATCATATGTTTTTCCAAGGGTTTCAGTGCAGAGACTTCCACGTAAATTTAGTTAGAACATTATCCTTGTTAATCTTCTAACTGAAGCTTCTTGGGCGTCTCTGCACTCCAACCTTTGAACGCAATACGATCTTGTTCTTCGGTACTTGATCGTAGTGTGAGAAAGAAAATGTAATCGTGATGTCCCTCGGGTATCATCCTTTTTAATCTTCTAGCTGAAGCTTTGTGGGAGTCTCTGCACTCCAACCCTTGGAAACGACAGCCAAATTGAAGAAGCTGGAAACGCCGACAGAGTTGAAGAATTTGGGAACGCTGGCCAAACTACAAGAGCTGGAAACGCCTACCAAAATGAAGAAGCTGGAAACGGCAACCAAACAGAAGAAGCTGGAAACGGCCACCAAAGAATTATAACGAACAGTACTGCTGGTTTGAAACAAACAACCCGGGGTTTGGGAACGGGGACAAGACAACAGAACCTGGAAACGGCCACCAAATTGAAAAAGCTGGAAACGCCGACAAAGTTAAAGAATTTTGGGAACGGTGGCCAAATCACAAAATCTGGAAACGGTGACCAAAATACAAAAGCTGGAAACGACGATCAAACTGAAGAAGCTGGAAACGGCGACCAAACAGTAAAAAGCTGGAAACGGCCACCAAAGAACTATAACGAGAAGTACTTCTGGTTTAAAACAAACAACCCGCGGGACGTATACATTTTTTTGCCGTTTGTTGAATAAAAATTGTTTTCATATATACAATACCATTTTCAGCTTCTTAGTTAGATAAGGACAGTAATCAATTACATTTAGAAGAAATAATTGTTCGACACATTATTACTTTTTATAGCATTTTTCCCCGATATTAATGCCAGATAGTTGCGGGTTTTTATGAAATTTTTAACTTCTTGTTAACTCTTTGATTTTCGATTTTAAGCGATTCACAGGGATTTAAAATGATGAAAAAAATTTCCAGTCATTTCAGATAATTTTTTAGGATTTGCAATCATTTCAAGGGATTTCTTCTAAACTTTGGAAAATAATTGCAATAAAATTAAATTATGCAAGTTAACAAACATAATTGATTAAACGATTTATTATAGTTTATAGCTATCATTTCTTAAAGTAATGATAGAAAAATGCAGGTGTTTCCGACATTTTAAACTTCTCTTTCACTTTTTAGATCGAAAAAATACTTCATGTAATATTAGTTTAAACAAAAAGGCTCTCAGTAACTACTTTAAGAAAAATTCACGAAGTCAAAATTTTTAGAAAGAAACCACAACTTTCTATTAATTATTTGAGAGATGATAGTTACGAATAATAATAAATTGTTTGTGCAATCATCTTCGTTAACTTGTAGTAATTATGACCTTGATGAGCGCAAAGTTAACAAAAAGTAAAAAATTTCAGAAAAAATTATTTATACTTTCTCAAGAGGATTTTTATCATTTTTAAATATTCCACACGATTTCAAGAGATTTCAAAGGATTTTATAGGATCTGCAAAGATTTCAAGGAATTTTTAGAGAACTTTAGAAAACGAATTAAGCTTAATTGAATTTCAAGCAATTCTCAGCGATTGCACAGTTGAAGAAGATTTTTAAAAAATTTCACAAATTTTAAAGGATTTTATTGAATCTCTAAGGATTTCAACAAATTTGAAAGATTTTTATGGTTTTTAATGTTTTTTTTTCTAAAAAAAAAACTTCAAAGAATATGGAAGGTTTGAAATAATTTCAAAGGATTTTAAGTTTTTTTTTTAAATTGCAAACAGAATGTCAAGTGGTATGAAATATTTTAAGGAATTTCAACAAATTTGGTAGGATTTTCAAAGAAATCAAGGAATTTCGAGGAATTTCCCAAGATTCAAGGAAAGAAGATTTTATTTATAAGACGTGTGAACATTTAAGAGATTTTGGCGGATTCTACAAATTTCAATAGATTTCAACATTTCGAATTTAGTAATTTTTCTCATAAACAATAAGAAATAAGAAAACGTGTTAAGAGAAAAGTTTGAGAGAAAAATGACTCTTGTTTTTTTGCAATATCCTGCTTCGTTTGCAATAAAAATTAAATTATTACATTTTCAAAAAAAAAAAATTCTCTAAGCCTCAAAAATGGTTTATCCCGCATAAGACAGATAGGATACCTTTCTTCTAAAGCAGAAACTTCCCAAAAATGTTTGTTATAGAATAATAAAATTGATGGGATTTTCCAGAAAATATTTTTTTTATATTTTCAAAATTTGAAGAAAAAAAATAAAAAAGATTTTTTAGAAAACCCCACTCTCGTTATTTTTCCTCATATTTTTTCAATGTATGCTTATACATGGAAAAAGTCATATCAGCTTCATGCGGGCTAAACTATTCTTAAATTCCGGGAGAATTTTTTTTTCCTACAAATGTTTTTTTTTCGCAATTTTCTCGTAAACGATGAAAGATTTTGCAAAAAAACACTAAATGTTTTTGACAGGAATTTTTTGGACGTGCAAACTTTTATCTGAACATTTTTTCGTATCTGTCATTATTTGCAAGAAAAATGAGAATTTCGATGGTATAAAAAAAAAATTCTCCGGGCTACGAAAGTACGCACGAGTTCGTAGAAATTCTCTTGATGGCAAATATTCAAATATTGTTTAGGCAGATTAAAAATATAGTTCCGAACTCTTTTTTTTTTGTTGACTTAGATCTCAAAAAAAATTTTTTGTGTTTTTTTAAATAAGAAGAAGAAGCGTGTAACTTTTTGTTTTTCTTGCCTATATCTACGATCCGGAGAGAGAAGAATTTTTTTTCCTATGAAACTTTTGGGTCGTGTTTATGACTCCCAAAAGAAAGTTTTCATTCCAGTTAGAACTATAAATGAAGAACTTAATTTTTTTTATTCGCCCTGACGGCCAAACATAACCAGGTGGGTTTTCCAAAACTTGAAATGTGTTCAAATAAAATTGATATATATGTTTTTTCGAATCAGGCTAGGACCATCTATCAACGGGTGATTCTTTTAAATACTGGAAATGTAATTTAAAAAAAATTAACAATAACGTTATTTATTAATTTTTTTTTCAAATTTGTACCTTCCAAATTAATATCAAGGGTATTTTCATAGATATATTAATAATCAGCGATTACGTTTCTATTTCTGCCTTGAATCAGCCCTAATATGATTTTTTTTTACATTTCAGATCGAAAGAAAGAATACGAATAGTCTTTGAAGAAATCTCGTTACAAAAAGGAGACCTGAGGTAAGTCATTGTCTGACTATAAAATGCAATGGTTAAAGATAGAAAATTTTGTGTACAATATTCAAAAACATAATAGAAGTTTTCTAAATGAAAAAATGTTTTTTTTCAAAATGAAGTGCTATATAGAAACAAATAAAATAAGATCTTGATGTAACACTGAATGCTTTTTAAATATTTTTTTTAGTCACATAAATATAGAAATTACTTACAAGAAAATAAGTATTATCAGTTTGTTTTTAAATATTTTTGAGGAAATTATAAAAGATTTTTAAATATTTCAGATGTGTCAAAGAAGAAAGTAGAAGTTTTTAAAAATATATATATATTTTACAGGATTTTATAAAATATTAGGAAAAATTCGAGCCCTTCTGATAGATATTTAGGACTTTTCGAAGTTTAGAAAAAATAAAAAATCTTGGATGCATTTTCGGAAATGCTTTCAAGTTGTAAAATATTTTCAATGTATTCAACATCTCTTAAATTGCTAACAATATATTTAGCTTACTGGAATTTTTCTTGAAATTTTAGAAAATCATTAAGAAAGGAAAAAAAATTGCCTTAACATCTTTAAAATTTTCCTAGAAATTAAAAAAAAATTAGTTTATTTACTTGAAACCTTTCAAAAATTTCTCAAAGCTCCTAAAGTTTTGTTTTGAAATCTTTTAAAAAATCTGCACTTTTTGAAATATTTTACGGTTTGAAATTCTTTTTAAATTTCTTCGAATCTTCTAAATATTTCTTGAATTTAATCGAATTTTTTTTTTAAATCCTCTTCTCTTTTTCGAAATTTAAGGAAATCCTTCGAAAAGTTTCAAAATATTTTTCAATTTTCTCGTAAAGTTCATTTTTCAAAATAAAAAATCACACCATTTTTTTACATAAATCTTTACAAAAAAAGTCTTGATCCTTTAAAAATTGTTAAACCTTCCAATATTTTTAAATTATTCAAAGTTTTCGTGTATTTTTTATTCAAATTCTACAAAATTAAAAAAATTGTCTCAAAATCTTTTAGATTCTCCGTTGACCAATTCAGAAATCTTTTTAAATGTATTGAAAACTTTTTAAATATTCTCTTAAAATTAATTTTTCAATTTAAAAAGTCATTTAAATTTTTCTTAGAAACCTGAAGAATTTTTTTCATTTTCTTGAAACTTTGAAAAATTTCTTAAATATTCAATAAGATTTTATTTTTTTTTAATTTTTTTAAAACTTCTAGGTTAATCTTAAGCTTGATCAAATTTGTTCAAGAATGATGTGTGATGGCAAAATTTTACTTTAAAACCTTTTACTCTCTTTTTAAAAAGTTTAGGAAATAATTAAAAATGTTTTGTGATTATTTTCAATTTGCTCTTTGAATTCATTAAGAAAGAAAATTCTTTGAAAATTTCCACATGAATGTTCAAAACTTTTTTTCTGCTTTCTTGACGCCCTGCAAAATTAAGTATACCCAACATTTTTTTAAATCCTGAAAACTTGAACGAATTGTCTTAAAGTCTTCCACATTTTTTCCCACATATTTTAAAACTTGAAATTATTCTTCTTAATATTAAACCAAACCTCTGAAAACTTTTCCAGATATCGTTAAAAAGTTAATTTTCAAAAACTTTCGAAATTATTAAAAAGCTTCTAGTATTTTTTCGAATTCTTCAAAATAAGTTTGTCACATATTTTAATTTTTCTCGTCTCTTTGAAAATCTAAAAAAGTTGAGAAATTATAGGGTGGTAGCCAAATGTTAAGCACAGAATTATTTCCCAATATTAAACAATCATTGACAATTTCAAAATTATTTTCTATTAGTAATGCTTAGAAAAATTTCAAAATAAATTTTACGATAAAGTAAAACTATTTTTTGGTAAATTTCAGGTATACAAAATTTACGATGCAGAAAATTCATAAATCTTTATCAATAGATAAACAACATCTTCGTGGTTTTTAGTGATATCGATTTTTTAGGAAATTAAAAATGTTACGTTCTTGAGTCAAAAATACCCCCCCCCCCCTTTTCCCCAAGGTCTAAGATTCCGTATCAAACCACAGAAACAAGTTATATTAGAGTCATAGGGAATTCTGCAAGAAGATCAAAGTAGTGAATTTATAAAGTTGCCCAAGTCACGTATAAGTCGCACCATTAAGCTGGAATATCCACGAAGCTCATCGATTTGAAACTTCTATCAAGTTTTACAACTCTTAGTAGTCGAAGCATCAGGAAACTCTGTTAATAACATTCTGGAAAATGCATTAAGAAACGTGTGTATTAGTCTCGTTTCTCTGTTTTTTTAAAGGAATGTAGAAAATTTAATTTATAAATTAAATATTCGGACATAAAGACACGAGGTATGATAAAATGTTTAATAACAAAATTGTTTTTAAATTAGATCCAAAAATTTTCTTTAAACCTTTTCCTCTCACGAGACACGTTAAGAGTATGTGTTCGTTAAAGCCCAAGGAGCTTTAACAAAAGAGAATTCACAATCACTATATTTCAACTGTCGATGGTTTGACCCTTAGTTTTGAAAGTCTTGTCCAAAAATTCGGGTGATGTACTTGCTACAACTACTAACTATTCGGCAATTGTTTAGTTCCAACTTCAAGAGATAATAATTTTTAAACTTTTGGAAAATGTGTTATCTAATCCGGGGATAATCAAAAGAAATTTATTTTATACAAATAAATATGGATCGTTGAAAGATTAAAATAATGTTATATTTTAATAGATTTCCAATTATTATTTTAATAAATTGAAATAATTTACAAGTAATTTCAGTATTTGGCAGATGCCCACTTGTAGAAATATTATAATAATAAAAATAAAAATTGTCAGAATAATTATTAAAATTATTATATTTATTTTGCAATAACAGAATCGACATCTTTGTCGACCCGTTTTTTCGAAGGTATACTTTTTACGTTATAGCATTGAATTTTTAGTTAAAAAAAATTTAAAGCACGCGTATTACCATTAGAAAAATTATATAATACGATGCATCTTATAAATATAGGTTTTTTTTTCATTAAAAATTGGAAAATAACAATAGAATTTCATTCAATTTGTTTATTCAACTATTTATCTTTTCGTTGAAAATTTAACTATTTTTTAAGGAAATTCATTTGTTTGGTTGAAAGTAACTATATTCTTGAAATTTTTTTTTTTTTTTTTGTTAGCTTCGTATAAATTTATTTAACTGCAAATGTATGTACTGAATTTTAAGTAGCAAATTTATCATTTTTAGTTGAAAATTTAACTTCTAGGTTAAAAATGGAACTGCTTTGTTAAGAAGTAATTCTTCTGGTTGAAGATTCTTGATTTTAATCGAAAATTTAACTAGTTTTTTTTTTAATACATTCTGGTTATTTTGAATACATTTTTTCACCTGGACATGTAACTGGTATTTTTTGTTCGAAGTTTTTCTTTCTGAATTGAAAATAATTGCGTTTATTTGAATATCCATCTTTTTCATTAGAAAATTTATTTTCTTGCTTGAAAATCCATCTTCTTATTTGAAAACTGAACTATTCTGGTGAAAATTTAACTATTTTGTTGAAAATTCTTTCTTTTAGCTAAAAATGTATCTACTTAATTTTTAATTGAAATTTTATCTTCTTGAGTTGAAAACCAAAAACGATTACTCTTTAACAAAAGAGTTCAATTTTCTACAAAAGACATGAACTTGTAACCAAATAGTTTAATTTTCAACTAAAATTATACATCTCCAGCCAACAAATTAATTTTTTGCAAAATAGTTCAACTTTCAATCAAGTAGTCGAATTTCAACCAAGAAAATAAATTTTCTACAAAAAAAAAAGAATTTTCTACAAACCAGGTCAAATTTTCAACAGAATACATGAATTTTCAACAGAAAATTTCATCATCAAACAAATGGTTCAATTTTTAACCCAAGAAGAAGAATTTACAACGAGAAAGGTGCATTTTTGAGTTTTGGTAATTATTTTTCTTCCTTAGACGAAAATTAATATATTCTGTCATTATTTTGATTCTTTTTCCGAAAATTAATCTTCTTGTTTTGAAATTTATCTTTTTTGTTAAAAATATAACTATTTTGCTGAAAAATTTAACTATTTTGCTGAAAAATTCAACTATTTTCTTGAAAATTTGTTCCTTTATTTTAGTTGAAAATCAATTTTTATAATTGTAAATTAAACTATTATATTTAAATTGTAATTTTATTTTGTTCAAGATTCAACTAGTTCATGGGAAGTTCATGCTTTTCTTTCAAAACTCTTCTTTTTGATGAAAAATTTACCTTATGATTTGAAAAGTCAACTATTTGTTTAAAAATTAATGTATTAAGTGGAAAAGTCGTATTTTTCGGTAGAAAACTAATCTGCTTGGTTGAAAACTTAATTATTCGGTGAAAATTGATTGACGCTATGAAAAATTTAACAATTTTGTAAAAAATACATTTTTCCGGTTAAAAATTTACCCGTTTTGTTAGAAATTCATATTTTTGGGTTAATAATTCAATTATTTGGGTGAAAATAATACCTTTTTTGTTGAAAATTCATGCTTTTTGTGAAAAATTTATTATTCTGGTAGAAAATTTATTTTCTCTGTGAAAATTCAAAAACTTAGTGGAAAATTGAACAATTTTGATAAAAATTTATTTTTTGGTTGGAGATGCGTCACTTTAGTTGAAAATTCAACTACTTGGTTCTAAATTTATCTACTTTTTTCAAAATTCGTCTTCTTTTATATAAAATTAATCTCTTTCGTTGCAAATTCAATTAATTGGTTAAAAATAATCAAAATTCTAAAAAATTTAACAATTTTATTATTAATTTTTTCGGTTAACTTTTTACTATTAACTAACAAAAAAGAAGGATTTTTAACAAAATAGGTCAGTTTTCAACTAAAACGATGAGTTTTTAAGCAAGAATCTCAATTTTCAACGAAAAAAATCAAAATTTTCACACAATATATTAATTTTCCACTGAGAAAAACAAATTTTCACAAACACTTGAAAGCTAACCTGTTTCGCTAAAAATTAGTTTTCCTGCGTTAAAAATTCGAATATTTGTTTGACAATTAACTTTTTTTAAAATTTGTTTTCTTTTTGTAGAAAATTTATCTTTTCGATTAAAATTTAACCACGTGGTGGAAAGTTACTTTGTTAAACATAAATTTTTTGGTTGGAGATGCACGGTTTATCGGACCAAATTTTGTCGAAGCAGGATACATTTCGAACATTTTTCGGACGTGAATTTAGAATTGTAAAATTTTTTGAAAAATTTTAATAAATTGTGACTTTTCTGGCATTTTTTATTGACAAATCTCTGTTTGAATAGGATGTGTTTTCATATTCTTCGGTACTGTAGTCCCACTGCAGAAATAATTTTTTATCACTATTTCTACTCATTAAGAATAAATCTCATTACTGAAAGTAATTAGTGTGCAGTCTCTTGGTAAATCATGATTACTTTAATGACAGATCTTAATTTAAGATTTCCTGTCCGAATTTCTGCTATGAACTTGTAGATATATCTAAAACACGAGAGTGAACTCGTATGGGTTTAACATGCAGAATCGAAATTCGGAACTGAGAAACTAATCCCTAGATGTGTTGCTGGCAGGTCAGTCATACGTAAGTATTGGCCAGTGAAAGCATCTAATCTCTGTGGAATTTCTCGACGTTCCAATTTGCGAAATCACATGGGTCACGTTTAGCAGAACATAATGTATATTTTGAAGCAAAATTATCACAACGCAGATAACAATCTTATATTAAAGGTGGACCTTAAGGCCCTTTATCAGAATGTGTAATCGGTTCTGAATTTTGAGGCCGCACGGTTGAATATTTTTGTCTAATTTTTTGCATACGTCATCTGCGTTATAATATCTAGAAGCACACAGAGCCGGTTTTTCGGTAAAATGTTCATATTTTGTGTAATGATCAAAAAGCTTGAGAACAATAGCAGTGACGCTCAGTATTAGCTGTCCATGTGATTCCGCAGCGTGCCTGTGGACGATTGTCAAACTCCAGTCTGCAGACACCCCGAAGCGAGTCGAAATAGCAGGAACGAATGACCCTTACATTTTTATGTGAGAACGGCTGGCTAGAAAAACTGACATTATGGAATCATGGATTAATTTCGCTTTAATATCAGTTTTTCCAACCGGCCGTAATCTCATAATAATGCAAGGGTCATTCGTTCCGGCTCGTTCGACTCGCTCCGGGGTGTCTGCCGACTGGCGTTTGACAAGGATCCACAGGCACGCAACAAAAATGCAGAGACAGTAATACTGAGCGCCACTGCTATTGTTCTTTGTTTTTGATAATTAAACAAAATAGAAACATTTGATCAAAAAACCGTCTCTGCGTCCTTCTATATATGTTTATGTAGATGAAGTCTGCAAAAAAATAGACAAGAATATTCAACCGTGCGGCCTCGAAATTGAAAACCGATTACACATTCTGATTAAGCGCCTTAAAGTTTAATGCAGTGTCTCAAACGTTCCTTGTCTGACACCATTGTATTTAGTGATGAAGGTAAAGGTACCAAATTAATTTGTAGATCTAATATTTGAATTTTGAACATGGGAACATTGAGAGAAACTACTTGAGCATAATCCACCAATCTGATCAGTAACTTTACCGGAATTCTGTTCCAAGAGAGAAGAAAAGGGGTCGGGGTTCTGAATTATGCATATCGGTTTCCTTTGACTCTGATACTGCAGTGATGCGAAATTTTGGATCAAAGACTTGAACATATCGAATGAGCGAGACAAGTGTCAATCAGAGCAGTAATCTTCTTGAGAGCGTTCTTAAGAAAATAAACGTTCAATTCTATTTAAATATAAATTTTAGAAATTTATTAGTTAATTCAGGCTTTTCAGGGTCTTTGACAAAGAATTGTGAAATTTGAGTCACGGTCGTTTTACCCATTATGCTCAGAAGAATTATTTGTATTAAGTTGAGGAACATAGAGATGATAAAAATAAAAGTAAAAGTTCTGATGAGCTTTTATTTTGAAAACAAATTTTAAGAGAAAATTGAGAAAGACTTTTCAAATGATTTCCTTATATTGCAGAAAATTTAGTAGAAAATTTCAAAGCATTTTTGTCAATTTTGCATTATTACAAACATTTAGAAAAAGTATCAATAATTTTAAAAGCTATTTAGAAGTTTTGGAAAGATAAAAAAATAATTTTAGATTCAAAAAAATTTCGACAAATTGAAACAAGATGTAGATTTTCGAAAATTTCGAACAAACGAATTTTTAAGAATAATTTCAATAGAGAATTCGAAAATATTTCTAAAAATTTCTAGAAATGTTGAAAAATGAATCTGGAAGATTTTAAGTGAGTCTCAGAAAATTTGAAGAGATTGGAAAATGTTTTTCAACTCTAAAAAATTCAAACAAAATTTGGCATTCTTCTTATGATTCCTGGCAAAATTTTAAATTACTTTCTATTTTTAAAATGAATGCTAGGAGACAATTAATATAGAATATAGAATATAATAAAACATACATTCAAATTTCGAAAGATTACCAAATTTGAAAAAAGGTCCAGTAAGTTCAAAAATAATTTAAAAATTTTGACAGTATTCGAAAATGTTTTATAATATTGAAAGATTTCCGAAGACTTATAACATTTTTTTAATTTCTTCTAAACTTTTACAAGTTTTGAATACATTTAAAACTGAATCGACTTCTTATCTAAAATTGGTTAAAATCCTGTTAAATAAAAAATTATACTTTTCGACAGATATAAGATCTTCAAAAATCTTCCTGTATTTTCTGAAGAAACTTTAAAAAATTATCTTTATACAACCTTAAAAAAGTTCAGAAATCCGCCTAAAAAGTAAATAGCCATATGAGTTTTATCAACAATTATTTTGACTCTCAAATTATAATTTGGTTAAAATTTTTTTTCTCTCCGGCCTGAAAAATCTGTTATGGTTAAAAATTCTTCTTTTTGGTTTAAAAATGAATTTTTCCAACTGAAACTGTAACTATTTCAGTTAAAGATTCAACATTTTTGTTAAAAATTGTAACTATTGTAACTATGTTTTTAAAAAGTCGCCTTTTTTGATGGAAAATTAATCTTCTTAGTTGAAAATTTATATTTTTTGTTAAAATTTTTTTTTTACTATCCAACTGTCCTGTAAAAAAATTCGTATTTTTTGGATGAATTTAACTCTTTTTGATTTGAAACTAAAATCTTTTCCACCTGAAGTAAGAGCCATTACATTTTTTTTTGTGAATTTGCCTTTTTTTTTGTTGTTGAAGAATCAACTAATTGAGAAAAATCGAAGTACTATCTTGAAAATTCAGTTTTTTGTTTGATTTATCGCTTTATTTTAAAATCCATCTCTTTCATTAAAAATGTAACCATTTTGTTAAAATATCGTGGTTTTGGTAGAAAATTAATTTGTTTAGTTGAGCATCAACTTTTTCGTTGAAAATTCATATTTTCGGGTTGAAAAACTAAACTTTTTTGAAAAAAATTTGTCTCTTCAGGAAAACAATTCATCCTCTTCAGGTTCAAAATGCAACTAGTTGAAAATTACTCTTTTCTGGTTCCGGCTTCAAAATTTTTGTGGAAATTTTTTTTTTTGTTTTCAGTTGAAATATCAATCATACACTACATTTTTCATTGATAATTCATTATTTTTAGTTAAAAATGAAAGTATTTGGTTGAAATTACCTTTATTCTCAACTTTTATTTGAGATATCAGAAGTCATCAAAACTCTGTTTAAATGTTCTCAAGAATTTCAGGATAATATAATATTTTCTTTTGCCCCTTTTTTTAACATTATGCTTTCTAATTAGATCAAAGTTTTATATTGTCCTGAAGCCTTCAGTAAGGTTAAATTATGGTATAATATTCATCAAAAATTAAGCGGGAGTGTCCTTCAGAAAAGGTTTTGGATTGAATGTCGAAGAATTGATGTTTTACCTAACAAAATATTTTTCTTGGATAACATATTTCCAGATGATACTTTTCACAGTAGTTTTTGCAATAGACAATTTAAACATAATTTGAAGAATTTTAAACTCTTAATGTTGAATTTACTGATCAAGGATGTTTCAAATCATGTGAATTTCTCAAAAGCAAACATTTCCAGAATCAGAAGTGAATTAGAAGTATGTTTACAAAGAGATAAAATCATTGATCTTTTAAAACATCAGATTTTACTTAATTAAAGATTTTCAAACAATGATAAAAAACATGAGAAAAAACTTTCTATTTTGATTGATCAACAAACTAATGTTCAAGAGCAAAATTTAAATTTACCCAAGATTTTTGAAGAAGAAGATAGGGATCCTTGGTTTGTAAATTTGACAGATATTCAAATTCCTGATTCAATTACAGATATACTCAGATTAGGTAAAGGTTTTAGTAAACATATGATAAAAAGTAAATCGAAACAAATTATAGAAATAGTCAAAGATGTTGAATAAAGTATACACAAAATTTCAATATTAGATCAACAGGATTTCCGGAACAAGGTTTTACACTTGTCAAAGAGCTTTGTTAATAAGAAATGTTTGCACATTAGTAGCATTGATCGTAAAATTTCTTAAGGTTTCATGGTAACGAAAGGTTTCCTTAAAAACAACCCTGATATAATTTGCATGAATGCTGATAAGGGCAATATTACAGTTTGTATGAAGAAATCAGATTATATTAGGGATATGGAGGATTTGCTTTCCAATCGTGATAACTTTGATTTATTGAGTGAAAATCCGTTGAAACAATTAAGAAGAGACACTTTCAGGATTCTAGACAATTGGAGAAAGAAAGGACTTTTAGGAAAAGATATAAGATGGACTGATATAAATACTGAAGACACAGTTCTTGCAAGATGTTATGGTTTGAGAAAGATTCATAAAGAAGGCTATCATTTGAGAATAGTTATTTCAACTATTAACACTCCCACGAAATTTTTAGAACAAAACTTTAACTTGATACTCAAAGACTCCATTGAAACTTTGGAATTGAATATTAAAGATAGCTGGGAATTCAAAAAAATTATGATTAAGAAAACTGTTCCTGATGACCATTTAATGATATTTTTGGATGTTGTTGCAATGTTTCCGAGTACGCCTTTTGCATTAGTTAAACAGGCAATTTCAAATAGATGAGACAATATAAAAACACGTACTCGATTAGGTCAACAAGATTCCATCAAAGGGATAGCTTTTATTAAGAACTCAACTTATTTTAAATTCAATGGATCTTTTTATAGACAAAAGTTTAGTACTCCCATAGGGTCAATCATTTCGCCGATTTCAGCAGAAATAGTTATGGAAGATTTGGAGGTCTTTGCTTTCAAGAAGCTAGGTTTTATCTTGCCTTTTTACTTCCGTTATGTTGATGACACCTTATTATGTGTTCCTCTAGAAAAGTTGCAGGCAGTTATTATTGCTTTTAATGCTTTTCATCCAAAACTTGAATTTACCCATGAAATAGAGAAAAATAATAAACTCAGTTTTCTGGACATAGAAGTAATCAAAGGTCAGGATGGTAATATTATTACCAATTGGTATAGGAAAATTCCATATTCAGGTAGAATTTTAAATTTCTTTTCTGCTTATCCTTTTCAAAACAAAATTGCAATAATCAAAAGCTTGGTTGACACAGCTCTAGGATTGTCCCACATTTCATTTCACAGAGAGAATTTGAATATTGTTAGAAATGTCCTTTTTGTTAATCATTACCCACGAAAGTTAATTGAGCAACATATCATAATTAGAATTCAACTTATCAAAAAGAAACAAAGTAACATTTTATGCACAGATGATCAGAAGGAATTGAGAGAATATGGTTCTTCTAATTCGTTTGTTCTTACATTTTTTGGTCAAATTTCGAAAACTATTGAATTTATGTTAAGAAAATGTAATATTCATACCATTTTCCGTATATCATTTGAAATGGATTCAATAATAACTTTTTGTAAAGATCCTTTAGCTAAATTTGAAAAAGGTGGTGTTGTTTACACGATCACTTGTAAGATTCTTTGTTTATTTTCAAGAATTAATACATTGACTTGAGTATTAGACGTTAAATGGGATTTTGAATTTGATTTCAATCTAATTTAAGATTCTTAAATTTCAATTCAACTTTCATGTTGAAGATTCCTATTTGATTTAAAAGATTATTATGTTTAGGTCAAGTCTACAACTAATTTGTTGAAAAGAGAAATTTTCCAAATCAATTAATTCTTTCAAACTGAAAATTTAACAATTCAATTATTTTATATAGAATTAATTTTCTTGGTTGAAAATACATCTGCTTTGGTTCAAAATTTAACTATTCCGCAGAAAATTCATTTTATTAAGTTGAAAATAATTGTTTATTGAAAATTTACCTGTTCAATTTGTAAGTTGAAAATTCATCTGCGTTAGGCGAAAAATCGAATATTTTGTTCGAAATTCATCTTTTTGGTAGAACAGGAATGTCATTAGTTGAAAATTCAACTATTTTATTAAAAATTAATTTTGTACCTTCAATTTGACTATTCCACGATTGATTGAAAATTTCTTTAAAAATTTGAACACATGTGTGAGAATTCATGTATTGTGTTCGATATGAATCTTTTTTCGTAGAAAAATTATCTTCTTGGTTGAAAATCAGTTTTGTTTTATTAATTAATTTTTCATTTTTGCCACCTCAAAATCTTCAAAGTTTGAACACTTGTGGATATCTTCATTCGGTACGTTATTTTAATTTGTTGGAAACTTAGTTTTTGTTTAAATCAAGAAAAATAAAATTAAAAATAAAAGATTCAAATTTTTGGAAGAATGACACAATTTATGAAAACAATTAATAGAAAAGAGTGGCTCACCCTAAGAATAGCTACATATTTGACATGAATAATTTTTCGATAATATGAGCAGTTTTCGTTTCATTCGTAAAAAATATCATAGAAAATGAAAAAATAAATTTTTTGAAAAAAAAACCACACAACGGACGAAAAATCTGACAAGACAAAAGTTGTGTAGCAAAAAAGATCGATAAACTTCCATAAACTTTTTCCATAAGAATAGATTAAGAGTAAAAAAAATTAACTTTCTGGAAAAACGACACAAGCTACAATAACATTTCATTCCACAAAATTTTTCACCTAAATTATATTTTCAAATTTTCTTAGAACCACTTCACGCTGGATGCGTATTTCTGGTTCAAATCGTATAAAATAACCTTGAAAATAAACAAATTAAATTTATGGAAAAACGATACAAGTTGCAATGAAATGTATAATAACAAAATTGGTTTTCATTATACAAACAGGACAATGAAAATACGTCTGTTTCAATAGCAATTCATATTATGAATTAAAATAATATGAACTTATAGGAATGATACATTTTTTAGAGTAGCTGAGAGTAAAATTCAATAAAAAATGAGGATCGAATATTAAAGTGAATAAATGAATAATGTATTTTTTGTTCTTATTTTAAATTCTTTATTCTATTATTTTTTCGTTCCTTTTTGTTTTTAAACAGCCACACTGAACATTTGATTAACTCCTTAGTTTATAAAATTAGGCAATAATATCGAATGTCACATTTTTATGATCTACTCCACCTTGTCGAAAAATCAAGTAATTTTATAGTCAAAATATTACTTTTAAACCTAATAATCGATGATGATATCATAATAACATTTTATATTATAATTACCGTTGCCTGATCAACAATTTCTTACTATTACGAAATATTTTCAAAATTATGAACTGATGATAACAGACAGTTATAAACTACTGAAATGAATGAACTAAACTGAAAACAATTAATAATTGATAATTAATCAAATTTTAATTTTAATTTAAAAATATGAAATTAAAGAAATAAAAGGTTTCTTTAGGTTACATTATGACAGTTAGCATTTTTTCTAGAATTCACCAATTCCCAATATAGCTTACTTCCATGATTCCTTTCCGAATTGTGGCTGGACAATGAACATCCAATCAAAACATATCTTCGAAGTTCGAATAGCCGGTTCCGATTTGTGCAGGGAGTAAGCCAAACACGTCCAAGTTGGTCTAGTGTATCACCTATGCAGTAGTACCTTCTAGTCGGTCACACTCAAAGTTCTCATCGCCGTGTTTTACTACTTCTTGCACCGAAAAGAAGAAATACGGAATCCGGAAAAAAACACATTTTCTCTTGCCCGTCTGCACTTGACGCGTAACTGAGCTGGGCCGCGGCTTCATTGATAATTAAAGTTAGACATTGTCCAGAAACAGCGTTTTCGAACGGTCAATCGACCCGACCCTTTATTTTTGATTAGATATCAACGGACGCCGTCCTTCGAACTTCACCAGCAGACAGGTGTTTCTACCAAATTCGAACAAGGTCTTTTGTTTCAGGAGTCATTCTCTATACTGACATTCTTTTAATAAACTATTTGTCGCGACACTTTTCTGTCCTGGCATACTTCCTTAGCTTTCGTCACGTCCATGAATTTCTTCATGCAAGCGTCGTTTATACGCCTATCTAAGTCCCCATCTATCTTCCCGTCACTAGTGGATAGGCTACCCAGATATACGTATCTATCAACTTGTTCTAATCTCTCATCATTTAGGACAATGTCGCACATTGTTTTCTCACCTTTTCCTTCAAATACCACAATCTTGATTTTATTTATGTTGATTTTTAGGCCTATTTTCTTCATGCGTGTATTCAGTTTACTCAACATCCTTCGCAAGTCTTCGATTGATTCTGCCATAACAACCTTGTCATCTGCGTAAGCTAACCCACTCACCCTCACTGTCTCGAGATCTACATCTTCCTTGTCGAAGAGGGCTATTCTTAGACACTTATCCATAAATATGATAAATACCCATGAGGGCTGAACGTATCGTTGCTTGACGCCTTGCATAATAGCGAACCAGTTCCTCGGTTTTCCATTCAAACTTACACTCGCTTTGCTACCTGCATATATTGTTTTTCTGCTTGTAGGAGCCATCCATCGACTTCGGATTCTTTGAGGACTTCCCAAAGTTTACTATTGTCTACATTGACTCTGTATTCATTGAGGACTTCCTAAAGCTTACTTCTATCAACCTTGCCTAATCCTTTTTCTGGTCAACAAACGTACAAAAAGCTTTTTTTTCTACTGTCACACATTTTTCTATGATCTGTCTTAGTTGAAGTATTTGATCCGTGTATGATCCTCCTGGCATAAATTCACTTCGGACTTCCTATATATGTTTTTTCTGTTATTTTCATTACCTTGCGAATAAATATTTTTGAGTATATTTTACATAATGTACTTAATAAGCTAATACCTCTGTTATTACTGCGGTTGCTTCTATCTCCCTTCCTTTTGTATATTGGTACGATAATCGCTTTCCTGAAATCGTCTAGTACTTCTCCAATCTCATGTACATGATCACATTCATGATCACATTCATGTACATGATCACAGGTCTTAGCTATCGCTAAGACCTGTGATCTTGATCGTTCTCTGTAAGCTTTTTCTCTTCTTGTCGGGCTACCTCAGTTTTATCATTCTACAACGTATCACCAGACTTTCAGTTTTAACAATAATATCCCGTAACATAGTCCGTGCGCTCTCTATATTTTTATTGCATGAGCGACTGTCAATTTCACCAATCTATGCGTTTGCTTAACTTATTTTGAAAATTTATACGCACTTGGGGGATTCTGTAAATTTTCTTGATTTTCGTTTGTTTCGTTTTTCTGGTCCTCTTTCTCTCTATCCCCACCCTAAGTTCATTTTGGAGACTGGAAGGTGATGACCATCGTTGCATTCAGAACGCCTCATGACTTCTGTATCTTTTAATAGTTCTCTTGGTCTTTAATTTGCAATAACAAAGTCAATTCCACTGTAGTTATTTCTTTTACAGCATGCTAGGATGACACGTGGATCATTCCATGTCGAAACTGTGTATTTGTCATAAATAAGCCTTTTTCTAAGCATAAGCAAACTAACGTTTCCACCTCATAATTTTTCCTGGGATTCCCAAAATTACCTAGCACTTTTTCCGCATCTGTATCTGGACGTTGGGCGCACACCCGTCCGTTCGTCTCTTCTAGCTGAATTATTCTTTCAACATTATCTCAAGTACTTATTTTATTATTTAAAGTGCCCCAGAATTCATCTTCAACTTCTCTTGGATCACTTAAAAGTGGCGCATAGCATGCTATGATAAATAATCTTCTGAATTTTACCTTCATTCCAGCCCACAATAATCTGGGAGATACAAAATCATGATGTTTGAGACGCTGTCTTGCCTTTTTAATTAATGATCGAATCGATCCACTGCCTACCATGCGATTTACTATCTGCTCCTGACCATATTTTGAAACCGCCTCTCAGCACTCCATTTTGCATGTTTCTAATTTCGCATCCCTCTTTCTTCGTGTCAGATACACATAAAATATCTTAATTTCTTCCGTGCATAGTTTCTTGTGATTCCCATACATTGAGATCATTCACCCCTCTAGCATTGCATACACCCAGTCTCCATTCATCGCCTGAAACTCGACTTTGACATATACCGTGTCTATGCATTTCGTAAATTAAAGTTTCAGTCCGTTCCGAGGCTATTTTATTGTTTGTATTATTCATTGTTTAGATTGTACGCCCAACTACCATCTTATGCGCGAAATTTATTTTACGAGTCGAAATTATGTCCAACGTAAGTAGTGATTTATCGTATGGTGGAGAGTCAAGTTGTAACGTCAGTCCCACCAAACTTCGGTGACTAAAGGGGGGGGCGATGACAGAGAATGGATACCAAGGGTATCGCAATTGGTTGGTGCTTTATGCTGAGAAAGTTACCAGCCTTTAGCAGCGTTGTATTAGATAGGAGTTCATATGTTCCTATTTGCCAATTCCCGGCCTACTTCTAGGCACGAAATTGAAAACTGATGTATATATACACACACATATACATGCACGCGCACACACACGCGCGCACACACTCATATATACTCATATATTTATATATTATATTTATATATTTCAGTTTCGATTCCTTTTGGAATAGAATTGAAGGGCTTCTGACGAAGCCACCGAACGCGTCCTCGGATTGCGGATAGAGGGTCCCTGAACCAAGGATTTCTGCTCAATATAGTTACAATAATTAAAAAGTAGTCTCCGAAAATTGTCCAGGGATGATCCCGAAGGAATATCCTCTAAGCGGAGGCGTAAAAACCATGCTGAAAGCTGAATGGCACGTGAGTGAGATGTCTTAAATGGTGACTCTGGGATACCGGGCGACCTCTCAGAGTATGGAGCCTTATCCTTGCATGCGGGGCTCTACGAGGATGGACAAACCCTTTCCTTAGCTGCTCGTGGGAACAACAATGTCACCATCAAAACACCAAAAAGTTTTAGATGCGGTTCAAAACGGTCGAACGCCCAGAGCACCCGACAAAGGGTCGGCAAACAATGCCGATCATTCTAGAGCTTGTGGTGCTGAAAATAATTTAGATTGAAACACGAAGACGCACCGGCATAAAACCCACATTGAGTGGACAAATCAACTCAAGGATGACTTGCTAGACTGTTACGATGCTAGCATCATCCCTGTTCACTGAGGTTTTATGGCGTGTATGCATACTCTGTGGTGCCAGAAACGCCCAGAGCTTCAGCACGTATCGATTCAATCGTTACGAAATCAACGTGCCTACCTCTGGAAAAATAGATATGTACGTGGACTGCTTCCCTAACCGCTGCTGGATCAAGATCAGGCACCTTCTGAGTTATGATCACGATTTTAGGACAAGAAGGAGCATTAACATGCAAGTTCCTCCTAAGCTTTGGTTGATTCGAATCGAAGGCTGAAATCAACAATGGATCAAAAGACTAAAAGACGCTTGCATCAACCGAACGAGTAGATTGGATCAGCAAGACAGAATGCGTCCCGTTTTTAATGTATGATTGACTACATAACATCTGGTAGACCGTTTACGGAAAGGGTTCGAAAGTTCGCCCAAGAAATGAGGATCTTGAATCACATACTGAATAAGTCAAAGCTGCTGACAATCAAGCACCATATTGTTGACAAAGAAAGGCTGTTATCTGACGCAAGGAGGAGAATACAGGAGAGATAGAGATGGATCAGGGAGAATCAGAAGCATAAAATACTTTAAAATTATAATAAAAGGATTGTTCAAAGGAAAGTTGTGCCGCAGAGCTGTAAGGTCAAAAATTGTTGTGACTCACCGTGCTTGAATTTAATGCAACACATGGTTTTGTTTTTATTTGTAAAATTTCTTTAGAACTCGGTTCGGATTGATATTTTGTATTCCATACTGATGAACACAAGTGTGAAGAAAGACTTATTTTTTCATAATGAAGTGATTTGGATTGTTAACCGTAAACTTTCCTCTATATACGAAGTGTCTGCTTCTAAGAACTCTGTGTACGCCGTGGGAAAATAATATAATGTCGGGTTTTAAATCTCTAAGAAACATCGAATTTGTTATCGAAATCTTCACAGATGCTTCCCTTACTGGTTGGGGTGCTGTGTGCGGTTCTGAGATAGTTCACGGTTTTTGGACTCAAGATGAGCATCAACTTAATATAAATGCATTAGAATTAAAAACTTCTCTCTTTGGCCTTCACTGTTTTACTAGAAATTGAAATCCTTGTGATGTTCTGTTGAGAATAGATAATACAACAGCTGTCTGTTGCATTAATAAAATGGGATGAATTCAGCATGTTTATTTCAATAAGAGAGCTACAGAAATTTGGAAATGGTGTGAGGAACGAAATGTTTTGATATTTGCTTCTTATATTAGCTCCAAAGAAAATTTTGAGGCAGACCTCGAATCTCGAAAATTATTACCTGCAACTGAATATGAAATAGCTGACTTTGCTTTTAGGAAAATAACTACACAATTTGAAAAACCAAATATTGATTTATTTGCTAGCCAAACGAATAATAAATGTGTACCTTATGTATCGTGGAAAAAGGATCCCGCTTCTGTAGTAGCAGATGCGTTTACGTTATCTTGGAGAAAATACGTTTTCTATGCTTTCTCACCTTTTGCAATTATTTTAAAGGTCCTTAACAAAATAAAATCTGAGAAATCTGACGGTATTGTAATTATTCCAGACTAGCGTACTCAGCCCTGGTACCCTGTTTTTCAATCAGTGCTGATCGAAGAACCGATTTACTTTGAGCCAAAAATGAATCTCCTACTTTCTTGTAATAGGGAACCGCATCCAGTTTGGAAACACCGTACCCTGGTGGCAGGGAGGTTGTCCGGCAAGCAGTGAGGGGAAAAGGAATTCCAGAATCCTCACTTGAAATATCTGTGGCTTCTATTAAAAACTCATCGATGAAGAACTATGATTTGGCTCTTAAGAAATGGTGGACCTTTTCTTTACGCAACTCTATAAATCCTTGCAAGCCAGAAGTTTCTGAGATTCTCAAGTTTCTTACTCAAGAGTACGAAAAAGGATCTTCATATAGTACAATCAACTGTAATAGGTATGTGATATCCTTGATTGCAGATTCTCGAATCACCAACGATGAGACAGTATAAAGATTTTTTAAAGGAATTTCGAGATTAAGACCAGTTCGTCCCAAATACGATCACACCTTGTGACGCCACTAGCTCTCACTATAAGTCATAGAATGCAAACCTTTGCTTCTATTAAAATCAGTAACATTAGAAAGACTCCAACTTCGATTGAAATTAGGATTACAGATGAAATAAAAACGTCGGGTCGCAATAAATCGCAATCGATTTTACTTTCACCATATTGTCCAGACAAGAAACGCTGTCCTGCGTCGGCTCTTGAATCTTGCTTGAAAGCTTCGAAGTCTCTACGAAAATCCACTGTGAAATTGTTTATCTCTACCAGAAAACCTCATCAATAGGTCTCATCGCAGACCCTGAGTCATTGGGTTAAGGATATCTCAACAAAAAGCGGAACTGACACAGAAATCTTTTCTGTGCATAGTACGCGACATGCAGCTACTTCTACTGCTAAGAATCTTGGAGTTGATTTGGATTTGATTAGAAAGACAGCTGGCTGGACTGAGAATTCAACTACGTTTGCTAGATTTTACGATTGTCCTATCGTAGAAAATAGCCTACAATTCGCTAATTCTGTATTGAATTCCCATACTTAATTTATCTTGATTCAAGAAGTTTTTCTATAACTTTCCCATTTTTATATAAAAGTACCAAATATCTTTAATGTTTCTCCATTGTGTGAAATAAAATATGTTGCCGTATTTCTTGTTGCTTTCAACATCTACCATTTGATCTTGAGGAGGAGACGCGAAATCCAATTAATTGATTGAACGAACTTACCTATAAGTGAAGTTCGATTCTAATTGTATAAGCGTCTTCTCCTAATAGATCAAACCCACCCTATTTCAAATACCCATCATCTAATTTTAATTATATCCCTAGTTGATACGGCAACGCTTTCAATAAATGACAAGGCTCGCGTATCGCATAACAGAAGAGGACCACGCGCCATATTTTCTTTATTTAACTTTCAAAATCGTGGCTGGACTAACCGGAAGTAGGGGACTATCATTTGATCTATTCGGAGGAGACGCTCATACAATTAGGATCGAACTTCACTTACAGGTAAGTTCGTTCAATCTTCATCAAGCAAAATTGACGAATTTTTAAGATGAAAGTTTCATTTTCAACGCGGAAAGTTGAATTTTCAACAAAAAAGTTCATTTTCAATCGAGAAAGATAAATTTTCCAACAAAAGAAAAACTAAACGTTCAATTTGAAAGGACGATTTTTCTATAAAAAAGACGAATGTTGAACAAAGCAGGTAAATTTTCAACTAAAAAAGATAAATTCTCGACGAAAAATGTAATAGTTTATAAGTCAACCAAAAAATAGGTTTTTTCAATAAAAACAGTATAGAAAACAACATTCAAAACGGATTAATTTCCAACCAAAAAATACAAATTTCCAACAAAAGTGTTGAATTCTAAACCGAGAAAGATTTGTCAGTCAAGAGAGAACAAAAATTTTAACCAAACTCGAGACCAAACTGTTGAATTTCTCGAAGCCAAAAAACGAATTTTCTACAAAACATTTGACTTTTAAACTTGAAAGATGAATTTTGAACAAAAAAGTTCATTTTTATCAAAAAAAGCGGAATTTTCTACGCATAGAATGAATTTTCTATCCAAAAAGACGAACGTTCAACGAAACAGTCAAATTTTTGACCAAAAAAGATGAAATTTTCACCAAATTGTTCATTTTTTCTGGCCAAAAAGAAAAATTTTCTACAAAACATTTGACTTTTAAACCCGCAAAGATGAATTTTAAACAAAAATGATTATTTTTAACAAATAAAGATCAATTTTTGACAAAATTTCGTTTGGAATTTTTAATCAACAGTTGAATGTTCAGCCAAATAGTTGATTTTTCAATTAGAAGAAAAAAAAAATTTTTAGACGATAGTTGAAATTTTGAACCCAAAAGTTTAATTTTCAACAAAAAAGGTCATTTTCAACCAAGAAAGATGAATTTTTTACCAAAATGGATGAATTTATTACAAAAAAGTTTGAACATTCGTCCAAACAGAGTAAATTTCTACCCAGAAAGACGAATGTTTAACAAAATAGTTGAATTTTCAACAAAAAGAAATGTTCTTTTTAGAATACAGTTGAATTTTCAACCTGAAAGTGAAGAAATAGTGGTATTATAGTGGACACTTGTGAGAAAAGTGTCTATAATGTCATTTTCTACAAAATAGTAGGAAAATAGTGTCATCACTAAAAAAAAGTGTAAAATAGTGTAATTAGTGTAGTGAGTCCGAGGTATGTGAGATGAATAAACAAATACTAAACCATTATGATAAAGAAGTATTATGATAGGAATTCAATTGTTGGCATATTAAACGCTCGAAAAATTATTAGGTTAATTAATTATTTGCCTGAATAATTTTCTCGAAAATATTCTGATTATACTTTGATTCTTATAATGTCTTTCACATGGGTCTTTATTCTACATATATCACAAAAGACTTTAGATAACAATCAATAATTTTCGAACAGGCGACGAGGCGCACGTGAAAGAATATGATGGTGAATTCTAAAGTATTGTTATTATAGGTTTTGAATATAGCAAATAAAAATTGTTTTTAAACATTTTCAAGCTAGAAAATGGGCAGGAAACAAACCTGGAAGAAAACAGACAGTCCAAATAAGTAAAAAAGGTAGAAAAGATCACATAACCTATAAACCTTCGTATAATGGTATAATAATTTCCTGATTCCTTAAACCCTAACGCATTGAATCAAAATCAATAATTCTCACCTGCTCATAAAATTTACATTCTCCAAATCACTGCCTTAAACAATTCTTAAGGTTTCCAATTACTTTTATGAAACAAAATAAAGCCAAACAGACGCGATGAATGTAACGTAATCGCAATGTACATATGATTCCGGTCGATGCGAGTCGAAAGAATTTGACATCGGTCACGTGGTCCGGCGCCACCATTTCATTTGACTTTTTAAAATTCATTTCAATAAAAATCTTCCAATTATAATTTAATTTCCAGCCAAAAAGTCTACGTTGATGGAATCAAAAAATAAAGGTAGCATTAAACGTGATGAAGAGGCAAGAGCAGACGACAAAAGTCTCGAAACTACGAGATTTCCGGCGGTATTTTCAAATTACCATAATGAAAATTTCGGAACTATATACTCAATCAATGTGACTGAAATTAATATATTTATTTCAGTCATATTTTTTTAGAAGTTTTGAGATTGTAATTCTAAAATCACGCCAAATATCTCGCTGTTTCGAGACTTTTGTCGTCTGTTCTTCATCACATCTAATGCTACTTTACTTTTTAATACCACCAACATAGACTTCTTGACTGGAAATTCAAATATAATATTTTTTACGTACAATTTTGAATTCAAAATTGAATAGTATAATAGGGTTTTATTTTATTCTGTAATATATGAAAGTACTTTTAATAGTAATATTAAATATAAGGTATTATATTATTGAAAATCTTTCATTATTCGTTTGTAAAAGTTTAAACAATTATAAATTTAGTATCTGTATAATATTGTTTGCCATCATTGATTTATAAATTTCATTATCATCCCTATTTAAAAATGTTTGCTATACATTTATCACAATTCGAGATTTGTATACTTGTTCATTTCTTAATAAAATCAGAAAAAGGAATCAAGTCATAAACAGGGCTTGCTAATTGAAATATGCTAACGAAATTGCTGTTTGGATATACTGTTTTCACTCCAAGTTCTTTACTGTAATCAACAATCAAAAACGCTCACTTTAAAGAAGGTGTTTCGTTGCTACCATCATCCGGCTAAGCATTTATTCATAACATTTGTCCAAGCAGCGCCCGGCCTGCTACCACCTGAGCATTTGATCATAAGATTTGCCCGGCCAGAGCCCGGTTAGCCCCCGATTGTGGTTTTGACAAAAAATTTTCCCAGCCAGTTTTTGACCAGCGCACGGCTAGGCTCTTAAAAAACAAACATAACCCGGCCAGTCCCCGACCAGCAACCTTGTTGTGCCAGGGCTAGCCCGGGCTATTTCCACACGCTCAACCAGGAATGTTAACAATTTTTTAGTTTTTAACTTCTTGTGTTAGTTTTGTTAACCAGGTAAAAATAACATAGAACGTACAGCTCTTAATAATTGTTTAGTATTCATAATTTTTTACGGTCATTAAATTTGAAATTAATTGGTTTTGAAGATTTCCAATTTTTTTATTTCTCTATATGTAAAAACAAGCATTCAGTAGGTTTCGTGCCGATTTTATTATCTTCAACGACTTATATCTCTATTGATCTCAATTTAAAAAATATATAATTTATCCTGAAATTTTTAGACTATAGATTGACTGAACTGCGCAAAAAAGCGATTTTTAGGCATAAAAACTGAAATATCCCAAGAAGTAATGAATTATTCCAAATTTTCTTCAAAGAGCCCTTGGAGCTTCAAATAGACCCTTTACCCTCAAATTTTAAGACGAATCGGTTGAAAATTGTAGGCTAAAGGCTGGCTGCATTGCTAAAAAAATCGAATTTTGGACATTAAAACTGAAATATCTTTAGAAATAATTAATTAATCAAAATTTCCTTAAAAATTCCCCTGGAGCTTCAACTAGCCAGTTTGATCAGAAATTTTTAGACAAATGGGTTAAATATTGTTATTATTATTGCTCGACTAAACTGCAGAAATATCGAATTTTGGGCATAGAAACTAAAATATCTGTGGATCTGCTAAAAAATTGAATTTTATGTATAAAAACTGAAATATCTCTAGAAATAATAAAATAATCAAAACTTCCTGAAATATTCCCTTGTAGCTTCATTTATCTAATTTATCCTGAAATTTGTAGACGAATCGGCTCAAAATTGGAGGCTATAGATCGACTAAACTGCTAAAAAATCAAATCCCTGGATATACTTTGGAATCTTTTGAAATCCCGTGAAATCCTTGGAAATCCAATGAAAGCCCTTCAAAAACCTTCAATTCTTTGAAATCTTATGAAAGTCCCCTGACATCTTTCAAAATTCGTGAAAGTACTTCGAAAATATTTCCTAATATCTCATAAAATCCCTTAAAATCTTTTGTAATCCTCAAAAATCGTTCTTAATTTCTTACAGTGCATCAAAATCTCTGAAACGTTTGTAGGTAAAAATCTCAAACTGTTGAAGTCTTTTAAAATTGAAAACATACATTTTTAATTCGTTTTTTGTGCAATTTTGTTACACAATTTGACTTTTTACATTCTTATCATAGTGAGAAGGTATAAGTTTTATGTGAAAATTGATTATCTTGGATTTCTTTAAAACTCCAAGTTTCAAGACTCCCTGATTCTGAATAAAAAACAGGTTTCACGATGTTCTCTCTTTCGTCATTGTCGTTGTCGTTATCGTTGTCGAAATTGTCGTTTTTATACTGGATAACTTTTGAAAGACTAATCGGATTAGGTTTCAGTTTGGCGCACGGTTTTAGGGACCGAAAACCAAAATCAAATATGTTAACCAGTATTTTTTGTCCAACGGTTCTGGTTCTAACCACAAAAAAAAATAATGAAAAATAAAAAATTCCATCTTGCGGTCAAACGATGCAAGATACGATAAAAGCTGAATTGACGAAAATTGAATGACAACAATTACATTGGAAATAGAGAAAAATTATTTTTTGGAAAAATGAGACTACCTGCGCAAAAAATGAATAGACAGAATTTGTAACTCCGAGAAAGAGTGACAAATTTCAAATTTATTATTAATAATTTTTGTAGGATACATAGGTTTTGTTTTAATCGTAAAAAATAACATTAAAAATAAATAAATCAAATTTTTGGAAAAATGACACGAAATGAAATAAAATGAATGGGAATAATATGCAAGCGAAACGAGCCGTGCTCGTTTTTAACGTTTTAAATTTTTCTTTTCAAAACTAGTTTAAAATTTGGAAACCTCTTGTGAGTCTTTGGAATCGTTGAAAATGCCCTAAAATTTCTGAAATACTTTGTGGTCGTTTGAAATGCCTGAAAATCCGTTAAAATATGTTGAAATCCTTTCAAATAACTTGCAATTTTTCAAAATTTTGAAATCCTGTGAAATAATTTTAAATCTCGCTTACAGTGAAGATGATCAATACATTGAGTAAAAGTATAGAATCTTACGTAAAGTGGAGGAGGGGTTAAAAAATTTACGTTTTTTAATTCGGTTAATAATTAATTTGTGAACTTTTCTTCTCGAATCTCGATTCTTTCCCATACCTTATGTTTCTGTGAGTGCACATTCCATATTTGTACAAACATTAGAAGGATTATTTTTGTTATGAATAAAGTAAGTTGAAATAGATCAAGCGTTTAGATAATTCTAATTTTTTTCGTTCGAAACAATAACTTGTATAAATAATTTATGTTAGTGGAGGTGACGTAGTATGTGATCCACGCTCATGTCACATAAACTACTCTCAAGTTTGACAACATAAACCCTTTTCATATTGTTTAAATGAAGTTAAGAATGTGACACAATCGCGCTCACGCATTAACTATTTTTATAGCTAACGTTTATTTATTTCTATAACCTTCTTTTAATTGAAATATAGTGAAATGCTAAAATACGACAAATTTATTAGTCAACCTCTCAATTATTTGTTCAGATTTAAGGAGCAGTCATGATTTGACTAATAATTAATTGGTTAAACTCCATTTTGTGGAAAATATATGCATCATTTCCTTTTGCTTAAGAAAAGTTTAAATCGTGGTTCTGGGGACTTGAACAACCCCGAAACGATTACATTTTTTAAATAACGTTAATTTCAATCAAAATAGTTAGGATTCGACAGAAAATCCAATCATGATACCAGGCATTTAGTATAAACAAATTCACCTTATTTTTGAGAGAAAACACATAACTTTTTCACTTTCTTATACCTTTTCAAGCAATTTAATTATTGGTCGACTAAATTTCTGAACAATTGAATTTCGGGCATGAAAACTAAAATATCGCTAGAAATAATTACTCAATCAAAATTTCCTAAGAAATCCTTCAGAATCTTCAACTATTCAATTTATCCTAAAATATTTTGAGAAATCGGTTACAAATTGTAGGCTGTGGGTCGGCTCAACTACTAAAAAATCGTATTTTATGCATAAAAATTGAAATATTTCTAGAAATAATTAATGAATCGAAATTTTCTGAAAATGCATCTGAAGCTTCAACTATTCAATTTATCCATTGTAGACTGCAGGACGACTGAACTGCTGAAAATGATTAATTTTTCCAGTTTTCTGAATCTGCTTTATACAGTTTCTGAAAAAATTGACATGGTTTATGCGTAAAAGTTATTTTTTGTAATTTTTTTTGATTCCAAAAGATATTATGCTAACAGTTGAAGAATTGGCTATGATATATAATACATTCACGATAATTAGCGTTCTTTCGAGAAAAGATATCCTCGTTTTTTTTTACTTGGCGACGATTCGCCACCGTGAGTCTTGAAAAATATATTTTATTTGATGCCTATATATCCACATTTGAATGACTTTAAAAATAGAAGGTCAACGCTGATAGCGTCTAGTATATATATATATATTGCAACATGTTCATCAAAGTGTTATACTCTGTTCGAAAAATTATCCCTACGCCAGTTTACTACATTTAAAGACAATGAAGGTGATTGTCGGTATTCGGTTCTTCATCTTCGTGATGTTTCTTGATTCTATAGGTAAATACAATATTATATTTAAATAAAGGCTGTGCCTAGTCGTCCCAAAAAATTGAGGGAGCTGGAAAAGCGTATGGACTAATCTTCCCGAAACTTCGGTACGACTAGCCAAGCTTACGAAAAATATTAGACTAGTCATCCCGAATTTCGGGAAGATGTAGTACTTCGTTAAATAAATACAATCTTATACATTCAGGGATTTTATTTTAGCATGAGATTAAAATTACGCGAGGCGTTTGCCCTTTGGTGTTATTAACTAATTTTTGTAAAATTTAAGATACTCCAAAGCTTTTTTCATTTTATTTCTAGCATACAATTGTAAAATGTTTGGAAAGACTACACAAATAATTAAATACAACTAATGATTAGTCGACATAACTGCGGTATTTTCACATAGGTATTATTGAGATTTAGAGCCAGCTTATTCCAAAAGTAAATGATTTATTTCAAAGGTTTAACCATTTTTTTTACATGAAAAATATTTGTTTTTCTTTGTTTTAATCAAACTATTGAAGCACTTATTTTAAAACGAAAACAAGCTTTCCACAATAAGTGCGCTCCTTTATTTATTTCATCGCATCAGATTTTTGAGAAACCTGAGGTCGATTGTTCTGAAAAATGTTTTTGTTGCTGTAATTTTTGAAAAAAATCATAGCCGATGAACCATTCTTGTGGATATTACGTTACGTTACGAATAACATAACTTGCGTATCAGAAAATTTTAATATAAATATTATTTGGAACTTATACCCACAATCATATATTCTAAGCTCATGAAAGTGCATGGGACCAAATATAATTTCAAAGATACGATACGATACTCATACGGTATAAATATAATTTTTATATCACTGGTATAATCTGGGATGTTTTTGGGATTTTTTGAGATGATAAAAAGTTCCGCGTTAAATATTAAAATTTGTTAGATATCCTTCATAGCAAAAAGATATTTCGGGATATCATTTTGCTATAAGGAATCTTATATGGGACACTTAAACATTAGGGTGGTCCAAAGAAAGTTTTTTTTTTTGAAAAGTGAAAATGCATTTAGATTTTTTTTTAAATTTATGTTAAATATTGAAGTTTAGCCCCCTGAGGAACTTGAACGGCTGATTCAAGGTGTTTTGATTTTTTGGCATCTATAGGTAATTGAAAATTATTCCTCTGTTGTAATATGTAGAGATTTCCATTTAGCATGATTTTTTCAGCATAATAGAACACCGTTTTTCTCGGCTTCCGATGTGTTAAAATATTAAAATTTAAAATATTTTCCATCGCAAAGCAATTTGGTCCAAACAATCGTCATTTAAAAAAAAAATTTGATTTTAAAAAATGCGTTTTCGCTCTTTGACGGTCGCAAAAAATTTATAAAATTGTTTTAACTATATATTTAAGTTATAGTTCATCTTTGAAAAGTTTTCTGAAAAAATTCGTTTTCTAGCGTCAAAAGTTGGCTTTCTTCCCATATGCTTATCTACACCAAATTTATACCTGTACACACTCGACTTTCGATTTTTGGTGCTCGAACCTCCCTTTTTTCCGGAAAAAGAAATTCCAGTTTTTTTAAAAGTGGCCAACAATAATCCGTGCCCCCGCGCTTTTGAAATTAACATGCTGGCTTAAATGGGAAAAGCTCGGTTTTCGAGAAAATAAGTACTTGTCATTAACTTTTAGTGAATTAAAGTTCATTCACCTTTTTCACTCAAAAACTATTAATTTTGGCACCCCCCCCCCAACCCCTGTTTATGTGCCCGAAAAATGCCAAAAAAATTGAAAATAGGAGCTTCATGTAAAATTCATGCAACAATTTTTTCCCCCTGTAAATCGTAAAAAGTTATTGTTTTTCGGGATGAATGACACAGTTGATGAACTTAAAAAGTCATATTTTATGCTTCGTAATTATTTAGGCAATTTTCATCTGTTTGAACAATTGTTTCCCTATAAATCGTGGAATTAAAAAAAAAACTAGAATTTATTATCTTTTCTATGAAAAAAAGCAAGTGATAATAATTGTTTAAATAATTTTAAACTGTCTTTTACAAAAAATATCACTCTTAACATTCATAATTGCGTCATTAATTCCAGAAAACAATAACTTTTCACGATTCACAGGAGAAAACTTTGTTTAAACAAATGAAAATTCTTAAAATAATTGCCGAATATCCTGAACAAAAAAATATTAATCCTAACATTCGTAAATTGTGTAATTAATTCAAGAAAATGCTGAATTTTGACGATTTAACGAGAAAGAAATATAAATAAAAACTGTTTAAACAGTACAAAAATATGTGAAACATAGTATATTGTGCTACAAGTGCGGAAAGTAGGTAGTAAGTAGAAAGACAGGTACTGTAAACTTCAAAAGATTTTCAACTATCTACTTTCAGCACCTGTTGCACACGATATTTTTGAACAAATGCAGGAAATTTTCGATTTGAGACACCATAAAAACTCATTTTTCGGAAATTAATGCTAATTTTTGGAAATGTATGGTAAAATTACCGAAAATTACCAGGAATTTTTTGTGAATTTGTAAATTACCGACAATTCCGAGAAATTCAAAGTATCAAAAGCTTTCTGAAAGTAATCCAAAATTTTTTCAAATTTCCGGAAGTGAATGGAAAATTGCTAAGCTTCCAAGCTTTCCGGAAATTTCCGGAAATTTATGGAAAATTGCGAAATTACTGAAAATTTCAGCTATACGAAAATTTCCAAGATTTTTGGAAATTTTCGGTAATTTATGGTCATTTATCATTCATTTACGGTAACTTATCACTTCGAGTTTCTCCAACAACTATTCACTACTCACAATTAGTCTCTCGAGCGTCAAGTCATAATGAAGTGAGGTTATGATTCCGGCAGTCCTGGAAAGTAATTCTGAATCGAAATGCGCAAGCGAAAACAGCAAGAAAAAGTAATTTGGCTCGAACTGCGCACGCACAGGAGCTAGAAAAAGTAATAGTGCTCAAAGAGCGCAAGTGCAGGAGCTAGAAAAAGTGTTTTATAAGTGCTTTTTACCACGGGGTTGGAATTGGTCACTTCCCGCGCGTAGTACATGCCTCGAAAAGCGAACATTTCGTACATGCGTCACAAAAAAAGTATTATTTTTGACGTTCATTAACAATACCATTCATCCCGAAAAATAGTGACTTTTCACCGTTTACTGTGAAAAATTGTTTAAATAAATAATTTTTTTTTTTTAATTAAAAATGAGTTAAAAATTACTTTTGTTCTTGTCACTTATCTAAAAATGAATAAATGTTGACTAAATTCCAAAAAATACAGTCTTTAGCATAAATTTTACATAATTTTATATAATACAATACATTTATAATACATAATTTTGCATTTTGTGAGGTATTTTCCGTGCATAATACAAGGGAATTTGGAGGGTCAAAATTAGAATTCATTGGGTGGAAATAATTCCTTGAACATTTCTTAAGAAGTGAATAAAGATTTCCTGAGAATTGAATAAACTTCAATTCACAAAAAGTTGATGACAAATACATTTTTTTAATTTTTTCGAAAACCGAGCTTTTCCGATTTGAAATTCCATGTTAATTCCGAAAGCCTAGGAGCTCGGGTTCATGTTGACGTATTTGAAAACAAACATATGGAATTTCTTTTTTCGTAATTAAGTAAATTATCTTAAACACACAAATCCTATGACAGGATTTCAATAACTGTCCTTGGTTATTGTCATAGTTATTCACTTTACTTTGAAATATAGTTCGTACTTCATAAATTTTTAGACACGATAAGCTGTTTGAAGAAAAACAGCTTTTGGCATTAAGAAAAGCATTTCTTCAAATTTATAATGTTGGTAATTAGAGATCAGTTTAGATTAAGTGACATTAAACTTGCAGAATACTCATTGAACATGCATGAGAACTTCAATATATAGTTACACAAATTTCATAAACTTTTTGCAACCTGAAAACTGCGAAAAATGTCAATTTTATGTAGAAATATTTAAAAAAATAACCATTTTTGGGGTATATTTCATTTCCTTACAAAAATTTATACATTTTAACCATTTTTTAGTACATCAGGATTCGATGAAAATGGTCTGCTAATAATATGATGCTTAAAAAAAGCATACCGCGTGGAAATCTCTAACTATGAAGTAATAATTTGCAATTATACATGGTCGTATAAAAATACATGAAAATGTTTTCAATTTTGTGTCTGTTAACTCTAATAGATGTCCTGAATGATGGTCCCAATAATTTTCTATTTATTTATTGCACTAGAATTATTATCCAATTGAGTTTTTCTACTGGCCAAACCTTATTATTTGACTTATATTTTTGAAAAATCGAAAAGCGTTTACACTATCGAAAAAAGTTATTTTTTCAAACACAATATTGAGTATATTTTAAACATCAACACACATCTCAAGATATCGTACGGATATACCAGTGATATCCATAGGGTATTAAAAAATCAAATCTTCATAAAAAATACTAATTGCTCATTGGAAATTTACGAATTTATTTAGAGGTGTATATATTATGTCTATTAATTACGCCTATCAATTACGTGAGGTCGGGGGGGGGGTATAAAAAATCTTACAACCCTTATTTGGGGGAGGGGGTATAGAATTTCTTAAGTTAGTTTCCTCTTTCTGATTTTTTGTTTGTTAATATCCTAATTAAAACCTGTTTTGGCTGTTGAAATTACTTTTTATGCTTGTTTGACTTATTTTTAATCAACTATATTCCTCAAATCCTTTAAATCCTATGGATATCGTCCATAGTCTCTTACATTCTTTTTAAACGATTAGGCTCCATGGAAGTCAATATTCCCTTATAATTCTTCAAAATCCGTGAATCTTCCTTAAAAGCTCTGAAAATCAGTTAGAATCCTTGATATCCTGAGAAATATTTCAAAATATTAGGAGATCCCTTGAAATCTGTGAGATCCATGAAATCCTTTGAAATTCATTGCAATCTTACAAATCCGTGAGAATCGTTCTGAATCTCTTAAAATCACTAAAAATATTTTTAATCGTTTAAAAGCCATTACAATTTTTCCAAATCCGTTAAAATCCTTTATATTATTCAAAAATTCTATGAAATTTCCTAAAGTCTTTTGAAATCTTACGAAATCTTGTAAAATCCGTGGATATACTTTAGAATTTTTTGAAATTCCGTATAATCATTAAGAACCCTTTAAATCTCTTAAAATTCGTTGAAATCGTTTTTAATTCTGTCAAATCTTTGAAGATCTTTTGAAATTCCGTCAAATATTGTGAAAGCCATTTAAATCCCTTTAAATTTTCGAAATCCTAATAAAATTCCATGACATCCTTTAAAATTTGTAAAAGTTCTTCGAAAGAATTCCTTCATATCTCATAAAATCCCCTTCCATCCCTTAAAATCTTTTGTGATCCGCGAAAAACGTTCCGAATTCCTTACAATCTCTCAAAATCTCTTAAATTTTACTGGGTATAATATCTTGGAACTCTTAAAATCATTTAAAAATCGTGAAACCTCTCGTAATCCTTTGAAATCGTTTTAAATAACCTAAAATGTTTGAAATGCCTGAAAATGCCTTGCAATCTGATAAAATCCTTCCAAATCACTGACAAAATTTTCAAATATTTTGAAATCCTTTGAAATCTTTTGAAATCTCTTTTACAGTGAAAATAATGTACATATTCAGTAAAAAATGTAGAATCTTAGGTAAGAAGGGGATGGGCTCTCAAAAATATTATGAATCTCTGCAATAGGGGTGGAGGTGCCCTCAAATGTCACAAATCAACCTCAGATAATTAATTGAATTATATAATTATAATCTCTATTCTTTTCCATACGTTATGTTTCTGCGAGTGTACATTCCATATTTCTACAAACATCAGAAGGTTTATTTTTGATGTGGATAAAGTTAGGTGAAATAGATCAAGTGTTCAAATAATTCTAATTTTTTCCGCTTGACGCATTAGCTTGTATAAATAATGCATGTTAGTCGACGTGACGTTGTATGTGCTCCACGGTCATGGTGTGTAGCCTATTTACTAGTTTCACAATATAAACCCTTTTTATATTATTTGAATGAAGCGAAAAAGTGACACAATTTAGCTTACATATTAAATATTTGTATCATTCACGTTTTTTTATTTCTATAATCTTCTTTTAATGAATACGCGCCTCGCTTGGTAAAATGGTGAAATATGACCAATTTATTAGTCAAACGCTCAATTCCTCATTCAAATTTAAAGATCAGTCAATATTTGAATAATAATTTGTTAAATTCCATTTGGTGGAAAATGCGTCCATAATTTCATTTTGTTTTCACTTCTTTATATGTTTTCAAGTCATTTCATTACCGAGAGATCGCACAAATTCCTTGAAAATACACAATATGATATTTAAACGTCTATAAAGAATAGTTTCTTACGTTTGAGGATAGTATTTTTGGTTTAACGAAGATGATTTTTTTCCTAATTAAAAGTTTTTACCGTTTAGGGTCTGTCTGATTTAGTTCCCAGGATTGCAGTTTAAACTTTAAAAAACATCTACAATACAAAAATTTACGATAATTAAAAAGTGATCAGTACAGCCAACAGAGTTTGTGAAATCATAGTTTGCCAAGTAATTCTACAAGATATCTAAACTTTAAAATGTATGAGATTGATAAACTGATAGAAATTCATTTTAAAAAATCTCGCCAAGTTTTAATTTTTTTCCCCTATTAATATATTCTCAAAATTTCGATTATGTAATGAATTGAACATATTTCATAGTTTAGATATCTTTTATAACTACTTGACAATCTTCAATGATGAATAATAAACTATAATAATAAATATAAAATCATACTGACCAGTAAATGCTGCAGAAAATATCTCCATAAATAATCAATTAATGAATCCACATTTCTTGAAACAAGCTCCTAGAGCTTCATGTAGTATGAAAATTTTAACTATAAAAAGTGACATATCTCTGAAAGTAATGACGGAATATAAATTTCCTGAAAAATAGCACTGCAATTATAGCTAGTAAATTTATTCTGACAGTTTTAGACGAATCGGTTAAATATTGTAGGCAATAGGTCGACCAGGTCGACTAAACTGCTACAAAATTTAAGTTGTCTGAAAAATTACCCTGAAGGTTCATCAAGTGAATATATCATGAATTTTTTAGAAAAATCAAGGTAGAAGATTTCACAATTTTTTATCAATTTCAAAAGTTGTATGCAAATCGATGAGGAATTGGCTGAGATATCCACAATTGTGACTAAAAGAGTGTCCATAATTTACGTAAGGCTTCTTAGGGAGGAAAGGGGATCCAAAAAATCTTTTTTAATATGCGAATTGAAACCTGTTTTGGATGTTGAAATTAATTTTTATAACATTACACATATTGTGTCATTATTTGTGGCCAGTTTTTATGAAATCTCATGGAATCCCTGAAAATCTTTGCAATCCCTTGAAATCGTGCACAATATCTTGAAATCCCTTTCAAACAATTAAGTTCGTTAAAAATCCCTTGCAATCCTTCGAACTCGTATATAACCACTTAAAATCCTTTTAAAATAATTGTGAATTATTTCGAAATATTACGTAATCTTTTGAAATCCTTCAAATCCCAATAAAATCATTGAAATCTCACGAAATCTTCTAAAATCAGTGGATATACTTTTTCATGTTTTGTAATCTCTTAAAATATGTTGAAATCCCGTAAAATCATTAAAACTCCTATAAATCTCTTACAATCTAGCATTATTCCTTAAACTCCTTTAAAAATCTTTGCAAATCTTTTAAAATTTCGTGCAATATTTTGTAATATTATAAAATTCATTCATACCTTAAAATTATCGAGATTCCATTAAAATCCCCTGACATTCTTCAAAACTCGTAAAAATACTTTCGTATCTCTTGAAATCCTTTAAATTATTGTGAATTCTGTTGAAAATCCTGTAAATGCCTTAAAAATTTTTAAGCATAAGTTCAAATCATCCAGATCCTATTAAAATTCCCCAACATCATTCAAAATACGTCAAAACACTTTGGTATCTCTTGAAGTCTTTTTAGCTCCCTTGAATTCTTTGAAAAAAAATTTGAATGTCTTAAAAATTGAATGATGTAAATATTTCTTGAAATCCTATACATTCCACGGAAATCCTTAAAAAACTATGAAAATCCATTGAAATTCTTTGAGATTCTGTAAAATCTGTTGAAATCCTTGAAATCTTCAAAATTCTTAAAATTCTTGACATTCCATGAACTATTTCGCAATATTACGAGAACTCTTGAAATCTTTTAAATCCCCTTAAAATTCATTGAAATCTTATGAAATCCTCTAAGATCAGTGCATACACTTTGGAATCTTCTTAAATCCCTTGAAATCTTTTTAAATCCCGTGAAATCATCAAAACTCCTAAAAATCTTTCTAAAACTGTTATAATCCCTTGAAATCCTTTAAAATCATTGCAAATCTTTTAAAATTTCGTGAAATCGTTTAGAGTCTTATAAAATCCCTTCAAATCACTTGAATTCTTCAAAATCCCATTAAAATACCAGGAAATACTTCACAATCTTAAGAAATCCTGTAAAATCAGTGAAAAAACTTTGAATGTTTTTAAATCTCTTAAAATCTTTTGAACTTCTGTGAAATCATCAAAACTTCTTTAAATCTCTTAAAAATCTTTTAAAATTTCTTGACCTGAATATTCCTTGAAATCCTCTAAATTACATGGATATACAACGTTAACGTTCCTTAAATCCCCATAAAACGATTGAGTTCTCTGGAAATGCTTCGAATTCCTTCAAAAAGTGTGGAAATCCGTTAAAAAGTTTGAGATTGCGTAAAATCTTTTGAAATGTTTGCTATCGCTTAAAATCTTCAATATTCCATAAAAAATATCTCAAAATTGGGTGAAATCCTTTAAATGCCGTGAAACATTTCGAAAATGTTTAGAGATCCCTTGAAATCTTTGAAATCCCTTTAAAATTCATTATAATCTTTCAAATCCGTGGAAATCTTTCCGAATCTCTTGAAATCACTTAATTATATAATAAAATCTTTTGAAAGATCTTAAAATTCCTCAAAATCCTTAAAAATCCTATATAATATTCTGTAATCCTTTGGAATTCCGTTAAATCTTTTGAAATGTCACAAAATCCTCTAAAATTATTGGATATACTATTGAATGTTTTAAAATTTCATAAAATCCCATGAAATCATCAAAACCCTGTTAAAACTTTTAAAATCCGTTGAAAATCTTAAAAATCCTCTACAATTTTTGAAAATCTTTTGAAATCTCGTTTACAGTGAAAATAATTGATACATTCTTGATATATTGAGTGAAAAATATAGAATATTACGTAATATGGGAGGCGGGGCACAAAAATCTTATGAATCCTTACTAGGGTGTGTCGAAAATTCGACTATCGAGAAAACATTGAATTAAAAGAAAAAAAAATACGGGTTTTCTTTTTTCGGGAAACAAACAAATTGCTGGGATCGATGATCAAAAATCGAAAGTCGAATTATTACAGATATAATTTTGGACTACCCTAATTCCCCTAAGGCCACTCTAATTAGTGGACGTTCCCAAAGTGCATAGATAGTTCCAGAAAAAATATTCGCGGTTTTTACTTTGCGGCCATTCACCACCGAATCTTGATAATTGTGCACGTTGTGTTCTATCTAGTGGAACAAAATTAGAGGGTCAGTGATAAAGAAGAATAACATTTGGCTTTGTTTAGTGGATCTACTTCTCCACTAAATTAATTTATGTTTTATGTATTAGGTCATTTTCGTTCAGTTTATCACATAAGTTCTATTTCTTCTTACAGAATCAGCTTTATCACATAACGAGGATCGTTTAGCTGAATTGATTAGGAGACTTAGAGTAACTGCAAATGTTATTGAAGGCACTAGAGGAATTTATTATCACGGAACTAGACATGGCTCAAAGGTAGACATACTCTCGCATGGCATTGATATTTCTCAAAAAAAAGTTATAGAACAAGGTTTCGTCATTGGACTAGAAATAAATCATGAGCTTACTCCAATATATGATAAAGAAGGTACAGCAATTGCAGTGCGCGACTTTGACTCGAAGAACGTTCCACTGCTCCCAGCTGATCTTCTGCTCATACCGTATTATCACCCGTATCATGTGCCAACTGTTACTCCAGCAATTATGAGACCAACACCAAGTCGGTCAGAAGAATTTGCTAAACTCTTCAGGTCTCTCAGAGAAAATGCTAATATTATTGAAGGAACTAGAGGTATTTATTATGCCGGAGTCAAGAATGCTCCGCATTTAAACCTACGCAGAATGGGCATCGATATTTCTCAAATCAAAGTTATAGTGCACGGTTTCATCATTGGACTAGATATGAATCATGTTCTTACTCCAATATATGATAAGAATGGTGCAGCAATTGCAGTACGCGACTCTGACTCGAAGAACGTTCCACTGCTCCCACGTGATCTTATCATTTTACCATATTATAAGCCGATTAACTTACCTCTTTATTAAAATCCTTATGATATGTAGAGGTCCTGCAGAATCGTCTGCTCAAGTAAAAATGCGACAAACATACACGGAAAAAATAGATTATTAAAATTTAAATGACTGTCTATGAATTTTGGATACAGAGTTTTATGTCACTTGTCTTATAAAAGTTCAGTGATTTTTCATTAAATAGTGTTCACTTATCTCCTATTTAATGATAGTCACCGGAAATATATTTACCACTATATATAATTTTAAAAAACAAGTTAAACAACCACCGCAGGGTTCCGCCGGAAGCAACTGCCATCTATGAAAATGACACTGGCTCTCAGTAGAACCGCGGTAAATCACACCTATGGCCACGTCTGACGACCGTGAGATGGGTGGCCAGATATATTAAATAGTGTGAAAAAATATATTAAAAGCGTAGGGAAACGCAGGAAGGGTCGTGAAAAATATGAAAAAAGCGTGGAAAAGGAAGGAAGGGGCTTGGAAAAATATGAAAAAACGTGGAGAAATAGGAAGGGGCATGTGGTTATATGTAGAAGCGTTGGTATATACGCATGTATACACTATTTACGCAAGTCAAGGTAATTGACAAATGTATTAAAAAGTGTATGTATATTATTGAATTAAAGAGATATATCGATTTGATGTATCAAAGAGCTTTTTACATTCTCATCAGAGAAGGTATTATATTTGTGTAGAATTTGACCCCCCCCCCCGTTTCTGTAAAATGTTCACGTTTTAAGACAAATTTGTTAATAATAACTTTTTGACAGGACGCGCAGCTTTTGTTTAAATTCGTAAAAAACAGCATAAAAAATATAAAATAAACATTTTGGATAAACGACACAAGCTACGAAAAAAAAAAATCAAATTTAATTTGTTCACCGAAAAAAGAGCTACAAATTTTTCATTGATTATTTTTTGATAGGATGTATAGTTCCTGTTTTATTCGTAAAAAACTACATGAAAAAATAAAAAATTTAATTTTTGGAAAAACGACACAAACTATGAAAAAAATAAAGCAACAAAAGTTGCTTATACAAAGAAGAGCTACAAATTTGTCATCACCACTTTTTTTATAAGACGCGTTGTTTCTGTTTTAATCGTAAAAAATAACATTGGAGATAAAAAAAATTTAATTTTTTTGAAAACGCCACAAGGTACGAAAAAAAATTATTCGACAGAAGTTGTTCACTTATAAAGGATCTACAAATTTGTTATTAATAACTTTTTGAAAGAACAAGTAGATTTTCTTCTAATTGTAAAAAAACTAGATTAAAAATTTCACTTTTTGAAAAACCACACAAAGGACGAAAAAAAAAAATTGAAAGAAAAAAGTTGCCCAACCAACAAAACCAAAAAAAAAAAATATAAACTCTTGTTATAAAAATATATTGAAAATAAAAAATTACATTTTTGGAGAAAGGACACAAGCTACAATAACATTTTTTTACAACATTTTTCGCCTCAATGATATCTACAAATTTGCTTAAAACCAGTTTACGCTAGAACGAATATTTTCAGTTTAAATCGTAAAAAATAACTTTGAAAATAAACAACTTACGTTTATAAAAACCGGCACAAAATGCAATAAAATGTTTAATAACAAATTTTTTTTTCTTATGGGATGCGCACTTTTTTCAATTATAAAAACAATACAATGAAAATACGTATGTTTCAATACCAATGCATATTACGAATTGTAATAGTATACATTTATTGAAATGATACATTTTTCAGGGTAGTTGAGAATAAAATTTAATGCAAAATAAGAAACAAATATTAAAGTAATCATGATAAATTAAGTTTGTATTTTATTTTGCAATATCTGAATAAGCAATCCCAGGCCGAGGTACCTAAATAAATGTAATATACATCTGATATAAAAGTTTTGAACATTATATAGAAAAGTTCTCATTTTGAACAAAATCGAGTGCGAAGCAGGAGATACGTGTTGAGAATGTGTTCATGAAAGCCGAAGGCGCTTTAACAAAATAGAATTCACAATCACCAAATTACAGTTATCGATGCTTTGACCGTTAATTTTAGAAGTTCTGTGCATATATATGGGGGAAATACAATGACTGACCGCGTAGCGTGAGGTAAATTCATTACCGAGCGCAAAGCGCGAGATAAATATATTATCGAGCGCGAAGCGGGAGAACAAAGAGTAGCGCGATGAGAATGTGCCCATGCAGCTGGTAGAATTTCTGTGTTGCCTTTCAATATATTCTCTACCTGAAAAAAACATGCGTACTTTTAAATTTGGCTTCATTAATTATAATATGTGTAACGTTTGATTGAAGGATTAGATAATTCAAACGGACAGAAAGTTGAACATTTACATTAGACGATTATTAGATGACTAGCTACAATGCGTTTCATGCCCTTATTACACGTTTCTTATTTTGATTGAGTCAGTATCAAAATATTCTTCAATATGAAGTACTATCAAATATAATTAATTATCATTAATTTTAATAAATATTAAAATAACTAAAATGGCTTTCATATAATTTGAATTTAAACTTAAGTTTAAATTGAAGTTTATTCAATAATTAGGGTATACAATTTACAATTATGCAATTTTGGATTTTTCAAATATTTCAAGTTTGAGATCTACAAATGAAAACTCCTGAATTTTAACAATGTTTAAATAAAAATTCTTAAATATTGGTGATTTTGAAAATCACAAGTCAAATGTTTAATTTTAAATCATCAAAATTGAAGAAATTTCAAATTTAAATCATCGAAAGTAAAGGTTGTTAAATTGCAAAATCTAAGACTTGCAATATTTTAAGTTATTAATTTTTTAAATAAACAACTGTTAAATAAAATATATCAAATTCAAATTTCTATAATTTTGAGTCAGTTAAAATTGAAAGCACTTTTTTAAAGATGTGTAAATAAAGATTTAAATGAAATTTGGATCATTTTGAAGATCAAAAGTCAAGTTTTCAATTTGGAATCATCAAAATTGGAAAAAGTTCGCATGTACATTATCAAAATCACACGATTGTCAATTGTAAAAGCTAAAAGCTGCCTAATTTTTAATTTTTAATCTTCACAATTAAAAACTGGTCAATTTTAAAGATTTGCGATTCAAATTTCTATAACTTTAAAGATTTGCGATTCAAATTTCTATAACTTTATAGAATAAAAATAAAAACACTTCTGTTTTAAAGACGTGCATATGCAAATTCCTAAATTTGGCTGATTTTGAAGATTTAAAGTCAAGTTTTTAATTTGGAAAACTTCAAATTATTAAAATTTAGAATTAAAATCATGAAAATTCCATAATTTTCAATTTTTAGGCTTGAAACTAGCATAATTATTCATTTTTAATTATAACAATTGAAAACTCTTCAATTTAAATCATTTACAATTCCAGTTTCTACAATTTTGAAGAGTTGCAATTGAAAACTCCGTAATTTTAAAGATGTTAAAATAAAAATTCCTAAATTTCAATAATTTTGCATATCATCAGTAAAATTTTCAATTCTAAAACATCTAAATTAAAGAGATTTCAAATGCTAATCATCAAAATTACAGAATTTTCCATTGAAAAACATAAAACTTTCGTAATTTTTTATTTTGAACTCTCAAAATTGAAAACTCTTGATTTTTGCAGATCTACAGTTTTAAGTTCGAGAATTTTGAAGATTCACAAATGAAAGTTCTTCAGTTTTAACGATTTACAATTAGAAATTCTTCTATTTTCAATTATTGCGATTTAATTATTTGCCATTCAATATTTATAATAGAAAGTTATATAATTTTGAATGATTTTTTTCAATAGTTCAATTTTTAATATTGAAAATTGAAATTTCTTCAATTTTATAAATTGGCAATAGCGAATTCTTCAATTGTGAACAGTAAAAATGACAGCGTAGATGTATTTTTTAGAAATTATTATAATTTTTCACATATCTGTAACATATATGTTTCCGTATATAAAAAAAGGAACTTTGCAGGAACTTCAAGTTACTTGAATCAGTGACTTGAAATGTAACAATATACTATTTTCAGAAAGTTACTGTAGCTGTAATTAGTTCCTTTTTTAAGGAACTTCATCGAACACTGAATCTAATTTTAAATAACCCTAAAATCAAATGAAAGTGATTGTTATGTCGATCTAGTATGATGACATTAGAATTGTATACAATGTGAAACTGTCGTATACTAATGAACTGGTCAACTAGGTGGTAAAAAAAATCAAGAGACGAAAGCACGTGATAAGTGAGCGCAAACGTACACGAAGAAAAATGAATGTTTAAATGTAGATGTTCAAAGGGTATTGTACCGCCTGACATGAAGATATTCATGCCAAACATCTACTATTTTTTTGAGATGTAAGGCGTAAAAATATTTGTATGTTAAACTGAAACACATTCAGATGTTAAAATCGTCCAAGCGCATGCGCATCGCGCATTGGAATTTCACGACTATATTTGACGGTTATATAATTTCGATATTACAATTTTGGAACGTTTCCAAAGAATCAAAATTAGATATCGTTGATTAAAATTGGATAACGACTTTTGTCTGTCTACAGGACCGAACAATGTTCTCAAGTTTGAGGATATATTGACTCGAACACATTTGACCATTTGACAAAATGTTTGTGAATTTATAATAAAATATGAGTTTAAGTAACCTAAAATAGATATTATTTCAAATGCAGATTACAGATAATTCGTTCTCAGCTTACTTACCCCGCTTTTATTTTTATTTTGACGATTTTGAATTACAAATATTAAGCATAACCTCAAGTTGACTGAATGTATCATCTGATCGATATTTCATACCCTTTATCTGTTTTTTGTTCATGTACGGACATTCAGTTTAGATTTTAATTCACTAATAAATTAGCAATTAATTCCTTAAATGCTCAGTAATAAGTAAATTCCTCAAATATTTACTGCCGTTATTTGACATAACCATACCTGTAATATTTCGGATATTTCAGATAAAAATTTTTGATGTTACAGAGTAACATCTCACTTTTTAATATCTACAGGTACTAACGGAGTTTCAATGAGGATAAAAAGTGAATAAATGAATTTGAAGATTGGTATTGTTAATTAAACGATTTCAACAGGCTAATGTCGCAAAAATTACAATTCAGCATGCAAAAATCCATGGAAAAGACTTGCTTATCGTACGAAAATTAAGGGGATGATTTTTGGAACCCCTATTATGATAAACTATGAAAAATTCGATATTTCTCAGCACAAAATGTTTTTAATGAAACTATTTTCATTTGTAATAATTTTTCGATGTCCTCAGTAAACACTTTCTTTCAAGATGAGTATTAGAATTTTTTTTGAGCATTGTTTTTCCAATTCTTAGAGAGATAATTCGTAGAAATCTCGTAATTACCCAACAGCAAATGATTTTTTGTTTAAGATATTAGCATCTCAAATGTCACCTAGATGTGGAGAGAAAACATGTTTATAAACGAGTTGTCTTTCGATTTAGTATAAGGAATTGCATTTTCAACTTTTAGATAAGGGATAGATATCGCGATTTCTTTACACCCAATATCACTGCACAAACAAAATTTTGTTCCAGAAAGATCAATGGGTCATTTTGAGACTTTTTTTTAATTAAATATCCAAAAAATAAGTTTTTTATAAGTTCACGTTCAAAATAAGAGGGTTAAAAAATTAACTCCCACTGGCGCTTATGAAGCAAAAAAAAAAGGTCCAAAACGTTAGTCAGTGTATTTTACTATTCTTCTTGTTCAAGTATTACCAACTGATGTCACTTCGTATTTTGTAATTATTATTAACAATCCCCTAGGGTTGAATAGCTCGTCTATAGAGAGCAAACTTAAACATATGGCCCTAATAAGGAAGCCGATAAAAGAAGTACAATACTTTGTAAAAATCTATTCTTTAATTAAAGACTAAAAAAAATAAATTTACTTGTTGTGAAAATACACGTGCGATATTTCTGATTCGGAGTTTAGTGAGGAAAACAATGCTAATGAGGTTATCTATTCTCCAACCAAGGACGTAACATGAAACTTGTACAAATACTGGTAAATGTTGCTTTTTCCCAATTTGATAAGGAACTAATGCGTATAGTTTAGAATTTATTTCGAATAAGAGAAAAAAGAGTAGAGCCAAAATAATCTCGAGTATAGATAATTAAGTTTAACTAATAATTGTGATTTGATACCTGGAAGTTTTGTGTGATTCTCGTTAAACATTATCTGCAGAAGATACATATATTTCTCCTTACTAATTCTAAAAAAAATTACTTTTTTCTATATTTTTTCAATTTTTAATTCTTCCCAACAATTTACAAAAAAGGAACATTAGTTCTCAGCTTCAGCTCAGTCCTTGGCACCTTCACTATCTTAGCAATTCGTGCGGATCCACGAAGGGTTAGGCACGCTCTCGGCATGGTTCTCTAGTACCTATGACCTCTCGACCCTGGCAGGATGTCGTGGTCTTCGGAAGACCCAGCCGGATAATGTATTCCGGGTGTCTAGTCCGAGTAATTTTCGCGGTGCGGTTGTTGCGCTGATTGCGGTCGTCCATCGGTCCGGTTAGTTCAGCCTCTTGATTCTGCCTCGTCCTGCGCAGTCCTGGTAAAAGGCATCCTCGATTCTAATTTGCGCTCAGCAGGAGCGATGTGAACTAATGCTCGTAATGCACTCCGGGTGGGGAATCCTCCTGGATCTTTGTCTTCGCGCACTCCCGCGCTAACACGCATCTATCATCGCCAGATCCCTCCACGACCAAAGGATCCTACAACAGTTGTTTCTCATACAGAATTGCTTTCAGGCACGAGGATGATGAAAAGAGTACGATTTCAGATGTTTAAGGTGTGTAGAGCGATTAATTTCAAATAATAATGTTCTATTTGGTTATTATCTGAAGGCTAATTTCAAAAAATAAAAAAAAATCTATAATTTTTAACATTGATAGCTAACTCTATCTACTCTTCCCTTCCCTTCTTACCGCTACTATCCAACCTCTTTCTATCCCTTTCGACAGTTTCTGCCCGGGGCTACAAAATCCTGAAAATGAACCTGAACTTTATTTTTGACAGTTTACTACTCCTTATCTCTAACAAGAACACCATCTTGAAGCCTTTAATTCCAAAACTAAGAAAAACACTATGTTGCTCGGATTGTTCAGACTTGCGGCTAAATACAGTGGTTAAGTGACCTTCGACGAAGATGATTTCCGTTCGTGGGGTTCCCGAGGGTACTAGAAGTAAACATGGAGGGTTTACCAGTGTCGAGACATGGCTGGAAGATACGCATAACTGAGTCGAAGGTAAAAGTTGTATATAAGCAGTCAACCACTCTTTGGCTTTTGAATTTCAAGTCTTCAAGGCTCGGACCAGACGGCCACCTGACCAGGAGCTCGAGGGTGTAATCATGCGCACGCGAACCCTTAAGCGCATTCAATCCTCCTCCATTTCCTCTTTTCTTTTTCCCTTTCTCTTTCTCCCTCTTTCCTTTCACCCTCCATTATCACGAACTTACTTACGAATTTAAAATTAGAGAAATTTCGCCAAAGCCACTGTTTTTCGGTTAGCTTGATAACCCAGTATTATATTTGAGATCGATTTTAACCTTGAAGTGAGTCTTATCGGGAAAATTAAGTTTTTCTGACCTTTAATCGTCAAACATATCAAGTGCTTAATTTCAGTGCCTGTCATGTAATCCTTAACAGTTGAAAAAAATTTAAGTTACTCTTGCTTCGTGAAAGTTACAACAAAATATTTCTAAACACAACTTAATGATTGAATTTTCATGTTGTATATGATTGAAGGTAAGTGTTCGAGGACTGCATTTTTAGATCTTCCTTAAGGGCTCGAACGTGCGAATGCGTGCTTGAAACGTGCGTGACTTCTGCGTTTAAGGAGACGAAAAAATAAACAAGCCAACCGACATATGCCAAAAAGCCTAGAGTCACTGCCATTCGCATATGGTCACTACTCAAAATAAGGCTACAGCTGCATAATTTTCAGATAAGAAAAACAAATCTGCTGTTTTGTGATTTCGAATGCAGCATTTACTAATAGATGAAACAATATGTATGTGTTTCCTGGAAACCAATTTTCTGTAATTTAGTCTTCATCTAAAACAGGATATTTCCATAGCCAATCATTGAGATTGAATGCTTATTTTATTCACCAATTGAAGACTTATCAATAAATTGTGACATACTTGAATTGAATTCAAAATCTTTAGTGCCCGTAATCCCAAATAAAAATTCGTAAAACAGTAGAATTAAATTTGACTGATATCTTTGCAAAAAATCATTCAAAATTATTTAAGCGTTTTGCAGACTGTGTAAATAATATTGATTGTGGCTTTTTCTTACGAATAATGAGTTACAATTATATCAATAAAGAAATTTTGGCATTGGCCAATCATTATGCATTTTAAAGACCAATAGGTGTGTTTTCAAAAACAGATATCTATATTTCATTTGATGTAGTCAATAACTAATAACTATATTTCATCATATTCCATTAGCCAATAATTCAATACTTGGCCTATTCTCTTTGCTATGTTACTCACAGATAGTTCTGATGTTTTCTGAAATTATTGTAAATTTCTTTAACTGTGAAATATCTATTATTTTTAACACTTGACTTACTATGGTCATTTGAATGTTCAATAAATTTATTATCTATGTGTGTAATCTAGAATTTTTTAGACTTTTATAGTGGTGCGTACATAAACATTTATACTTAAAAAATCGATTGAGGAGCCAATCATTGTACGGATTACCCTATTCTACATGAAGTATAATAGTGCATCCTTTGTAGAAAAATAGTGAAATATCTGGCAAACATTGTTTTGTAATAAAAACACACAATGGTATCAAAGAAAATTTTCATATCGACGATACATGTTAATGCTCTTTTCGGGGATGCCTTGTTTTCCGCCTTTTTGAATGTTAAATTTAAATTTTTATAGATTTCATAGAGATTCTATAGTTTAGACTTCTGATGATTTTTCTACAATTTTTTCGTAATAAAAAAAAATCAATTATAGAAAATCATTAGATAGAAAACAATTGTAGGAGAATCAGCATTGGAATATATAATAGTGAAATATTCTAAGAATTAATGTAAACAGTAGAGGAACTATAAAGGACCGATTTATTTTAGATAACCCATTATCTCATATGAAAGTACACAAAAATAGCGATTCTAACACAAATAAAGTTTATACAGCAAAAATTTGTGAATGCCCTCGATATATTTAAAATCACTTAAAATTTACTTTGAATCCATGGAAATACTTTAGAATCACTTTAAATCCGTTACAATCTGTTAAAATTTGTTAAAATTCCTTAAAATCCCTTAAAATATTTTCATCTGATTTGAATCCCTTTGAAATCTTTAAAATAGTTGAAAATCTGTAGACAGCGTTTAAAATCCCTTGATAATAAAATTAATTTAATTAATTCCCTAAGGTTCTCTAGAAGACCATTGAAATCACTTGAAATTTTTAAAATCTTTAAAAATCTCTGATATATTAGAGGTCCTATAAAATCCATTAAATCTTGTGAAATTCTTTGATATCCCTCGAAAATGTTGAAATCTTTCGAAACAAAATTTTATTTATTCCCTAAAGTTCTCTATAAATTCGTTGACATTTCTTTGAATCTTCGTAAACTGTAAACGTTCATTAAAATAAGTAGAAATCATTTGAAATTCCTTGAATATAAATTAAATCGAACACATTCATTAAAGTTCTCTAAAAAAAGCATTAAAACCCCTAGAAATCTTTAAACTCAAAAAACTTGAAATACCTTCAAATCCCTTCAGATCTTTGGAATAACTAGGAATTCCCCGGAATTTCATTATCTACAATTAAGCGAAATCATTTGAAATCCCTTGAATATAAATTAAACTGATTCCTTAAAGTTCTCTAAAAAACTATTTAAATCCCTTGAAATCTTTGAAACCCTTCTAGATTCAACTAAATTATTTGTATTTTGTGAAATCACTTGAAATTCCTTAAAATCTCTTGAAATCTTTGGAATCGCTAAGAATCACTTGAAATTCAATTGGATTCAATTTATTTTCCAAAAATCTTTTGCAATCCCTGAAAATCTTGAGAAATCCCACACAATTCTTTGAAATACCTTGACATTCTTTTAAATCTCTTGAAATTCTTGCGATTACCTTTAAATTCATTTGAATCTTTTCTTTGAAGATCGGAAAACTTGAATAATATAAGTAGAAATCATTTGAAGTCCCTTGAAAATAAATTAAACTTATTCATTAGAGTTCTCTAGAAAAACTCTTTTAGATCCCTGAAAATCTTTGAAATATCCAGATATCTTGATAATCACTAGGAATCCCCTTAATTTTATTTCAATCATGCTCACGGTATATGAGGAGAGATGACGGGCAAGTGGGTAGGGGGGATATAGTATTGGTGACTGTATTGGTAGAGAGCAAAAAGGGGGGTGATTAGTGCAGAGGTATAGGGATGAACTTTTAGCTCATTCTAATGATATTAGTTGTTCAAACACCCCTTTCTAAAATTGTTGTCCCATATATGATCTGGAAATATAATCATTATTTTCATAGAATTTGAAGAATGGGTACCTAATTAGCAGGAAAATAACCTGAATGAAGAAATCTCTTTGATGAATATTCCGCTGAAGAGCGCAGATGAGAGTGTTTGGATGATCAGAGGCATTCGATCAAGTAGTTACTCAACTTGGCGAGGTGACACTCGACTTGCATCTAGCGGGGTAGTTTAAAAATGACATGCCCACGCTAGACGTTATAATCTGGACGAGTACGCGATGTTAGACGCTAATTAATACATGAGTCATATAACCGTGGGTAGACTAGAGATCCCAAGATAAAGAAAGACTGATCAAGACATGCCGTGAAATGATAGGCACGACAGGCCAGTATACTCGTGTTGACGGTGTCCCATGAGTTAGAGTTAGACACTTGCAAGAAGTGATTTGAGCAATCACCATCGCGAAGGTAAATGATTGTGGAAAAATCTGTCAAAGTGATTCTAATCCGACAACCCGGTCATTTAAAAAGCATGTACTATAGATTAGAGCTAAGCAGGTGGTACTTCTTAAATATGGAGAGGATGTTCGTCAAGTTAATAGATGATCTTGAATGTGATCAGATCAATTAAAGCCCATTTTTAGAAGAATTTATTTTAATTTTGGAATGCAGACTTTCATTATACATATAGTGGAAGGTTTCTTAGATTCGTTTTAAATAGGGATCCTCCACTTTTCAATTTGGTGTCTGTTTAAAACACGAACAAAAAATATGAAAATTAGGAAGAAAATTTGCATGCTGGTTGTAAAAATGGTAAAGAAATTTAATAGATTTAAATTGGAATGATTTTTAATTTTAATATCAATCATAAAAACTGAACCGGATTTATAAAAGGGAATTTTTTATGTTATTACTTTCGCTACTTCACTTACTGTTGTTTCGTACTATGATCAGTGGATTCAGCTTCCTACACCTATCACATTTCTTCTGTCTTTTCCATCTGAGTATATCTCGCGGCTGCGGTATACCGCAGTATCCAACAGTTACGAGAGTCGTTATGTTGAATTGATATCGAAGTTTTCGATCGCAATCGAGTATTGGTCAGGTACGCACCTAGGTAATACATAAATACGAAACGAACAGAACATAAAGTAGATGGAAACAATATGAGATACTGCGAAAATTACCATAATCTAGAGCTTGTTCAGAAAGAAATAAAAACACGCCGAAATTTTATTAATATATGTATCCAATAAGAACGATACGGGTATCAAACGCTATAGTCAAACACATTAATATAGCATAATATATAAATATATCGAAACAGACTTTTGAAAGTATTATTTTCAAATAATCGAGGATTTGGTTTAAAAAAGAAAACATTCTTCAGGTCTACGAAAATATTTATTCTAAAAATTAAAATTGACATGGACTCAATTTATTAAGAGCATCTGGCAAATTTGTTTCAATACATTGCTTGACTTATTCTTTTTAGGATTTTGTAGCCCCGGGCTGAAACCCTGAGAGTTTTCGTCGGATGTTCGTCGGTCTTCGTTCACCGCACTTTTTTCCTCGGGTCTCCCTATCCCTTAAACCCATGCTATGTCATCGAACCAAACCTATCCCTACGGAACCCACTTATGTCACAGGACCTACCTATCCCACGGGAGACCACCTATCTCTCGGCAAACCCCGTGTTCTTAGAGATCCCTCTAACCCCTGGGACCCCACCTATCCCTTAAGACACCCTTTATTCCACGAGGCCCCAGCTATACCTCTAGATCCAACCTATCCATCAGGCCCCATTTATCCTATGGGACAGCACATATCACTCGGGATACCATTATTACACAAAACCCCACCTACGCCACTGGATCCTATCATCGGGACCTACTATCCACGGGGATAATCCTTATTCCTCCGGACCTAATCTATCCCTCCGGACCTAACCCATACCTATCCCATACCTATCCCATAGAACCCCAAATAATGAACAGTAGGCATTTATCCCATGGCATCCCAAAAGGAAATAATTCACAAAATATTCTAAATTATAAAGTCTAAAAAATTTAACTAGGGGAGTGTCTTACAGGTTGGAAAACTGTATAAGTTGGGACAGCGCGTTATCTCCATTTCTTTGCATTGGTGCCACCTGTTATCACTCTCCCATATTAGTTTCAATAATAACTCACTTTTTATGGTTACTCGAGGAGATAGTTCATGCTTGTTCCAGCTGCACCAAACAGTGTGTTTACAAGGATTTAAAAAATTATCTTGTTGACATTATTCAACCCCCATATAATGAATATTTTTCATCGAAATTACAAGGTAAATGAGTTCAATGTGTTATGAATTAAATAAATTGCAAATTTCTAAAGAGGATTTTGTATATAGTGCAGATCATTTTTTCCCCCAACAATTGAAAAATGTGGTTAAATGTATAGGTTGGGACACGTCTACCGTACAGGTTGAGACACGTTTTTTCACACCTATACGCTATTTTTTCACTGGAAATCGTCTTTGGAGTAACTTTTGATTGTTGATATTCAAACTAATTTCATTTTCGGTCACTATACTTTTCACACACAAGATTTCAGGAAGTCTCGTTATAAGAGAAAAAGTAAACGGGGGATCACTGATTTCGAGGGTTAGGCAAAATGGATAAAGCTGAGATTTGTGATTGCTCATTTTTATGTAAACCCCCAATTAAACAAACAAATATTTACTAAAAGGTTCACTGTGGCGTTTCAAAGTGATTTTTCACACTAATTTTTCATATTTTAAGAGGTGTCCCAACCTGCACTACAAATTTTTTTTAGCAGATTGGAAGACATTCAGAAACTCGGCTGTAATTTTTTTTTAATCGTATTTATATATGTTTTGTTCACAAGAAGTAAGCTATGTAATAGACCTTCAAAACAGTGCAATGAAAGCGCAAAAATATTATCATGGAAAAAAGTTATGGGCCAAAAAGAAATCCGTCCCAATCTTTACTACATTCCCCTACCATATTTAAAAAGGAATCAAAACCTCTGTTATACAGCAGATGACACATACTTTGAATAATTTTTTACAATTTTTGAAATATTTCCAAATCAAAAAAGTAATTCAGGAATTGTCGAGAACATTCTGGCGATCTAGAGTGTTCTTCTCTTTTATTATGTTTCTAAGAAACTAGCAATTTCATGATTTGGTCATTTCTCGATTAGAAGAATTTGTTTAGATCGCTAAAATTAAAACTTTCACACCTGAAAAATTTTTCAATATATATATATATTAAATACTTAGCTACATAATCAAATCATTTAAAGTGTCAGAACTGTCCTGAAATTGAAGTATTTAAAAATTAAAAAGTTTTTAATTGACCAATTTGAAAAACTTAATGTCGAATTAAAAATTAAAATCCGCTTAATGTATAACGCATAATTTTTAAGTACAATTTATTTTATTGATTTATAACTCTGTTAGAGCAAAACAAATTTTTTTCCCACTACATGTTCGATAGGGGATTGCATATCCTCTTCATTAATCATAAGCATTTTGTGAAAAATAATTGTTTGACCAACAAAAATGAAGATCGACAAAAAGCTAGAATTTTTGCAAACTTAGGTTTCTTTTTCTTTTTTTTTTCTAAAACAAGGCATTTTTATCATTCATATTCAAACAATCATAATTAGTTGAACAAGATAGTAAACGTACAAAACACAAAACAAATTTTTAAAGGAAATATTTAAATATTTAATTTTAAAGGCATTCAAAGGGAAAAAACCTGAGATTTTTTCAGTGAAAGAAAAAGCTGGGGATAAAGAATTGATTAGTAACTATCAGCCAATCTCTATTACCAACAATTTCTCTAAGATATTTGAGGCTTGTATTGCATGTTTTATGTCTTACATCATCACCTCAAAAGTAGTAGAAATTCAACATGGTTTTGTTGTTGGCAGATCCACTTTGACAGGTCTAGCAGTTTACATCCAGTTCACAACTGGAACCTTAAAGGATCGGAAACATGTCGATGCTATATATTTAGATATAGTTAAATGTTTTGACAAACTTAATCATAATATCCTCATTCAGAAACTCCATAATACTGATTTTCCTGAAAATACAGTAGTGTTACTACAATCTTTTCTACTAGATAGAAAACACTAAGTCCAATATGCAGGGCATAATACCACCCCCTTTACTCCATCCTCTGCGGTGCCGCAAGGTTCTCTAATCTAGGCCCTATTCTTTCTACAGTTTTCTTGAAGGATATAAGGGTAGCAAGTAAGGCTAATAAAATCATGTTTGCTGATGATACAAAGTTATAAATGCGAATTGACTGTGTAAGAGATCGTATAACATTGCAAATTGAGTTTAAGGAGTTTATGGAATGGTCTAAGAAATTATAAATGAAAATGAACATTCAAAAATGCAAAGCAATTACATTCACAAGAAACCAAGATCCGATTTTGTTTAGCTATGAACTGGAGGCAGAACAGATACAGAGAGTTTATATCATCGGGGACCTAGGATTAAGTAGTGATCATCATTTAAAATATGAAGAGTACATAGAAACTATTGTAAAAGCTGGTAACCAAGTTCTGGGATTTATTTTTAGGTCCTGTAAAAGCTTCAGAAAATCTAGCGCTCCCATTACACTATTCAATTCTTGCGTTCTAAGCTAAAATATTTACCTGTAATCTGGCGTCCTCATTTGAAATGTGAAATTCAACTCCTCGAAAGAATTTAAAAAAGATTTTTAAAAATGTTTGTGTATAAGGACACAGAAAAAACTGGAGGTAAAAAGTTTTGCGGGTAATCGATAAAGCAGAGTAATAGTCAGCTGATTACTCCCAACTAAGGTAAACCTTCCGCGGTTACGGGCCTGTAACGTGCTGCCTCTAGCGGAGTCTGCCAGACATATCTGCGATTCACCACGATGAGTTTACGCCAGTCGCAGTTATCCGGCTGGCGGTTACTCCACTTCGCACATTAACTGCAACATTTTTTACTTCCAGTTTTTTCTGTGGAATATGGAACCTATCCTCTGAGAGATAGTGAGTACAAAAATTTACTTATGCGATTTAACATGTTCACAATTCAAGAAAGACACATTTTGCTCTCACTCTCTTTTGTATTTAAGTTACTTTGGGGTATGATAGACTGTCCTGAACTACTCAAAGAAATCTCGTTTAGAGTGCCACATTTAAAGTATATGCAAAGTAATCACATAATTTATATATATTTGATTGTACGTTTGCGAGTTTTATGAATTATGCGAGGGAGTATGTTTTGTCTATTAGAGACCTTGAATTATAATTTAAATTAAATAATTTTTTTAATAATTTTGACACTGTATACAAATTATCACCCGTTATTGGATTTCTGTTCGGTATACGTAAATAAAGATACAAATAGAAATACAAACACAAAAGAAAGAAAGAAGAACGCTCAATTCAGGAAAAATCAAATTGATTTTTTACCTTCATTTAGACTCTTCCCTTTGGCAACTATGAGTTCCATATATAAATTAATTCCTGAAAGGACTTCAAAATTATACACTATTTCCAAATAAAACATTCAAAATTGTAAAATTTAGTAGCCCAAATCATTGTAAATTTGAAATTAGAAACCTGTAATGAATGAATTCGAATGTTATTATTATTAATTCTCTCTATATTCTAGCCTTTTTTTCTAGAAAATTCTCCAATCTTTAAAACTCTCTGTAAATTCAAGGAATGTGCTTGACTTTTGAAAAATTGTCTGGATAAATAATACCCCTCAATTTTCTTGAAACAGTCATCTATTTTAATGCTTCTGGGATATTCTTGAGTTTTATAGAATCATTTGGAATTTTACTGAGAATCTTGAATGATCTAGAAAATTAAATAAATTCATTTAACAGTTTAAAAATGATCCAGAATTTTCTATACTATGCTGGATTTTAAAATAAGAATTTTCCACGATGTTTTTGATGTTTTTATTATATTCTCTAATGTTCAGGATTACTTTAGTACGTATTGTAATATCTTAAAATTTTTTGTTTCTATTCTAGACTCTAGAATGCTCTTGTATTTCTGAATTTTCTTTTTATTTCTTTGTAAATTATTCATTATTCAGAAATGTTCTTGCATGTTCTGAATTAAACTGGAATGTTTTGTAATATTCTCAAATATTCCATTTTTATTCTCTTTTTTATAGTCTCTTGTTTCAACTTACCCCAAAAATTTTTGCTATTAATGCCCTCAATAATAATGATGTAAACAAATATATAGTAAAAATACGTTTCTAGCTGTCCATATTCGACAAAATTGAAACAGATACAACTTCAATCGAATTTAACCAGAGAAAGTATTATATTAATTTGCAGAAGCAGTCCCCGATCTCGAACAGATCTTTAAAAACTCTGCGCATATATATCGTTTGACTCGGCAAGGAACTCGCTAAATGAGCAATTAATTGACAAATAATGAAATTTATTTCAAAAGACTTTCAAATTGCACTTACTTAATTTAAACGTTCTCACGTTCACGCCCTGATTGTAACTCGATACTTTTTTCGAGGCGCCATAAATTCCAGTATATTAATGGCAGCCGATCGAGTCTGAACGGAGGCGAACTTATCATCGTCCTCGTTATCTCCTGGATCATTATAATTACCGTAATTATTCTCGTGGTCGAAAAAGCAACGCGCGATTGGAATCGACGTCGCGTGGAATGTCGCGATGTCAGAAAATTGCGGGAGATCGAGTTCTTCAAGGACTCCCTATAAACGTTGGTATGGATGCTGGCAAGTAAGTAGGCGGAATCAGAATCAGTCGGAATATTCAGGTGCTATGCCGATACGCTAGGTTCCTGCAACGCAACGGCATCGCATCGTGAAGATCCTATCGGGATGACGCACTGCAAACGCACCTGATACCGTACGCACGCACATGCGTCAAGAGTTATTTGACTGAGTTATTTTAGAAACCGCCGCGCAAGAGATCCGACCACTCATTGCTTGCATCTTCTCTTTTGCTCTTGTACAAATAAACGAAAAAGAGATGCAAGGATGGTGATCGTTGATGCAATTGAAAAAATATTTTCTAGGCCAAGCAAAGAAGTAGTAAATTATGAACAGCAGTAGTAAATTACTGGTCAGAGAAAAAGTTGTCTTGAAACAAAAGTATCGCCATCTTGCCTGGTTTATTTTGAACCAACTGAACATCTTCTTTATAGAAACAGAATTATTTGGCTGCAAGATTAGAAAAAGTTTGTCGCAAATGGATAATGTTTGCCGCCAAAAGATTCTTTTAGAGACAAATGAAAATCCTCTCAACTTTAAATTTAAGAAGAAATTTAATTTGTGTCAAAACGCATCCTTTCGACACAAGAGGACACTTCTCTGGGTGGACGGGTAGAGGTACCTATCATCAAGCATGGCCAATTTATGAAAAAGTCTAAAAAATAATCAAACTTATAAATCATTTTTAATTATATTGGTGAATTACAAAATTGGTATTAATGAGTATAGAAGTAAGGCTTTTCATATAGAGGAAACCAGTACGAGTAGTAAGGACATTCATCCTATACTTTATACTTTTAACACGTCACTATTTTATTTAGATGGTACTCTTCTTGTACGTAGTGAATATTCACATTTTAAGCCTTTTCGATCAGTTGTCAAAGAACATTGTGTGAAAATTAATGAAACAATCATCCAAAACTGTAATTCAAAAAAAAATTTTCACTTATACAGTGATCTTTTTTCAATATATTATACAAATTATATGAGCTTCAAACTGTTTCGTTTTTCAAATGCAACCATGAGAGTGATTACTACCAACTATCATAGAAAAAAAAGATAAAGAATTTTATTTCGTTATGTTGGTGAAAGGCATGGAGCTGCTTATTTATTTAAATGTTGTTTGGTTGATAGAATTTAATTGTTTTCTCCAAATAACACTTCTCATAAAAACGCGTAAAATACATTTTTGATGAGAGTCAGAAGAATTAATCATGAGACAGTTTTAAAGCCAAAAATTTAACAAATCAAAGGAGCTAGTAAAAAAGTATTAAAAGCAATTTCATTCCTTAAAAAATGATAATCTGTTAGCAGCCAGAATTTTCATCGCCGTGTCAAAAACCCGTTTTTTTATTCCACAATTAAAAAATAGCAAGTAAGTGGTAGAAAGGCTGATAATAAACTCGTTTTAAATATTTTTACTCAAAAAAAAAAATACTGCAGATCTTTTTATTTAAGACCCATTATTCATTTCGTACTGGTTTTCACCTCATAAAAATAAATATCGTTTGAAAATTGAGTAATTAGTAGAAATTCGCCTATAGAAGATGGAGAAATATAATGACACTATTTTTTACCTGTGCCTCTGTAACTTAACAAGTGTTGTTGAAATGAAAATGATTTTGATTTCAGCGCAAAGTCACTATAATAATTAATTACGGTCAACTCAAACTAAAAGTTAGAATGTATTGAAGATATGTATAGCTCTTCAACCTCTCCTGCGATCAATTCCTTCGATGAGCTTAATACTTGTGATAGGTACTTTTCTCGACTATCAAGCCTTCTGAACCAATTCGAAAGTAGTGTGCGCGAGCTCGTGTCTATTGTGCTCTAACCATGCCACGTGCAAGGTGAGCACAGTATCTATCAATCGATGTTTTTGATCAATCAATCGATCGGTCGGCGTCAGCACTCAGCTAATGTAGAAAGATCGCAGACCAGAGCACGACCTATATCAGTAAAATTCTGGCTTCCATACAGTACAAGTAAAAGATACCCTTGGCGAGGAAATTATATATAATTGGTTTCTAATATCTTTATATTAAATTTCATGAAATGTTATAATGTTCCGCAATGGTTTAGCATTCTAACCTTTCTTAAATTTTCTAGACCAGTATGGTGTTTTCTAGAACTGTTTTGAATTGTTCCAAAATATTGTAGCATAGTTTACACATTTTTAACATCTTCTAGTATGCTTTTAAATATTCTCGCATTACATGGAATTTTCTAGAAGTTTGAGAATTTTACAGAGAACTTTGAGAATGAGATAAATGGGCACCTGCAGTGCCCAACCACGGCAGCTCCCGTACAATCCTGACCTGGCTCACTATGATTTCTGACTGTTTTCCAAATCAAAGTATCCTCTAAGAGGAAAACTATTGCAAGACATAGAGGAAATAAAACAGAATGCGACGAAGCAGCAGTTAGCTATTCTGAAAGGTGACTTTAAAGAGTGCTTCCGAAAGTGAGAGGATCCCTGGACACAGGTTGCGACTTTCAAAGGGTAGCACTTCGAAGGGGATATCATCGCCATTGATCAGAATTACATGTAACTTCTGTACACCACAAGGTCGGACACTTTCCGGACAGACATTGTACATAGTTATTTATTATAAAGACGACTCATTAAATAAAATGCAAAGATCAAATAGTACAGTTTAGCCAATAAAATCATTAGAACTGAAGAATACTGAACTTTAACAAACTGAATATCCTGCAGTTTTCAGCATAACCCTTCTACTCAAGATTATCAATCTGATACATCACTTCACAAAATTGCATCTTTCAGCTCAATTTTAATCGAAAAATCACTGAAAATAACATCCTCTGTCAGAGACTAATGATACGAACTTTACCAGGAACTAATCAGTGATCTTTCGATATCCATGAATCAGTAATTTGCATTAAACATTACATACTTGGCAGTGCTACTGCAGTTTCCCTCTCTGTAAGTGAATAGTGAATACACTTGCACTTTCGTTGCTTCGATTATCAAAGGGAATACGAAGCACGAGTTAGTTGCATCCTTTAGAAATAGCCGGAGATCAGAAGATTCCAAAGCACGAGGAAGTTATGAATGATTCGGAATAGGCATAGTATAGGTACGACGGGTGTATTAACGATAAAACGTATGCATTACGAGCATGAAGGAGAGACCGAAAGCAGATAGAAAATGTACGTGGTAGCGAGCAGGTACAGTTATGGGTCTCGACTGGTGGTAAATCTGTATGCCAAGGAAGATGGTTACTTTGTTACCTCCCACAAGGCATATGCAGAATGATGGATATCCAAGGTTAACTCTAGGAACTGTTCAAATCATAATCTTGAGGAATTAAAAAAATTATTCCTACTTGCTCAGTGCTCGTGGAAGTAACTGGAATGAAGTTATCTTTAGTCTAAAGATAAGGGGCCATCACTAAATTACGTGATACATTTTTTGCCAATGTTTCACCCCTTCACACCCCATGTAATAAGTCGCAACGAAATTTTTTGGACCATCCCCTTCTCCCCCATGTATATTACGTAATATTTTCCAATTTTTTTCAATCATTTCTTATAAATATTCTAAATTAATGAATCTTTACTTGCGAACCTTAAAAATGGAGAGTTTTTTTTCACAAAAACGATTACCCTCCCCCCTGACAGTTTGACGTAATTTTTTAACGATCCCTGTTTCATTTAGGAAGTAGAAACATTGAAATATTTGTATCATTTCAAGCATTATAATATTCGAGAGTAGTTAATGTGAAAAATCGAGAATGCGAAATGGACTTCAATAAACTAGTGCCGTTTCTGAGAACTAATGAATAAACCCCATATCGTCTCTCACATTTTAATGCTTTTAAATGATTCGCAAGATGAAATCGCAATGATCATCTCCATATAAAACAGCAATCAGGGAAATCGTCAATTTTCAATCCCAGTATCGATAAACATTCCTTAATATCCTTGCGGTATAAAAACGGTAACGGAGATAAGATCGCGATTTCGATACACTTGGGTCCGCGGGCCAATTATCACCGTCCAAAAATAAGGTTTTGATAGCCCAACCTCCAATGATAAATCAGCCAGGTTGTATAACAGGCACACTCGCCTTTATTAATGAAATAAAAGCCAATCGAGAAGATTGCTCGCCACTCGAGGTGAGATCCATGCATGGGTGGTTGAAATTTAGTAGAAGGGCAAGAGAAAGGCAAGATGGGCAAGGTGGTTGAAAGAGGCAAGACCAGTAGAAGGTCGCCCTAAAGGGCCGTCCATGAACTACGTTACCAATTTTGGGATAATTTTGACCCCCCGTCCCCCCTTTTTGAAAAAATTTTTTTTTTCTTTCCCCCCCCCCCCCCCCGATCCATTGGCTAAAAACCGATTGCACGTTTATTCGTTGCCAATATGCTTGTACGTGACCGTGTGGTGAACTACAAGCTTCGGTAATGAGTCAGAAATGATTAAAAATACTAATATATCAGAGTTCACATGCGCGAAAGGTACTCAGAAGAGATTTTCAAAGAACTAGAGAAATAATAGGGCAATAAATTTTTTTAAATAAAATCATAATATTTGAAGTCGAAATATATTGCATTCATAACAAAACAGCTAAATTTATAATTAAAAAGTTGAGCTTTTAGGCCTAAAAAGTCGAATGTTCAAAAAAAAAGTAACCCACAAACCGGTCACGATGAATTTTCTACAAGAAAGTTAATTTTCAATCAATAAAAATGAATTTTCAACTAAATAGTTGAATTTGTAACCAAAAACGATAAGTTTTCAACAAAAAGTAGAGCAACTAAATTTTTAGTTAAAACAATTGATTTTCAACCAATGAAAAAACGAATTTTCAATCAAATAGATTAATTGTTCTAAAAGAGTTGAATTTTCAACTCAATTGATGAATCCTCAGCCAACAAAAAATTAATGCTTAACAAAGTTCATATGTGAGTTGTTGATGTTTTCACCGAGAAAGATGAATTCTCAATGAAAGATGTAATAATTAATATTTTAATCACAAAAATGTTCTAAGAAAACAGGTGAATTTTCAGGTTAAAAACACCACTTCGTTCAAAAAAGTTTAATTTTCAACAAAAAAGGTAATTTCCATCCAAGAGAGATGACTTTTCTAACATGAAATTTGAATTTCGACTACAAAAGCAGAATTATTTTATAAGAAAGTTTAAAAAAAATGGAATTTTAAGTCCAAAAAGTGGAATTTTCAACTAAAAACGATCAGTTGCCAACTAGAAATGGAATAGTTAAATAAATTTCATTTTTATTTTCCACCCAAAAAGTAAATTTTTAACAAAAGATTTGAATTTTCAAACTAAAAAGACGAATTTTTCAGAGACCAGTTGACTTTTAAGCCCGTGAAGATGAATTTTCAAGAAAAAAATTGATTTACAATCAAGAAAGACGAATTTTTAACAAAATACGTTAATTTGTATGGTATCGCAGCTCCGGACAAAAAAACTTTTTTCCACGAAGGGGAAATGATAGGAGGAGAAGTAGGGTAGGTAAGAGGAAATAAGGGGAGAGAAAGTAATATAAGTGAGGGGAAGTGGGGTGTAGGTTACCCGAGTAAAAATTCTTCGACTTGTTTTCAACTTGAATTGCCCCCAATCAAGACATGTTGAAGTCGAAAAGTTCGACTCCAGCATGTCTCCTTATTGAGACTGAGCCAGACATCAATTTATGTCTTGGAGACAAGTTTCTATGTCTTGAAGACATATATTTATATCTTGAGTCGAATTTTTATGATTTCATTCCAGACTCTAAAAACAGCCTTGGTGTCATCGCCTGTATTGGCGTACCCCGACTTCAATCTACCATTCTGCGTCCGAACGGACGCAAGTGATTTTGGTTTGGGGGTTGTAATCACCCAAATTCAAGACAAGCATGAGCGTGTGATCGCATACGCCAGTTGAGTGATGTCCAAAGTGGAACGGAACTACTAGACTACCGAGAAGGAATGTCTGGCCCTAGTATGGGCCATCAGAAAGTTCCCGTACTGTCTCGAAGGGTCTTTTCAGTGGTGACTGACCACAGTAGCCTCTGATGGTTATACAACCTCAAAAACCCGACCGGTAGATTGGCGCGCTGGGCGTTGGATGCCAGGCGACGTCAGGCTGTGTTGAAGTCACCCGGGAAGTACCATGGTTGGAAAGTGGTCAACGGAGAGCTCCTTAAGTACCGGAACAATCCGTTGTTAGAGGACATCATGGACGACTATGATGCGTGGAAACTAGTGGTTCCGAAGAACCTCCAATCAGACTTGGTGCATGCAGTTTATTGCACGCTGGAAGCTGGCCATTTAGGTAGGGACAAGACCTGCCATCTTGCTGCGAACCGTTATTATTGGCCTTTCCCTCGAAGTAAAAAGGGATATGAATACCTGCTAGTATTCCAGGACTTATTCTCGAAATGGATCAAGTTGGCAACTTTGAATAAGGTCAATGCGGAAACCATTAATCAAGCATTCTTGGAGCTAGTGGTAACCAGGTGGGGAACACCGAATGTGCTCTACTCGGACAGTGGCACCGAATTTAATGATAACGCGGTGAAAGATCTTGCTGTGGAGTTCGGTATTCACCGCTCGTTCACACCACTTTATCATCCACAGGCTAATTCTGTGGAGAGAACCAATAGGGCTCTAAAAACCATGATCAGATCATTTATTGACCAGGATCATAGGAACTGGGATCCCCACTTGAATGAGTTCCGATTCGCCTACAATACGGCTCTCCATAGACCAACCGGGTGACCCCAGCATTTCTCAATTTGGGTCGGGAGCCCCGTCCGCGAAAAACTATTCGCAGTTTAAGGGAGGGGGAGGCCGAGTTGCCGCCACCTGACCTTCAAGTCTGGACAACTCCGATGGCCAGATTAGAGCATCTGAGAGAACTTATGAGCAAGTTCCAAGATCAGGCTTTTGTCACACAAGCCAAATACTATGATCACCAACAACGCGACTTGCGATTTAAGGTCGGCGATAAGGTTAAGAAACCGACTCAAATGTACTCTCGCGATAGTGGGCACGTAGCGGCAAAGCTGGCTCCGAAGTTCAGTGGCACATTTGTCGTAGTGGAAATAATTTCACCAAATGTCTATAAGTTAACTTCGCCGGAAGGGCGACTGGTTGGAAGGTATAATGCCTCCCACCTTCAAAAGTACGTCGAGGACCAGGATGACGAGGTAGAGGATTCGGAGGAACAAGCGGAACTCGATCGACTATTATTCGAGATCCCGGATTCAGGATCAGGGGAGGAGTTTGAGGATCGGGGTGAGGAAGTACTTTTTGACCCTGAAACTGATTCCAATTTGGAGCTGGGGAATTCGGAGTCCCAGTCCGATTCCGAACGAGAAACTGGGCAGCGAGTTAGATTTCGAAACCGTTCTTATTTATCATAGAAAGCGCGACTTATGAAAATACGTTTCGTGCGCTGTCGCTTGACGCGTTTAGTTTTAAGTATATTTAGAAAGATAGGAGAATTTCGAGAATGGTTGTTTCATATGGTACCCTTACTGATAAATGTTTCAGATAAGAATCTGGGAGATTCGACTGACAATAAAGCGGCTACGAGTGTCGCTTTAACGACGGGAGCATCTGGCTACACTATAGTAGTGAACGTCCAAATGTCGCCGGGGACGGGGGCAATACCCAAATTAATGGCACCCCACGATTATTCCACTGGATTGACTCAGCCAGATTCATCTGCCCCCGGAACAAGGGACAAGGGCGATCAATTTCCTCATCAGCAGGCAACATGACTGGCCCAGCGAGGCCTTTCTCCCACTGGAATCATAAGAGCCGGATGCCAGGCTCACCAGTGCCACGCCGGATGCCAGGCGCCCCATTATCACGCCATGGAACTGGCCCACTTAGGCTACTTGTCAACCATCTTCTTGGGGGCCGGATGTCAGGCACCCCACTATCCATTCTTGGAAATGGCCCAGCCAGGCCCATTCTCAGGGGGGCATCCTTGGAGGCGGATGCCAGGCACTGCTCTACCAACCAGTGGGATCGTCCCAACCTGGCCCAACAGCAGTCGTCATCCCGAGGGCCGGAAGCCAGGTACCCTACCAGTACTTCACGGGACTGGCCCAGCCAGGCTCACATCATTCAAACCTCATGGGGGCCGGATGCCAGGCACCCCAGAGTTATGGTCCGATAGAGACGCAACCAGCACCCTTGTGGGGTTTTGCGCAACGGGTACTCCAGGGAGCGGTGCACCCCACCGCGAGATGCAGCGCGAGGCTCCGATATGGAGTGAAAGAAATTCCAGCGAGGGAAAGAGGTTGTGATGCCGCAATCACCCGCTGCACCACCACGAGCCGCTTCGCCAAGGGGCAGGGTAGTTCAGCAACCCCGAGTTCGCAGAGCGGAGGCTGAAATGAATGAGCGGGTTAGGGCCCGAATAAATAATGACCCGGCTTTCCGCCAGCAGCGCAAACCGCCTACAATATGGGGTGAGACAAAGGCCCAAAAAGGCCGGTGCAACAAGTTCGGGGACACATGGCACTCATATCTGCGATGCCCCGTTTGGGATCACCCTAGGGAATAGGATTAAAAACTCAGCAATCACTTTATGTTTGCTTAAGTAGCTGTTAGCCCATTGGGGGGGGGCGGTTTTTCTTTTCCCCACAAATAAAAGTCTTCAACACTTACTTAAACTGGTTTTGCTTTATTTACTAAGCATTAAGTTAAAATAGCTATACTTAAAATAAGAAAGAAAATTTTAAATTAAGGTCGTTTGATGGGAATGCTACTCCGGTAATTCCAGTAACTTTTAACTTTAGATTTTAAGTGATATCTCCTACAGGGTCGATAAATTCAGGCAAGCAATGCATATTAAGTACGAAGACTGAGATTCTTTACGGAGAGTACAATTCCCATTGACTAGATTGGGAACTGTGGGCGTCTAGATAAATCTCACGAAAGAAAAATCAAAAACGTTATTTTCATTTTATCTCTTTATTTCATCAATTCTTGGAACACCAATAAAGGCTGGTGTACGGAACCGGGATCTGGCAATTATCAAGCTTCAGGCACTAGACTCTATATTAGAAAATTCAATGAGCAAGATGAGATAAGGGTTGCTACCTGGTATTCGCCCCAGTGGGCCGAATCTTGTGAAGGGGGAGTTGTGACGGGGTATTTGATTAATCGCACAAAATAATGACATAATTGTAAACTTAACCTAATTTAATAAGGGGAAATGAATCGAAACTGATTGAGCTGTTTTAAACAGTTGGGGTATTGAGCAGGGCTGCAATTGGCTAATTGATGAAATTCATTTATTGCTATTACACTAATTCATAAGTGGTTTATTAGTTTTATTAAATTTAAGAGCCTTGCCAAGCCTGAATAATAAATATTCTTTAATTCGGTGTGGGAAACCTTACCCATTATAAACATGAGGTTATGTTAGATTTAAAAGAAAACCAAGATACTTGCCAGACATCAAAGTTCCAATTTTATTTATAATTTTAAATACTCAGTTCTGCTTTGTTTTGCTTGTTGACATATTCTTCTTATCCGGCGAGCTGGCATGGGGTGGTCCTCCACTCACGCCTTTACTTTGAGACGGCGACACCAGCACCAGTTTCACCCACAGGGATGGCATGGCCACTTCACGGGCGAGGACTCAGTGAAATTCCCTGGCAGATATGGCTGGAAGGGAGTCACTCACATTCAAGAATGCCAGGGAAACCAGGACGTCGACACTACGGTGGAAGGAACTTTTGACAGTTTGTCAACAACATCGGCGGGCATGACTAGCAGACCAAAAGCTAGCGGACTCTGTAGAGAAAACTGGTCATCGCGGTGACGTCTAGTGGCGCGCCACTAAACTGACGAGTCTCTCTCACTTCCTCCAAACAGCCATGCGCACTGTGTTCCGGTTCCCTTTCGGGAAGACAGAAGCAGCCATGCTAGACTCAAGCATTCGTTGCTTTCTATTCAGACCGTGTGGTCGCATTTTGTTTCGCTCGGAAGAGTACCTTTGAAGTATAGCAAAGCTCTGATAATGTCGAGCGGAGGCCGAGGCTCTTGGAGAGGTCGAAGGAGACTCTCAGGTTAGTAATTCTTTCCATAATTTGCTCAGTTCGACTTGCAGAATAAAAATTATCTTCGAAAATGCCGAAATGGTAGGCATCTGCGGGAGGCTCTGTAACTGCCTCGCCCTTACTCATGATTATTAACTTTTGGGTTCGCGGAGTAGCTTCAGTGTTTCTTTCTTCTTTTAAATCGTTGGAAAGTCGCGATGTCAAGAATCAATTAAATCGGAGTGGTCACTCTGACCACGCCGCAGTAATCATGGTCGTTTGATGCTACGCCATTCTATGCGTAGTAACTCAAAATGACGGATAACTGGCCGAGTGCCTAGCTAAATTCTATTGTCATGTGATACGTAAAAATGGCCATTCTGTCGACCCATCAATAAACGGGGCCGTAGGTCACTAAAAATTATTAACATTCTTGACTAGGGCTTAAAATAATTTACTTTCATTCTTGTTTTACTTGAATTGCGGTGACAATTCTCACCGATATTTGCTTGTATTCTATTATTTGCTATTGTCGACCAAATTATAATGATCTCATGGAAATTGGAGTTGATTCATGACTTTCCCTCACACCAGCGTTGTTCCTAACCCCCCACTCTATCGAGCAAGCTAGCAGGCATTGATGTAATCTATTTAAATTCTAAAACAAAGTAATCCTCTCAATTAAAATCAAGTTTATAGTTTGAAGTTTGGCAGGAAAAATGGTAATTGACTTTTGGCAGTTTTATAGAAAACTACCTGGCGCCCCTCAGGCAAATAAGTTTGGATGGTTATCCAAACTACTCATAATATGAATTGAAATAATGTTTAAAGTTAAAAAGAGGGTTATACTATGTTAGGACCAGCTTTATGAAGTGCATTGTCAATGTGCTTGAAAAGGTCGTAATACATATCTAGAATGCTAGCCGAATCATTTAGTTGAAAAGAAATGTCATGATTACATTTAGACAGTTCTTCTCTGAAAACACTCCAACTGACTTTTTTTAAAGTTATATGCGTGTGAAAAAAACTGATAATAAGGACAAGGTATAGTTATATCAATTAATAATGTGAAGTGGTCACTAATCATTTTGTCGGTGAAGGTATTCCAAGAACATCGCGTACTATGAGTATTGGATACTATAGAAAGATCAATAGCTGATTTTGTCTTGTCGGGACCGGTCCATAACGTAGGATTCCCATTGTTGATAATGTTTTAATTAAATTATTGTACATGATAAAACATATTATTTCCCACTTGACATGAACGATCGCTACCCCAAGACGTATGGTCACAATTGAAGTCGACCCCTATGAAAATATTGCTGTAATTAATTGTTGAATCAAAGAACTCATCCCATTTGATGGCTTGTATGTTCGCACGAGGGCAGGCGGACTTATATCTTAATGTTGGCATGATTACCCGCAAAGATCCTGCCAGGATCCTACGTGGAATTCTCTTGTCGAGCATTCTCACTGTAGATTCCGCTGGGATCTCCGCTAAGATTCCCAGCTGAAAAATTCGGCAGCATCTGACTAATCACACTGTGTTTGCTGGGAAGGAATGGTAGAGCAGAATGTGGCTGAAGAAATATTTCTTCGCTTTGAGGAAATGCTTTGTTGGGATCTAAGAAACGCAATGCTTAAGACATAGAAATATTTACTGGACACTGTGAAATATTCGTTGAGCGAAAAGAAGCATGGTATCAGTTCAAAAAGATAATTATTACATAAAAAATAAATATAGCTCGGGCTGACTGAAAGTTTTTTTTTAACCAAACATATGATTATTTGATTTAATTAAGCGTATTTTGAAGTAACTGAAACATTTATTTGTAAGAAAAAACATTTTCAATCTGGAATAAATATTCATTTGTTCCTAAGATGCGGGATATTGTTCAGAAAAAATACGTGACAGATTTGATAAAATAATAACTGATTCAAAGAACAATTTACTCAGATAGAAAAAGTGACTCTATCGTTTAAAAAATTTCAATAGGCAACCACAAAAATTAAGCGGTCCCATTTATTGAAAAAAATATTAAATGCGATTATAATAATTACAATTTATAATAATATAGTTATTTTCATTTTCGCGGAGTAGACAACAAATTTCAAACACAACCAATGCTTAGGAAACCCGATAAACACCAATCACCACATTTTTTTAAGATTATATCTATGGTGAAAATGTGTGACTAACTTAAAGTCTGGAGAATCAATTTCTATTGCCAGACCATAAACTCTACGCACCTGGTGATGATTGTTCTGAACTACTCGGTACAAATAAAAAATTTTAGCAACATATGTTTTCCAACGAATGCTCCTCAAGTTATTTCAAAAAAATATATTTTTTTCACTTGAAGGACTTGTTTATTGGACATAAGAAGTATAAACGTTTATTTTGCAGCCTGTTGGCCTTAAAAAATTGACTTGCTTACACTTTACTTTTTTTTTTACATGATCTTCCTTGAACTAAGCCTTAAAACTAACATCCTTCCATACTTTATCTCTAGGATGACACGCTATTATCGCCTTGCCTACCTCGCTTCAACTCACTTGCATTTCCCTACTCTTTCGCTTCCGCGTTTACTACCTGATGCTCAACTACTATTTACAATATTTACATACTACTTATATCCACTTCCTCTTCTATTTACAATCTTTCCTTCTGCATTCCTCTTCCTCCTTCCTTCTCTTCTTCTTCATCCTACGCAAAACTCCCTTCAACAATGCTACTGCCCTTTTGTCCCCCCTTTCATGCATCAATACCTCCATGCTCATTTCGCTCCTTTCCACCACTACGCATTCCTCCAACCAGTGCTCCAGTATTGCATACCCTTTTCCACAGAGTTCACACATCCTCTTTTCCCAAGAGAGCCAGAACCTATTGAAATCCTTCATGCACCCACATCTCATCCTCGCTATAAGCTCCTGACTTCCTTTCTCTCCTTTCTCACACAAATATTACGCTCTTGCCCTTGGCATAATCCACACATAGTTCCCCTTACACGTTGACTTTCTTATTCTCTCTTTTCCTGCTGTCTTCTCCCTCTCTCCATGCCGTTTTTCCTAACCAACTCATATACCTTCCTTGCTTCCTCGTGCATCCTTCTCACTTCATCCATCCGTAGTCCATTCGTTCTAAACTACCTTTCCCTTTCAGCCTCCATCCTCCGGCCCCTCTCCCGTTCTCCTTCTCCCACCAACACTCCCTAACCAGCTTACTCCCCCCTTCTTCCAAAAATTTCTCCTCATATTTACCCGCCAGACTCCCCGCTAGAATTCTTATACTCGTTCTTCCCGTCTCCCTCCTGACAATTTAATTAGACGTGTTCCTTGCCAACCCAAATGTCCACTTAACATACCTCTCCTGTGTCCTATTTACCTCTTCACTTTCCTTCCACCCTCATACCTATACTCCATAGATTAGTACAGTTATCACTAGTAAGACAAACAATTTCATTCTCCTCTCAAAATCATTTGCGAATAACTTCTTTCCTAACCCCTACACCTGCCTCATCACCACATTTGCCCTCCTCACTCTCTCTTCTATGTGACCATCCACTCCCCGATTCCTCTGAAACACGAAGCTCAGATACACAAACTCTTTCACCTGCTGCACCGCCACTCCCTTCCACTTCCACACCCCTCGCTTATCCCTTCCACCTCCTTTTCTGAACACAATAACCTTGGACTTTTAAGCATCCAGCTCTAGCCTGTTCTTATCCAGATATCTTTTCAACCTTTTCATCATCTCTTTTAAGGCTTCCTCCCTTCTAGCCAGTAACACTATGTTATCGGCATACGCTAGTGACCAATTTCTAACCCCTACTATCCTGACTCCTCCCACCACCTTGGCCTTCAGCTTACTTTCCATATCCGTAATCAAAATCGTAAAAAGCATTGGGCTAAGTGGACAACCTTGCCTCAACCCCCTATCCATCCAGAATCCCTCCGAAATTTCCTCCCGACCCCTCCTCTTACCTTATCTTTGGTCTCTTCATATATCTCTCTTACCCTCTCGATCAGGCCTCTCTCAACTTCCCTATTCTCCATCGCTTCCCGCAACCTTCCCCTATCCACCGAAGGAAACGCGCCTTCGAGATATTGTCGATAGTACTCCTACTCGCCCTAAAGCCCGCCTGCGTCTCCGGCAATATTCCTTTTCCCTCAACATCCTTCCACAGCCTCATTGCCACCACCAAAGCGTATACTTTATATGCCGTATTCATAAGCGTAATCCCACTATAATTTTCCTGTCTATTCCTGTCTCCTTTTTTATACAGTGGCACTATCAACCCTTTTCTCCACCTTTCTGGGAATCCCTCCCTCCTCCATACTATATTCACTACCTTCTTCAGCCTCTCCCTAACCTCTTGTATACTAAACAGCCATGCTTCGTTCTCTACCCCATCCAGCCCTGCTGCTTTCGACCTTCTTAACTTCCTTATCTGTTTCTCTATCTCCTAGTCATCCAACTCCTCCATCTCTGCCTCCCGCGTTCTTCTACTCCCACCGTCCCTCTTCCTTGAATCTGAGCCCTGAAATGATTCTTTAAAAAACTCCCTCCACTCCTCACTCCCTATCTTCTCGCTTATCCCCACTCTACGCTTTCTAAACCTATCCATTATCTTTCAGACATACCCCTCTGTCTTAACATTTCATAACTCCTCTTCCAGATCTTTCTCCTTTTCCTGTTCTTTCTTCTTACACATCAATCTAAACTCTTTCCTCATTTCTATGTACTCCTCCCTTTTCGCTGTACCCTCTTTCCACTTCTTGTACTTCCTCTCCACCTTTCTTTTCATCTTTTTACATTTTATATGCCACCACGACTTCATCATTCCTTTCTTCTTTTTTCGAACACCTTCTTCTCAGAATCTTCCACTTTCTCTTTCCAATCCTCTCATATCTCTTCCACCGACTCCCCTTCAAAGCGTAGCTTCCCTAACTGCTCTTTTTAACTCTCCAGCGCCTACCTCCTCCAGCTCACCCTCTCACCCGTCCACCCTTATTCCCCCCCTTGCCTTCCGCCGCTCTCACCCCTTATCCAAGGCCCTAGTGGCTGATGGTCTGATTACACCTCTTCTGTCTTTTTTTTTTAATTAATTTTTTAAACTGAAAATCTATATTTTCCATTTTTGTTTGAAAAATTATTTTTATCTTTTTGAAAATTCAACTATTTGGTTTAAAATTCAACTATTTTGATAGGAAATTCAACTATTCATTTAAACAATTAGACACTGGGTAGAAAATTACCTTTGTTTCAAATTTGTCCTTTTGAGCATAAAATTAATCTTTTTTTTAAGTATAATTTTGCTTGAGGATTTAGCTATTTTGTTCAAAGTTATTTTTTTTGTCGAAAAGTAATTCTTATAAACTAGAAATGAAACTATTCTATTTTTGGCTGAAGACTTATATTTGTTAGTCGAAAATTCAACTATTTGGTTGAAATTGCATAACTCTTGATTAAAAATTACAAAAGAGTACAAAATCAGATTTTAATCTTATGCTTGAAATCAGTATTGTACTTATTCCTATTTATGAGAAATAAAAAAATAGAAGGTAATGCTTCCAGAATAAAAATCCGATAGGATCAGAGTTTTACACTGTTTAAAAATTGCAGATTTGGAATATCAAAGCCTTCCATGCTGAATTTTTCTTTAAAAAGATATTTTATGAAATAATCAAATCATTTGAAGGAAAAATTGGTTCTCTTCAATTTTTCTGAAATTCAAAAGTTATATTATTTGAGAACAATATTTTCAAAAAACAGATCAAGAGACGAAAACGTCGGACGCAAAATACTAAAATATTTTTCTTGAGTAACATGATCTCCAAAGAGCAGTTTTAGAACAAAGTGAAAAATGCCCTTTTCTTCGCAAAAAAATTTAAAACTTATCCATAAAAAGGGATTATAATAAAAAGGGATCCAGATGAAAAAGCTAAGAGCAAAAAATGTCGAATTCGAAAATACGAAAATGTTTTTCTCCAATAATTTATTTTCTCAAGTTTATATAGTTTAAAATACATGTCGACATCAGTTTCAACGAATAGAGTAACTAAATTTTCATCCTTCAAACTTACTTATGGAAAATAAATATCTCAGAAGGACAAGCTTCATGCAATATAATCCATGAGATAACGACTTTGGTATGTTGGTGAATATAAAAAAAGTTAGAATTATTCGATTTTTAATTGAATAGAAAAAAATGATTTCAGATCAACATTAAACATTTTTTTATTGATATTAATTACAATATGTGTACAAATAAAAAATTTTGAGATAAAGAAGCACGTTTTGAATTTACAATTATAATTTTTCTTTATTTGATGACAATCTTTTGATATAAATCATTTACGATATTTTGTAAGTCAAAATAACAATCAGATCTGTTTCTCGACACTTAAAATATGACTTTATAATTTCATTACTATTATTTTTTAGTACAATTAATCAAACAAATATTTACCAACATATAATTGTTACTTCACTAATTTTTTCACGTTGAGTTTGTATGAAACATATATTTTTATAAAAGGAATATCTTAATTATTCTAATGATATTTTTTTCCGTCATATTTTTAAATTGGAAGGTGATTACATAAAATAAGTTCAATAAAACCTGAATTCGTTGCATACTTTTAAGTTTATTCAATCAGATCATACTGGGACTGTCAGTCATTTTAGAGTAAGGCCATGTGATTTATGAGTCGTTTTGTCATATTTTGGCTTTTGACGCTGTAAGTGAAGAATAATTTGAAATTTCATCACGAATCTTAATGATTTTTTTTATTCACTTGAAACCTTTCGAAATTCTGAAGAAGCTTTTTTTTTCAATCTTCAAAAATTTAGATTTCTTCTTAGATTCTTTGGAATATTGCTAAATTTTCAAATTGTTTATCAATTTTTCGCAAGCTTCTGAAACTTCTAAATATCTATTAAAATCATCCTGGAATTTCGTAGAATTCTAAATAATTAAAATAATTTCCTTGAAAACTTCCTGAATCTTCTTCTACAATTTATGGAATCTTACCAAATCTTTTTATGTATTCTCTCCACGTATATTAGAAAAAACATTACGAATTTTCGTAAAAATGTTAAGGAAATGCATTTTTACAAATGAAAAATCATTTGAAATTTTTACAGGGATTTTAATATTTTTCTTCGATTTTCTTGAAACCTTTCAAAATTCTTAAAAAGCCTTCTCTTGGCAGTCTTCGAAAATCTGAATTTTGTTTTACATTCTTGAGAAGATTTTGAAATTTTAAATTCTTTCTCAATCTTTTCAAAACTTCTAACCTTTTAAATATATTTTGAAATTATCAAAATTTTTGTTAAAATTGAAAAAAAATTAAGAAAGTTTCCTTCAAATCTTCCAGGACGTTTTTGGACAATTTTTGAAATATTTTAAAATCTTTTCAAATATTCTCTTTGAATTAATTAGAAAAAAAAAAATTAAATATTATCCTAAGAATATTGAGAAAATTTTTCCATTTCCTGGAAACTTTTCAAAGTTCTGAAAAAGCTTCTCTTTTCGATAATGATTTGGAATGTTTCAAAATAATTTTCAATTTTCTCTTAAAATAAATTGTTCAAACTGAAGATCATTTGCAGTTTCTCGAGGAATCTCAAAAATATCTTATAGAGTCCCTTGAAACCTTTCATAATTTTGAAAAAGCTTCTTTTTTTCTCAATCTTCAAAAATGTGGATTTCTTTTTACATTCTTTGAAACATTTAAAAATTTGCAAATTGTTTATCAATTTTTCAAAAGCTTCTGAAGCTTTTAAATATCTATTCAAATTATCCGTAATATCCATAAAATTTCTTAGAATCCTACCTAATTAAAATAATTGCCTTAAAAACTTCCAGAATCTTCTTCTACAGTTTATAGAATCTTACAAAATCTGTTTATATATTCTCTCCACGTACATTTAGAAAAAAATTACAAATTTTCCTAAAAATGTTAAGAAAATATTTCAATTTCCTAAAAAGCTTTCTTTTTCGATAACCATTTAAAAATGTTTGAAATATTTTGCAATTTCCTCTTAAAATACATTTTTAAAAATAAAAAATAATTTGAAATTTTAACAGGTATCTTAATATTTTTCTTTTATCTTCTTGAAACTTTTCAAAATTCTTCAAAAGCCTACTTTTGGCAGTCTTCAAAAATCTGCATTTTGTTTTACATTTTTGAGAAGCTTTTGAAATTTTAAATTGTTTCTCAATCTTTTCAAAACTTCTACATATTCTAAATATATTTCAAAATAATCAAAATTTCTGCTACTATTAAAAAAAATATTAAGAAAGTTTCCTTCAAATCTTCCAGAACCTTTTTTGACAATTTTTGAAATCTTTTAAAATCTTTTTAAATATTCTCTTTGAATTAATTTAAGAAAAAAATACATTAAAAATTATCGTAGGAATATTAAAAAAAAATTTTCATATAATGGAAACTTTGTAAAGTTCTTGAAACGCTTCTCTTTTCGATAATTATTTGGAATGTTTTAAAATAATTTTCAATTTTTTCCTAAAATAGATTTTTCCAACTGAAGATCATTTGCAGTTTCGCAAGGAGTCTTAAAAATATCTTTTGGAGTCTCTTAAAACCTTTCATAATTCTAAAAAACATTCTTCTTTTCTAAATTTTCAGAAATACGGATTTTTTATTACATTCTTTGGAATATTTAAAAAATTTTAAATTGTTCATCAATTTTTCAAAATTTTCATCCGAATGTGAATTATTTTCTAGAAATTCTATTCAACGTTTTGTGGTTTGAAATTTTACGTAATATTTTAAAAACTCTTAAAAGTTTTTATTGCTTACAAAGTTTCTTGGATGAATTAAAATTACCCCGGAATATTCAAAATCCTTTGAAATCTTTTGAAGTTCTTTCCAACTTTGAAGAGCTCTAAAAAAATCCTTGGAATTTTAAGAAATACCCTAAAATCCTTTGAAATCTTTTCAAGTTCTTTGAAACTTTTGAAAACTCTAAAAAAATTTTCGGAATTTTTAAAAAGACCTTAAAATCTTTTAAATTCTTTGAAGTCACTTTAAATTATTGAAATTTATTAAAAATACTCTAAGATATTTTAGAATCCTTAAAAATCTCTCAAAATCTCTTGAAATATTGTATAAGTCTTCTAAATGATTCAAAATATTTTAAAGCAACCCAAAAAATTCAAAATCATTTGTGTCATTTTGAATTTCCTGAAAAAAATTTCAAACTCTTGAAGATTCCTTAGAATTTTCAAAAATACCCTAAAATATTCCCAATTTATTAAAACCTCTTAAAGATCTTTGAATTTTTCAAAAGTATTTGAAGATTTCTTGAAACAAGAAATTAGAAGAGGAGCCCTATTCTCCGGCGAATGCCAGTTATGAGGTTATTGAGATTTCAGGTTATAGGGTAAAGATGTCAGGGGTCAAATGGGCTAATTGGGTTCGGACTATGAGATTTTTTAAGGTTATCTCAAAAACCCTACATGATGGGGTGGAGCGGACTTCGTATTCGGTTCAACTGACCCCAGAAACATATAGTAAAAATGGCCTGACCCCAGGCCAGATTTATTTTTTATTTTTGTGTGGCTGTGAAGGCTTTTTGAGGTTATGTCAAAAACCTTACGTGATGGGGTTAAATGGACTTCGTATTCAGTTTCAGAGACACCAAAAATATATAATGAACATGGTCTGACCCCCAGGCCAGAAAAATTTTTTGTGTGTGGCTGTGTTGGGTATGGAGACACATCCTCCTAAGCCACTTATCGCTGTATAGCCAGGGCTCTTGGATTAGGGCCATATGCCAGGTCAGAAGCGCCGAGGAGGCTTCGCCATTGATAGAGTGATTCAGGAATCTGTACGGTTAATCAGCAGCACCTTTGGAGACACTGAGGGGCTACTCACTGAGAAATATGGAAATCTTAAAACCATGAATGCTGCAATCTCAATCGAATTGATATAGAGAGTTCCATCATTTCTTCGAGATTGCTGAGAGTGTCGAGATTTCCAAAATTTCTAGCGATCGGACTCTCCAGGAGAAATGAGACACGGCTAAACTCAACAGCGTTTGGATGAAGTCGGCTCCTGGTTCAACTCACGGCAGTGAATGTGTAAATGCTTCGTGGTGTGAATGCTCCACACTTGGCTAAAGATTTCCAAAATTTCTGAAATTTTCAAGAGTTTCTCAAAGAGTTCTCTCAAGACTTCCAGCGCGGCAATCTGATATTTTCCTGTAAATAGCCCCTCAGAAGACAGTCCGTCTCCTTGGTGTTCAGGTGCAGTCCCTCCTTGAGCCTAAACGCTGGTGTCCTCTTCAATAGTCAATCTCTTTCGAAATTTCCTCTCTCAACTTGTCTAGCTCCTTGAGAGCTAGACAGGCCTCAGGATAACCCGAAGCAATGATAACTCCTACCAGGGCGTTGTTAGCTCTCTGCGCGAAATTAAGGGTTTGTTTTTCCAGAGCCTTCTGTAGTTTCGAGTTCCTGTTTTGGGGAAGTGTCTTTAAGTCCTTCCTCTGCTTGCTCGCAGCCTGACCAGAAGGGGTTGCTTCAGATGATGCTGCGACATCCCAGGCCACTTATGGGGTCCATTTTTGGCGGTGGATTAGAAGAGGGCCCCGGGTTGGAGCCCTCTTTTTTTTATTTGCTTTGTTTATGTCGGCCATGTTGGTTCCACCAGTATCTAGAGAAATAAAGAACAACTTCTGCAGAATCTTGCTTGCAGGTGGAGGTTCCACTTACTAAGGGATCCGACTTGGTATCCCAAAGTCTCCGTTGAGACATTTCCTTTGTGACTCTGACTCGACCGTCTCGTTGAAGGGAGGCACGTCAGGATGTTCAAAGATTTGTTGACCCTGGTGCCATTAAAACATTTAGACCTTGATACGATCATTGCATCATGGCTTGGTAGCATGAGAGCTCGCGCTCTCGATGTTCCAGGGGGCTCTGCTATGACCCCTTGAAGGATCGTTGCTCAGTTTAGGTTCTGCTGACTAGAGTCCGCCAGTTCCCCAGAGCAGCCACACCTCGTGATTTAGTCCCGCTAGTACACCTTCTCTAGGACTCTATTCCGATGAGACCCTTAGGCCCTTTCACCAGCTACAAGGTCACGTGATACCTTCAGGGAAAGTCAATGTGGTTAGCCCTGGGTCAATTTATTATAAGATTTATTGAAATAAAATATTTCCTCAAATCAACAAATCGATTCAATCAAAAACTGTGATTATTAGAGCAAACGAATTTCGTCAACGGCACAATAATTTTGTACATTTCACCAAAATTTTTTTCTGAAATCAACAAATGCAGTCAATAAAACGATTTTGTTGAAGGAAGAAAATTTCTGGTCTGGGTGCAAAGATTGAGGAACACAAATTTCCAGTATCAGAAAGCATTTTGCAAAGTTTGTCATTTTTGAAACAACTGAATAGATATTTGTGGATGACCACTAAGAATATTATTAAAAGAATGCGTGGAAATGTCCCTTTTCTTCTAGTTTGCAAGAATTTTTACCGACCATCTAAATTATTTAAATCAAAATGATAAAAAATAAAATAAAATATAAAAATTGTATTAAATTATATTTTCATTATATTATATATTAAAACTTTGAATCATCAATTTTCTAAAGTATTCAAATTTCAACTAAAAATTACAGCAGACTTCTTCTAAAGTCCAATTAGTAGCAAACAATAAATTTAAAATCTAAACTTTTAAAATGATAATCAATGTAAAATGTATTACTAATTGACAGCTTTTTAATTTTATTATTTTTAACACATTGTTTTTTAAGAAATCCTGGAAAATTTGTGGAAACAAACAATTATTCTACTCTTTTTCCTAGAACCTAGACATTTTCAAAATTTCTTACATGTATTGATAAATTTTTACAAATTGCTCTCTGTAATGTCGAAATGATTTAATTCATTCTAATATACGTGAGAAATAAAAAATTGGTGTAAAATAATGCGATTGTATTATACTTTTAACTATGTTATCTTTACCAGCATACACTCAGGATAATATTTGAATGAAACAAACATTGGTTGGACCCCATATAAACGACAGTATTTGTTTGATTCAAATAAAATTTCTTGGAGTTCAGCAATGGTGTTTTTAAATCAGATAAATTTTGTTTCGATAAAACAAATTTGTTTGTAATTGATCACACATTTATTACACCCTATATTAAAGAAAGGATTTATTGCCACCAAACGAAAAAGTAGAATTACTTGCATACTAAATTTATTAGGTTGAGTCATAAATAACTTACTTTTTTTATCAAATATTCATTTCGCCTTCTTTAAATAACAAAATGATATAATTTATTATGTATATACTGAACCCTTATCTATTTAGTGAAATTAAAAATTGCAATCGTCGCAAATAACTTTTGTGTGTTCCGGATGACAAGGTCTTTAAAATAAAGTATTTCTATTTTTCCTAAAAATTTTAAAAAATTGTCTTAAAATCTTACAGATTCTTTTTTGACATATTTTGTAATCTTCAAAACAAATTCAAAGCAATTTTCGTGTGTTTACAAAATGTTATGAACAGAGTTGATTCCCAATATTGAAAAATCATTAGCAATTAAAATTTTCTCTTTCATCAATGATGTTCAGAAACATTTATAATTTATAATGTAACATTTATATCAAAATTGAAGATCGCGATATCATAGTATGACTTACATCATTGACATTTTTTTGATGAGAATCCCAAAAAAATGTGGAAAAATATATATTTTTGTATTAAATTATAATAATTTCAATAAATATTGTCCCAAGAAGTTTAACACGTATTAACTGTAAGAAAAAAGAGGTTTTTGTAAATTGGATTTAGAATCGTCAATATAAGGTTACTCATTTTTTAAATATTACCCCCATAAGTCTGTTTTGTATGTTTCCAAAAAACCCCATAAGTGAAAAATTTGTTTTAGCGAGTTTTGTAAATTTTGTAAAATTTCTTAAAATCCCTTAAAATCTTTGAAGTCAGTTAGAACTTTTTCCAAAATTTAATTTAATCAATTGTTAAAAGTTCACTGGAGATATTATGAAATTTTTCGAAATCCTTCAAAATCCTAGAAAATTCTTTAAAATCGCTTGACATTTTTTTGATCTCTTGAAATCCTTTGCAATCTCTTTAAATCCCCGGAAACGTTCAGCAATCTTTAAAGTCATATAAACTCTCTCAAAATGTTTCGAAATTCTTTGAAATCAGTGGAAATATTGCATGAATCGAATAAATATTTCCAAATAAGCCAAAATATTTTAGAACCCCTTAAAATCCTGTTAAAATTCTTGAATTTGAAAAAAATACATTCTTGAAACATTTTTTGAATTTTTTATATATTTTTTTTTTGTTGGGAAAGAAAATTTTTTAACAAAAATAGGTACATTTTCAATCAAAGAGATACATTTTCAACTAAATTGATGAATCTTCTTCTTATTGAAAAAAATAAAAATAAATGAACTTCTGATGAAGTAGTTCATTGTTAATTTCAATTTCAAATTAAAAACTGTTGAATTCATCAAAAATTCACCAATTTTCAACTAAAAAGTTAATTTTCTATCACAATAGATGAATTTTTGAATAAAAACGATACATTTTTCACCAAAAATAGAATAATTAAATATTTCAATAAAAGAAATGAATTTTCAACTAAAATGATGAATCTTCAACCAAAAAAATTATTTTTTTAAATAGTTAAAGTCTTGACCAAGTAGTTGAATTTTCAATGAAAAATAGTCAAATTAATCTACAAGACACAATTAGTTTTCCAAAAAATAATTGAATTTGCAAGAAAAAAAAGTTTTTCAGTCCAGAAAGAAAAAAATGTCAACCAAATTATTGACTTTTCAACCGAAAAAGCAAAAAAAAAAAGGAATTTTCTACAAAACAGTTGAATTTTCAACCGGAGAATATTATTTTCAAAAAAAAGGTTGATTTTTGACAAAATAGTTCAATTGTTAACCCAACAGGATGAATTTCCAATAAAATAGTTCAATTTTCAACCCGTCGTTATGAACTTTTTTGCAAAAAAATTAATTTCACAAAAAGGAAGATTTTGCAACAAAATTCTTGAATCTTTAAGAAAATATTTGAATCTTTAACTACATAATAAAATTGCAAATAAAAAAAGATGTTGAAAACCGGTAAAATCTTTCAAAATTAGGTGAAATATTTAGAAATACCATACATTTTTTTGAAAAGCCTAAAAATCCGTTGAAGTCCTTCAAAATATGTTTTCTTGAATGCCTATGCATCTCTCACAACCCTTAAATTTGTGAAACTCCTTGAAACTTGTTTTGATTGAAATTTGTTGAAATTCTTTGGAGTCCATGAAAAACCTCCTGATATGATTAATTTGTAACCAAATAGTCAAATTATTGTTCTACCAAAAAAGATGAATTTTCAACAAAATACATAAATTTTCTTCCCAATAGTTGAATTTTCATTAAATTGTTTCATTTTCAAGCAAATGTTTGAATTTTCAACAAAAAATATGAATTTTTAACCAAATTGTTGAGTTTTCTACAAAAAAGATGAAATTTTCTACAAAAATGTTCAATTTTCAACTTGAATAATGAATCTTCAATCAAAATAAAATGATTTTTTAACAAATTAGTTCAAATTTCAACCAGGCAGTTTAATTTTTATCCGATAAAAAAGAATTCTTGACTAAAAATGTAATATTGGTAGTGCCTTATTTGTTTGAGAATCACCTGATCCGTACATATTACTTCCTGAAACTTTTTTCCATTTTTTGCGTCGTTTGGTACAAAATTTGAAATTTCAATTTTTTTCATAGTATTTTTGAAAATAAAACCAAAATGTCAAGTCTTATCGGAAAATGGTCAAGGGAAAAATTATAGGTCTTTTCAAAAGCTACAATTCTCATTGCAAACTTTTTGACTTATCTCTCGAAGTTTGGCTTAAAATTATAATTTTTGACTCATTTATTTTAGATGCATAAAACCTAAAAACGAATACTATTGAAAAAATGGTTAATAAAAAGATTGTAGATATTTTAAAGGGCTTCAATTCTACTAATATCCTTTTTGAATTTTCGATGGATAAAACCATAACCATTGATCAAGGAATGCTAGTTAAGGAACTTATTCTTTCTTTCAGGACCTAAAAAACGTGTGCCAAAGATTGATTTCATCCGGTCACTTTTTCGAGAGTTATTGTGTTCACGGACAGACCGACGGACAGACAGCCATCGCCAAAAATTGATTTTCGGATTCAGGAGGTATTAAATATGAAATAGTGATTTACAAAAAATTTCTAGATGTCTTTTAGGTGCATAATTTTTGTCTATTATTTTTTGTTCGTAGCATGTGTCGTTTTTTTCAAAAAAACTGTTTTCTTCACTGCTATTCTTCAAGATTGTAACAAATACTACGCATCATATCAAGAAGTAATTATGAGAAAATTTGCAGATCTTTCGCCGGAGCCCAATTTTTGTCTGTTCATCTTTTTTCTTATCTTGCATAGCTGATAACTCGGTTATCAATGTGGTGCCAAATTTTCACCTAATTTCGCATATCTGTGCATTTGGAGTTATAAAGGTAAAGCTATATACATCTTTTTAAAGCGTTTCATAACGCCAAATTCATTATTGACGATGCATATGAGCGCATTTTCGCAGAAATTCAGTGGTGAAACAGACGTAGAGCATTTTATTAAAAGATGAATTTACATAAAAAAGAATCTCATTTTTCAGTTAATGAAAGAAAAGTAGAAGCCTCGGCAGAGATAAGGTTTGATGAAAGGATCAGTTTCGCTGGAATCTTTATTCAAACAATGAGCATGTTACTAAATAATTTTTCATATGACACAGTTTCTTATCGGAAATATTATACTCGTAATGCCAATCAGATCAGGAAATTGTTGGGCAAGAATCTCTTACACTATTATGAAAATAGTTTTCCTTGAAAGTATTTTGCGTGAATACAACGTTATCTCTACTGAAGCTTCGACTATTCAAACAATATGCTTAAATCTGTGAATGACGGTAAAATTGACAACGTCATTCCATTCTATGGAACAAATTTTATAGAATCCATGCATTGGATAATTTCTTCTCCACTCCATTCATTATGTATTACAAATAAACGCTGAAAAGTTTGTCGTAATATGCAATGATTTCTTTGTACTTAGAAACTTCACGGCGCCAATACAAATATTACATGAGTATACCATAATACAAGACAGAGCATAGATTAAAGTATGATTTTTATTTTCAGGTCATGACTATAGACGTCATGGATAATTCACAGAATACGTGATACATATTTCAGTAATACTTTGAAGGAACCCCCACCCCTAAAAGTACCACGTATATTGTGAATGTCCCCTCCAGCTCTTTAGAAGGAAAATTGAAAATCTTGCATAGAAATAAAGTTGGTTTATTTCAAAGCAAACAAAATAAGATTTACTCAACACCAATTTGGGGTGGTGGTCGCTCTCGTGAAGTTGAATGAGTAGAGGCCAGTGGTGGTGGAAAAATCCCATCTAGCAATTGAGAAATTTTGTCAACAATAAGAAGATAATGGCCAGTATATATACAAGTAAAAAATATTTGAGATCCATTCAGTTACAGTACGAAAATTCTGTTTAAAATCATTTCTCTGTATCTCTGTGCATAATGAATATTTTTGTCCTAACGCTGCTCTTCTTGTTCGTGATGTATCTTGATTTTGTCGGTAAGTAGAATTCAACATAATACCAAATCATTCATATATTGAACAATCTTTCATCCATATATGTTCTATATTCATTGCATAGTTATTTCATCTTGATGCATAATCATTCATTTACTGAACATAGTGTCTTATTAATTGCTATAAAATAATTTGTTACAAAACCAGTTTGAATTCAAACTTGTTGCGTTTACTGTTACTATTCTTTATTGTAGCCTACAAAAAAAAAGAAATTCCCTATTTTTTTCTCAACATTAACTCTTTTTGTAAATTGAAGTATAGTCAACTCTTAAAGAATGTTCAAGGAATAATTTTTACCCCATAACTTACAATTTGGACCTCCAAATCTCTTTTTATTGTGCCCAAGAAATGCTCAAGAAATAGCAGTTTTGTATGAAATTCATGCTAAAGACGGTATTTTTTGGATTTTTTTGAACATACATTATTTTTAGTCGATGAGTCACGAGTTTCCAAGTATTTTTATAATAAATGTCAATTTTCAAACAAATAATAATTGCATATAGTTCACTATATTAGCAAAGATATATGGCTAATATTGATAATTAATTTTTCAATTTTGAATGTTATTTCATTACGATTAAAACAAAAACTTCGCCTCTTATCACAAAGTGAATAACAACTAATTCGTAGATCTTTTTTGGAAGCACAATTTTGGTCAATTTATCTTTTTCCGTATCTTGCATAGTTTGACCGAAAAATGGAATTTTTTTATTTTTCATTATTTTTTATACGCTGAAGATTTGAATTTTTAATTTTTCCAAAAAATTCAAAAAGTTGTTATAATTATGTTGTGAGGCTATCAAAAAGTCACCGGAATGAATTTTTTATCTTTCTGAGTACTGCGAATAGCCGTCCCTCAAATTTTTGAAACTTCAAAAAAAATCTCAACAATTTTGAAAATGCTCTAACTTTCTCATTTTCCATCGAAAATGGCTGGCTAACAAACTCGTCCTATTAGCTGACATCCTTACAAAGTGTGCCAAAAGACAATTCAATCGGATGATTCCTTGAAATTTTACGGGGTTTACAGTCTACAATGTTATATTTTTTTCGAACATGAAATGTACCTACTTCCGGTTACTATCTGTATATGAAGATGATCCGAATTGATTCACTTTGGGCCTGAGTATTATGTCCCACTTAAAACCAAAAATAATCATTTTTACCACAATTTATAAAAACGCGATTCTCTCCTAAGCCAGAACCGGCTATAAGCGCCCTTTTCATGCGGACGTCCAGATAAAATAAATGATATATAAAAAGTGCGTCTTGTTTTTCAAACGAAAAAATATTTAAAGGTCCCGCAAGCCGCATGAAGTTTAACACGTTTTTCCCATTAGAAAAAAATGTGTTTTCCTACATTTTATTCACAATCGTCAACATTAGGAGTATCGAGTTGACCCTAAGAATTTCTCTTTACAATTAACCATGGAATACGAATTTGGCGCTAATTATTTTTTTACAAACTTCATTATCAAAATTTATTCTTAATATATGGAATATTTGTTTCTACAGATAATGATGAGTTGTAAAAATAAATTTTTTAATCGATTTATTATTTTTTATAGCACTTTTCTCTTAGTATAGAATTAGAAAGTAGCCGTTTTTGCTGAATTTGTCAATTTGGTTTTCAACTTATCAATTAGAGAGAGGCATTCGTCGATTAAAGTTATCAAAAATAATTATTCACACAATATTCGAACAATTAGAGTGAGATAGTAATCAATGAAAATGACCAAATATAATTATTCAAATAATTTATTATTATTCTTAATAATATTCTCTTTGAATCACGCTAGAAATTTTCCGTTTTTTTTTCTAATTTTCCACTGTTTCTCTGTTATTGGAAAAATGGGGAAAACAAATACTTGTTATTAGCTTTTTGGAAATTAAATTTCAGTCACTACTCAGAAAATGTTCAGGAAATAATTTTCATCCCCGAAAATGTCCCGATAAATGCTTAATAGGAATTTCATGTAAAATGTATGATAAGTTATTATTTTCGGAGTTTATGACACAGTAGGTGAATGTTGAGAATAATACATTTCGTTTAAAGCATTTTTGAATTGTTTAATCAATTTATATTTATTTTCATTTCTATTTTCAATCCAATTCATGAAAGGTTCGTATTTTCTGGAAATATTGACACAATTTAAAATTTAAATAATTTTTATTAGTTCCAATTTTTCCCCAAAAAATAATAAACATTTAGTATTCTGTTGAACCAATTATACACTTGATAAATTATAGAAGTAATCTTTTTTGTTTGAGACATTATCAAATGTTTAAATAATTATATCAATTGCTCCAAAATTTTTATTGGAAAGGTGAAGAAAATTCAATTTTTATTTAATCACTTCACATAATGTATTATTATAATGAAGTTATGCCTCAATTTTTCAAACAACTATTATTTGCCTCAATAATTTTTTTGATTAAATTATGAATACACAAATGAAGTACCTCATTAATCCCAGAAGGAAGCGAATCGCTGTTATCTACAAATACAAAAAAAATAGCTACTAGGAATCTTTATCTGGAATAATCAATTAATTAAACAAACTTACCTGTAAGTGATGTTTAACCATGATTGTATAGAGGTCCTCTCCCAAATAGATCACCTTGTAGTGATCCCTCGATGCACCAATGTCGCATACTTTGGAAATACTTTGGAAAAAATGATTTTATGGTCCGAGACTATCATTGAATTATGTGGGACAAAAGAGGGAATGATCTATACGGAAGAGGATTATGATTGAAATTCACTTACAGGTTAATTCGTTCAATCAGTTAATTGTATTTTGCGTCACTTCCTCAATATTATCCTTTAGGTGTTTGAAATACATTAAAGCAGATATATATGATATAATAATAAAACACGAGTACAATCAAAGGCCAACACAAATTAAAAACTTGGCTTGTATTAGAGACAGCATTTACGAATGCTTCTGGTCTTGACAGCTTAGGCTTGTCAAAGAATCGAGAAGAAGGACCAGAATGTTGTGTCCAAACAGCAGTTATCTTAATCAAATCAACAGACATAAAGAAAATTTCTTGTCCAACGATTCAAAGATTCGCTTGAAGCAGCCTTTGTACGGCGTTCCGGAGCAATAAACTATTCAGTCTCACTACCCCGTGAATTTGAGGTTTTCTCTAAATAAACACAAATAGGCTCGTACTGGCAAAATTAAGGAACACAAAAAGTAGGCTGAGTCTTTTTGGACCGCGAAGTTATGATATTGTCAGAAATCCTAATATAAATAGCATTCTGGCGTCTTTCAATATCTCTGATATCTTTCAGAGCAAGATTTCGTGTACGGTGAGCCGTAATTAAGGCACAAGAAGTGATTAACATGAGAGTGAGCTTTCCTAAATATAATGAAACCGTAGAACCTCAAGTGCTGACATGATCCAGGACTATCTGCGGACACCACGTCACGTCATATTTAGGCTTATGAGACCTATGGTTGGCAAACTTCTTTGAAAAATCTTTTAACTGAAGCATCTTCATCCAATTCTGGACCGTGCAAAAGCGCAATAGCAAACCGACAACTGTTACGTCTACTCGAAGATACTCCTTTTCAATATTCTTCAGATAAAAACGTCATAACTTGCGGATCATTCGACTCATACATATCAATATTATCTTGCAAACAGAATGGGTACCACTTTCTCAAACAAGAATCATACTGTTTAATTAAAGAGTTCAACAGAGACGACATCGGGATTATATGCACTTCTTCTGGAACACTCCTTCTTTGCTCAAGTGCTTTCCGTACAGTACCCTCATAACCAGGGTAATATTTCCTCAAGAAGGTTAAGGTTGCCTGTCCAGAGAACGTGAGAGATTGGAATTGGGATCGAAATAAATTAAATGTAACATCAAAAGCGACGCAACTAGCAGAAACTATCCATCCTATGGGCATCACCAAGAATGGATTTCGCCTGACGGCAACCCGGGATCTGCTCCCAGTATTCCCGGTGTTTTGTTCGGATCCAGCTTTTAATGGCCAAACCGATACAGCAAGACGCTATTTCCAGTACCGGTTCTGCTCCTATGTATTCACTTGCTGCGCCGAGTTTTGCCAACTGGTTCGCCCTTTCATTGCCCTTGATCTCTGTGTGACCAGGGACCTATATGGTAGCCACATTGTTTCTTTCTGCAAGTTGGTTCAATGCCTTTTTGCAGTCCCAAATCAGTTCTGACGTTATGTCTGGTTTCCATATTATAGTTAGTGTCGCCTGGCTGTCGAAACAGATAGCAATCTGTCTGCCAGGAGCGTTTCCTCCTATTAGTGTTTCAGCACAGCGAAGGACGGCCAGGAACTCCGCCTGAAAGGCAGTAGCATGTCGACCAAGTGGTATCCCTATCCATGTCTCTCTCTTGCTGTCATAAATTCCTGCTTCTGACCTTTCCTCACCCCTGGAGCCATCTGTATACCAGACTCCCCCTTGAAGCAGCATGTTACCATTCGATTTCCACAGATCTCTGCTTGAGATAGAGACGCGGAAAGCTTTGTCACAGTTGAAGCGTTTTTTTATTTTATCTTGCCTCATCTGTAGAATCGACAATGCGCTGATATCACTCGGGAGCCTCGTGTGCTCATTTTTCCGATTCCATCTATTTGCTCTTGTTAGGCGGCTTATCGCGTGTGCCGCTCTAGCGGTTATCGCAAGATGTAGATGCTCTTCACAGAGCCTGGGTTTTAGAACAGCAGAATTGAGCAACGTAAGAATTTCAGACACTAGACCGCACGTCAACCCAAAGGCTCTCCTGCAAATCCAAAAAGTCATGACAAACTTTCTGCATTGGGTCTCCAGGTGCTTCGCCTAGTTCAGCTTGCTATCTAGGATTACTCTCAGATATCTAATCGAATCTGAAAACGTCAGCTTCCCACCGCAAAATACAGGAGCGTCAGCTTTTGGAATTTTATAGTTTCTCGTGAAAATGACCAGGCTGATCTTTTCAGGATTTGCCAAGAGCCTTAAACTATCGCACCGGAGCTCTACATCGCGCAGCACCGAGCTCATGAGACCCACTGGACCCACTGGAGGGGTGACGGGAAAACCCCATGTGGTCATCCCCGCGGAGCTTTTCCCCTTACTAGGCCCTCACCTCATCTGGTTTCGAGTCTTCTCTGACAAAGAATTATTCCTATCCACCGTACAAGTTGGTCCGGCACGCCACATTTCAGAGTCTCTCTACAGATGAATTCTGGAGGAGTGTTGTTGAAAGCACCCTCGATCTTCCAGAAAGCACCCACAGCATACCCCTTTCGTTCCAACTGCTGCTCCAATTTTGTCACAACAGCATGAAGCGCAGTTTCTAACGAGCAGCCTGCCTGAAGAGCATGCTGCCTCTATGTAGCGGAAAGGCCAAGAGCACTTCATCCCTAATGTATCTCTCGACCATCCTCTCCAACGTATTCAGGATAAAAGACGTAAGGTGGATTCGTCGGAAATCTTTTGCAGCAGTGTAACCCTCCTTCCCAGGTTTGAGTATGAAGGCCACTCTGCCATCCTTTCATGCCGATGGCAAGTGTTCAAGGGCTATACTTGCCCTAAGTAATTTCGTCAGAGCAGAGACGACGAAACCCATGCCTTTTTGTAAAAGCTTTGGATAAATGCCATCCGCCCCTGGTGATTTCAAAGGACAGAAGGACCCTACCGCCCATTTCACCTTCTTGTAATCAGCGACCTTGGAGGCGAAATTCTAGTCGGCCCTCACCACATCTTGGCCCCAGCCCTCCTCCTCTTGGTCGTTTAGATTTGTTGGAAACCCGGGAAGTGAACTTCCATCAAGTTCTTCAGCGTTGCTTCTTCGTCTTTGACAAGCTCATCATTATCGAGCCTTATGAGCCCGAGGCGAGCTTTCGGATTTTCCGCCAGGATCTTGTGCAGCTTCGCTGTTTTCGGAATGTTTTTCGATTCCTCGCAGTCTGAGGGCAATTTAGTTCAATTGCCCTATTGCACAAAATTTTGGTCTTTTACGGAGTCTATCCAGGTGGGTATTCAACCATTCTACTCCCTTCTTAGACCTGATTGTGCTTGTAGGGCAATTGTTTTCATATAATGTAGTCAGAGCCCGTCGCAGAAAATCCGCGGCGTGCTCTAACTCATCAATGGTACCATAGCTTGTGGGAGATTCCGCAAGCCTTTCTTTGATTTCCTCTTTGTACGAGTCCCAAAGTGTATTTCTGGGGTTCCTGATCTTGGAAACCACCGGTTCTCCCACGGTTAATCGAAACACGATATTTTTGCGGTCCGAAAGAGACTCCTCATCGGAGACTCTCCAGTGCACTACCCTGCTCCTCAGTGCACCTAAACATGGGGTCAACTCGAGAGCATCATTCCCGTTCTTAGTCTGGAATATGGGAGTATCACCCCGATTCAGAATCTCCAGCTCTGTACCTGCTATATATTCAATTAAATCTATCCCTCTGTCGTTGATGTTTCTGCTTCTCCACACCGTCTGATAAGAGTTTGCATCACAGCACAACAGCAGAGGGATTTGATTCTCCTGACAGTGCCGAATTAGAGCCTTCACCTCTGTAGGAGGTGGCGGTCCCCCGGCATCGCCAGGGAAATAAGCCGAGGCAATAAACACCTCTGGTCTTTCTCCGTTACTGCGCCTAAGTCTCGCCTTAATAACGGTGAGATCTCTAGAGCATAATTTAGGCACTAAGTTTGCATCCATACCCTTGACGGTTATGCATGCCCTTGGTGCTTTTTCTCGTGGACCCTTATATATGGAGCCATATTCTGACAAGCCGCTAACGTAAGGAATCCAGAGTCGCAAAGGCTCCGTAAGTTCACACCACTTGTGGTGGACTGCCCCCTGAGAAGCCTTCCACTACTGGCGGTGGGTTAGAAGAGGGTTCCGGAACGGGCCCCTCATTGTTTTCGTTTTGTTTTTCGTGTTTTATTTAATTGTCCTACGAGAAGCTAGGGAAATAAGAATTACCCTCTGCAGAGCTCCGCTTGCAGGGGGTGGGTATACATACTATGGGATTCGACCTGGTGTCCCAAAGTCTCCGTTAAGGCACCTCCTATGAGACCCCGGCCTGTCCGCCTCTACTGAGGGGAGCATGCCGGGATGTTAAAGGATTTGTTAACCCTAATACCATTCAGCCCTTGACACAGCGATCACATCGTAGCTTGGGAGCATGAGAACTCGCGCCCTCGATATTCCACGAGGCTTTGCCATTGCCCCTCGGAAGGATCGCTCCTTAGTTCAAGTCCCACCGAATAGAGTCCGTCAGTTCCACAGAGTAGCTACACCTCTCGATGCAGCCTCTCTGGTTCACCTATCAAGATCTATAGCCATATGAGACCCATAAGCCCTCCCACCAACTACAAGGTCCCGCAATCCCTAGGGAGAGAAGCAATAGGTATAGTTGAATTGTTTCTCAAGAGGACATCACGGATCTCTAAATTGTTCCAAAACATTCCAGGCCGAAAAGGGGTGAAAACATATATATTTTATTTTATGATCAATATGATCCAACCACCACTGATAATCCGATTTCAATTCGTCTAAAAAGAACATACAGGCTGCAAAATTACCCATATTGGCTTCTTTTATATAAACACAACCGCATGGTAATGCAGAACAGCATGTACCTAAAGTAACTACTAAGGCCGCAAACTCTCTAATAGTGCACTCATTCACCTTGGAAAATTTCAAAAGCTGTGTTCTTACTTTGTCTCTCTCATCTTGTGGCAATTCAATAGTCATATTTTGAGAATAATAATTGAATCTCGAATATTTACATGTGAAAGACGGAATCATGTGACTTTTCTCACGAATTTTATTGAAACGAAACCTCTTAAGCAATTTTCACGTCACCTGGACATTATTTTAACATTTGACGAAGGCAATACTAGGAAATACAATGTTATCTATGTTAATAACAGAAGATTAACCTCTCTCTCGGAGGCTGGTTATTACCGATTTCATCAGCAAGTTCAAAATTAATCTATTCGTACCATTTGACGGCGGAATAAAAAAATTACAGACAAGAATCGCTAAGGGTAGGTTTGTACCTCTCTCTAGTATTACTAGATTTCTACTGACTGCTAGTGAATCGCAGAAGGATTCCCATCTTAAATCTTCTCAAACAGTTCTTAACAGTTCAAAGGAGGAAAATCCTTTAAAATTTTCTCTCTCTTCTCAATCGAAAGACCTTCAAACAAAATATCACTCAAAATCTCCACCAAGCAAACTTGTGTCTGCCGCCTGTTTGAGTTCCATCTTTCTGTAAATCCTGAACACCAGAAGGACACCTAATATCAGTTCAACTTTTAATGCGTGAACATTATTCGTCCTCTGCAAACTCTTTATTCGAATTATGACTTTTCGATAGACAATCGTCCCGTATACGTCGAGCATCGTTATACCTGTTTTACCTTTTATAACTAAATGACCTAACAAAACGACTCAAAACATCTCCTCCGATGTGAACATATTAAAGAGCTCCTTTGAGAATGACTTCGGTTTCGGGAGTGACTTCGAGATCGACTCCAGACTTAAGGTTGTCTGAACTTTTGACCAGAATATGTTAATCTTATGTTTAAGAGGTCACTGAATCCGAATCCTGTGGCCTTTTGGCCTCATCAGGTCATGATTCTACTGTAACCTCAAAAAACACCCAAAAATAGCTAAAATAGCCCTTTTTGTTCATAAAAAAAAGTTGTCTGAACTTTTGAACAGACTATGTTGGTCTTATGTTATTAAATCATTTTCGATACCGTTTTTGTCCTCGCGTTTTGAATCCTCAGAGCAGTCGAAGTTATCTCATAAATTGAATCCCTTTTTGTACCCAGTGGCGACAATATTATTCTGAAAACTTTTGGATACCTCAAATCGACTACGAAATCAAACATTTCAAATTCCTTTTTATATGCACATTTCGCTGTTCTTATTTATTATTTTTCAAGTAATAATAAGAGTTGAAGCATTTAAAAATTTCTTTATCATGGTTTTATATTTTTTTAGTTAATCACAGTTGCATAATGCGAAAGTTTTTTTATAAAGTAATATATTGTTATGCACAACCCTACTAGATTTGGCAAATTTCATGCTTTTGATACGCCTTCTGATGCGTTAAAGGAAAATACCGTTTTGAATTTATTTCAGGTTAAGCCTGACAGCTCCAATCGACTTTAAAAGTGATTGGAATCTAAATATTTTCGCTGTCTAATCGGAAATTCAAAAAATGAGGATAGAAACGGCATTCTTAGGTATCGAAATGTTCAATAGCTTTGAATGCAAGCCTTCTTACCGGGGTGCTGTCCAGCGATACACTTTTGTTTCAAGATAAAGATAATTTCCTCCCTATTCTCACTTGCCTGGTGCAGTTTATATATAGAGGGCGTAAAGTTTCATGTAGCAGGTGTCAAGTTTCATGTCGGCCCAGCAGCGAAGTACGCATGTGCGAACGGTACTGGTCTGGTAGCTGTCATATTACGCCTGGTTCAGGTGCATGCAGAACCTCGAAGCTTACTTGGAGCAAATCAGACTCTCGGTATCTCTGTTATTATTATCGATCTGGAGAATTCATGGATGTTAGGTTGGCGGCAGTGCACGATCGCGCCAGCGCGCTACACATCTATTCATCTCATGTTCACGATTAAATGTTGTGCTTTGCAAAATCTGCAACGAAAGTATTCAAAATTAAAAATGTATCCATTTATATTTTTTCTTGCAGAATTAAGCCCGATGGACGATGATTGGATTAATGGCTATAAACCTTACTTTTCTCCATCCAAATTCCTTCAGCAATCGCCTCATCACCAGGAAGGTTCAACTTCAAATCAAGCAAGCGGATCATACCACCAACATGAGTTGCGTAAGTAACTCTTTTTTAAGGTAACACGTTACAGTTTCATCACACATATAGGCACTTTATTTTTTCTTGTAAATTGATATTTTTTTTTTAATTAAAAAATCCACTGTTTGGTTGTAAGTCCATGCAATTTGTTCAATTTCAGCTTTCTTAGTAAAACATTATTCTTCTTGGTTTAAAATTCATGTTAATCATTCGAACATCATAGTGCACACCTATAGCCCTGTCAACAAACTCTGTTGAAGACGAATCAAATATGAGTTTTCGAAGATACAAAGCTGCTTTACAAGCGTCAATCAAGGCCATTTATTTGGCTTTCATTGCTAAAAGTGTGAGAAAATTTTGCTTTTAAGAATCCCACTGTGAGGGGTCTCGCCAATTAAAGAGAACGAGGGAAGTCAATGATGAATTACATTTAATATTAAAGGGTGGTTTATTACCAAACTTACGGAGTGAGTTAAGTTTCTCAAGGGCCCAAAAAGGGCGGCGAAGTCGAGAGCGGGAGAGCGTAATTGGCTCCCGGGCGATAAAGCCAAGGCGCCTGACGGCCGAACTCGTGAAGTTCGAGGAAGAGAAGCGTTGAACGGTGGTTCTCCGGGTTGTTCTCGGATGACTTGGCGTTGTTCTGGAACTCGGGGGGTTCAGCACTCTCGTACTTAAATCACCAGATGACGAAGCAGGTAGCACAAGACTGGTATTCGAGGACGAGGTTTTGTGTATTAGAACCAGAAGGTGGTACTCTCCCTACTCCTGGTCCTACGTCCACAGTGCTGTACGGTAGTGGGCTGCTTGTAACTTTGCTACAATCCCCCCCCCCTTGTTGGGGACAAGGTTTATTTTTTTAGGACTTCTTCACATTTTTTAATTTTTCTGTGAAGGTAAACTGGTATTCTTCATCTCTTACCTACAATTCTATGTACGTATCGTCCTCTTGTTCATCTCCGTCGATTTGTTCTTTTGTTCTTTTGTGGATTTGTTTTTTCTTTTGTTCCCTCCAGTTGTGCTAGTTCCTCTTCACTGAACGTTATTTTGAGGATGTCCTTATACTTTTGTTGCTTGTTTATTGTCATAATTTTAAAGTGTCCGGAAACACCTCTGAAATAGGCTAAAACGACGAAATATATACTTTATTGTATGATCAATATGCTCCATCCACCACTGACAATCAGATTCTAATTTATCTAAAAAGAACACACAAGCTTTAAAATTACCATTATTGGCTTCCAGAGCCAAAAACTCAACTCTTTCAAAATCTCATATAAACCCAACCGCATGTTAATCCAGAACAGCATGTACCTAAAGTACCTACTAAGGCCGCAAACGCTCTAATAGTGCACTTATTCACCTTGCAATATTTCAATATATGTGTTCTCACTTTGTCTCTTTCATCTTGTGTCAATTCAATAATCATATTTTGAGAATTATGATTAAATTCCAAATATTTACATGTGAAAGGCGGAATCATGTGACTTTTCTCAAGACTTTTAACAAAACGAAGCATCTCAAGCAATTTGCACATCACCTGGACATTATTAAAATATTTGAAGAACGAAATATTAGAAAATAAAATGTCATCTAGGCGGATAACAGAATCCTAACATTTCTTCAGGAGGCTGGTGATTACCGGTTTCATCAGCAAGTTCAAAGTTAATCTTTTCGAGCCATTTGACCTGGGAATTATGAAAATTCTACACAAGAATCGCTAAGGATAGGTTTCTACTTCTCTCTACTACTACTAGATTTCCACCAACTGCTAGTGAATCTCAAAAGAATTCCCATGCTCGATTCGAGAACGTAGTTAGAATAATACTCAGTGCACTGTCGTTCAGCAGAAATATTCTCCTGCTTTTCAACTAGACTCTTGTCCCCTTTTTGAATGATACTATCCACCGCAGCCAAGCAAACCTGTATCGGAGGAACTCAGATTCGTTCTGGGAGCAGTCTTTCATTAAATATCTGTAGATCCTCTATCCACTTTATTAACACTCGTTACAGGCATGTCAGAAGTGACTTTCAAGTGCCGCCTGTTTGAGTATTATCTTCCTGTGAATCCTTAACTCCAGGAGGCGACCTAATCTCAGTTAAATTTTTCACCCGTGAACATTATCTCTCTTCTGCCAACTCTCCATTCGAATTATGAATTCTCGATAGATAAACGTCCCGTATACGTCGATCATCGTTATACCTGTTATACCTTTCATAACTATATCACCTAACAGAACGACGAAAAACATTTCCTTTGATGTAAACAAATTAAAAAGCTCCTTTGAGAATGACTTCGGTTTCGGGAGCGACTTAGAGACCGACTCCAGATTTAAGAGTGACTTCGGCAGCGAACTTCCATAACTCGAGATGATAACCTCAAAGCAAGTTGTCGACTAGCACCTGCGACGAAACACGATAATTATTCTCAATTATACAAAAAAAATTTGAAAATCATCAATCATAATTTATGTAGTCACAAGTTTGTTGCACCAAAATGCGACACGAGTTAGGATGAGTTAACCGAAAGCAGGTCGTATAATTCTTACAAACGTTGAACTCATGCAACAAGAAAACACTTTCGCATGTTATTCATTGCTTTCCCACAACATTATGCGTATTGTACAGAAGTCAAAACATAGTTTTGACCAAAATTTGACTCATAAATAAGATAGGCACATCAACTATTGCTCTTACAGGTTATGTACGACAGTGGATAACGCTGGCTTGAAATAAGCATTATTTGCAAATATTTGACAAGATTTGAAAGAATGAAAGCACTTTGAGTTTTTACACACACTGCCTTACCGACCTTTATATTAAATTTAATAATCACGGCAATTGAATTCACTTAACCAATGTATGTTATATTTCAGTAGCGGTAGTGCATATTTGCTTCACACGTATAATGTATTAAACCTCATACAGATTTTCCTATCCATGTAGAGGAACCTATCTTATAGCAAGTATCGACAACAAAATCTTTCCATGTCCAGGATCTTTGTAGAGTTCTACGTCAGTTAGAAGAGTCTGTAGAACCTCGAAGCTTATTTGGAGCAAATCAGGCTCTCGGTATCTCTGTAATTGTTACTGATCCGAAGAATTCATAAATGTTAGGTTGGCTGCAGTGCAAGATCGCGCTGGCGTGCTAGACATCTATTCAATTAATGTTCACGATTGAATGTTGTGCGTTGCAAAATCTGCGACGTAAGTATTTAAAATTCATTCATTCATATTTGTTCTTACAGAATCAATCCCGGTGGAGGATAATTGGAGCAATAGCCATGAACCTAACTTTTCTCCATCCCAATTCCTTCTGCAATCGCCTGATCACCCGGCAAGTGCATCTTTTTCAAATCAAGCAGGCGGATCATCCTACCACCATGTGTTGCGTAAGTAACTTTTTTTTGAGGTAACTCGTTACAGTTATGTTACACAGAAAAAAATAAGCTCGTTGCATTTATCTTACTTGAAGAAAAAACTTCAAATTCTCTAGAAATTACCAATAAATGTCACCACTAACCCCCTTCATTTTTTTAATTTACAAAAAAATGAACATACGGGAAATAACAAGTACCTACCCTCTATTATGAGATGCGAACGACAATGGGTTTGAAAATGCTAAACACAAAAGGCCTATAATTGTTTCTTCTTCAGGCCTTCAACAATTAAATATAATAATCTCGCAAAAATTTCTATCTTGTCAACGTGATACTTCACTAGTACACATCAGTTTGAAATCCTATAAACTTCTCTTCAACCAGAATCTGAAAACAATAAGGGCTTTTACTGGTTCTAGATTCCGATTAAAACCCCCTTAAGTAATTGAAAAAATCTGCTTGCTGCGCGGGCACATTTTTGTCGTGCGCTTACTGACATTTACTTTAACTTTATACACTTGTTTCGTTAGACGTTCATCTTTTATTCTTTCAAGGTGTCCGAACCACCTTAACTGATTTCTTTTCGATATATCAACTAGTGTCTCACCTGTACCACATTCTTTGAGGATTATCTCGTTTCGGACTTTGTCCATCAGTGTTTTCCCGCATATGGTGCGCAAAGGATTTACGCCAATCGCGTTAATTCTACTCTCATCCTTTTCTTGATAGGTTCATGTCTCGCTACCGTACAGCACAGTGGGTACAAATATAGAATTATGTACGGTCATTTTGGTTTTTGTATACATATTTTACTTCTGAGAATGGACCCTGCTCTACCTTTCACCTTCCGACCTTCGTTTATGCGCCTATCTAACTCTTCATATATCTTTCCGTCACTAGTGAATAGGCTACCTAGATATATATATATATATATATATACATATATACTTATTAACACGTTCTAATCTCTCATAATTCAGGACAATGTTGCAGATTGTTTTTTCACCTTTTCCTTCAAACACTATGATTTTTGTTTTATTTACGATAATTTTGAGGGCCATGTACTTCATGCTTGTATTTAGTTTGCTCAACATTCTTTGCAAGTCTTCGCTTGATTCTGCTATAACAACCTTGTCATCTGCGAAAGCTAACTCAAGAACCCTCACTGTGTCGAGATCTACACCTTCTTCGTCGAAGAGGGCCATTCTTAGAAAATTGTCCATAAATGTGATAAATAGTCATTGGGACATAACGTATCCTTGTTTAACGCCTTGCATAATATCGAACATGTCATTCAGTGTCCAATAACTCTGACACGACCTTCTCCGTGAAAAACACGCCCGCGACTGATTTTGAGAACAAAGGGTACCCATGTGTCAAGGGTCAGTTTACAATAGCGCCGTATTTTAAAGTTCGTTTTGGGAATATTGAGTGCTTCAAGTGGATTTTTCTAAGATATTCTCGAAGATGTGAAAGGAAAAAGAATCCCGGAAATACGGTGCTATCAAAATTTGAATTTCCGATTTTTCGAAAACATTCAAAAGGTTGTTTTGATAGTCTTTCGAAAGTTATCCGGTACACAAAAGACGGCAACGACAACGACGACGACGACAGACAGACAGGCACCGACGTAAAAACTATTTTTTTCTGACTCAGGGTGCCGCAAAATGTCGACGTTTGATGAAATCCACGAAATTCATTTTTTACATAAAATCAATACCTTCTAATTATGATGCGAATAAAATAATCCATTGTTTTTGGTGCGATCAAAATTCGAATTTAGAATTTATTTGCCAATTTCGAAAGTTACCGGTCTACGTCTGAGATTATTTTCAATTTTCTCATTCTATATGCCTATTTTCAGGCTCTTGGTATTCAATTTTGCTTTTTCCGTCTGAACCTTTTTTAATGCTTGAATAAGTTGGAGTTCTCTATCTAAATTTAAAAAACTGGTGTGAACCCTGCTGAATAATGTTTACTTTTATCTAACGCAAATTGTAAATCATCTAAATTTTCATCCTATAATTTCTGATCTTTACCCGAGTACGCTTTTATTTGCCGTTTCAATTGATCTGTTACATCTTTCAGTTGGGTTAGCTTGTGCATGATATTCAGGAGTTTTTGAATTTCTCATACCAAATGTTTTAGCTAAATTAATTATTGAGTTATTTATGTAGTCTTTGCCGTTATCTGTGAATAAAATTCTAGGAGTTCCCCATTATGAAATTACACGTTCATGAAATTCTTTTTTGATTGTTGATGCTTATTCATTGTTAACTGGAATGGTTTCTATCCATTCAGTAAACATATCAACGAAAACTAGAATATATTGATTTCTTGACTTTGTCATTGGCATCGGACCCATCATATCAGATGCTACCACTGTCCACGGTTCTTCAATTATTTTCTTTTTCATCAAACCCATCTGATTATTCATTTTTGATTTTATCATTTGGAAAATGTCACATTCTTCTGTGTATTTCAATGTTACAGAGTACATTCCGGGCAAAAATAATTTTTTTCTGGTTTATTTTTAATCTGTAGCATTTTATTTTTATACATCTTATGTTCAATTTCTTTAAAATCTTTTTTCTCGGTTTCTGATATACCGGCTAAGATTCTTGAAACAATGGCGATGTGATCTGTAATAACTTTGAACGAATGAACCTCTAAATACGGTCTAAATTTCCTCATCGCACAGGCCACTGCTGAACACAGTTTTTCCGAAGCAGAGTATTTACGTTCTGCGTCATTAAGACCTCTACTTGCAAATGCTATTACAAAATCGCATAGACTTCTGAAATCAGGGCAGGCTAAAATTGGTGTTCTTGCTAATAAGTTATTAATAGTCGTGAATGCCTGTTCCTGTTTGTCAGTCCATTCCCACTATACTTCCTTTTTCAATAGTTTTTGCGGGGCTTCTACAATTTCTGCAAATTTCGGAATAAATTTTCTATACCAAGATGCGATTCCTCTTAATCTTTGCATTTGATTTATCGTTTTTGGCCTTGGAAAATCTTATCGTCATCTACTTGTAAACCTTTTTCATTTACATTAAATCCTAAGTACTTCATTCCGGACCAACCAAAGTTACACTTAGCCAAACCTTTTGTTGAACCTGCATTTTTAATTTCATCTGAAACAATTTCTAGATATTTTAAATATTCTTCAAATTTGTTTGAAACTGTAAATATATCATCAAGGTTACTAAATACATGCGGTTTTAGTCCTGGTTCTATTATTGTGTCCATTAGGCCCTGGAATTTAGCAGGAGTATTTGTTAGTCCAAATGGCATTCTCTTAAACTGATACATTCCTTTTCCTAGGACTATAATTGCCTTAATTGGTTCAGATTCCTCGTCCAACGGTATCTGATGATATCTTGAACAAAGATTTGTTTTTGACATGTATTTTGCTGATCTTAACGTATCCAATATTTCAGACAATATAGGTATAGGGTATAAATCTTTCTTCATTATTTCATTAACTTTCCCAAAATCAGAACAAAATATACAAATTTCTATTAGGTTTATTTATCATTACTATAGGATTCGATCAATCGCTGTTAGATGGTTCTGTAATTTTCTCCTCTAAAAGTTTGTCTACTTCATCTTACATAAATTCTCTCGTTTTTTGTAAAACATAATAATATCTGCGTTTAATTGGTTCATGTCCCTAGACATATATTTTATGGCTAGTTAAATGTGTCAATTTCAATTCTGTTCCCTGATATTTTACTTTTCTTCTATTAAGTTTTCTAATTGCACTTCTTGTGCTTCGTGCGATTCTATTATTCCTTCAGGAATTTCATCACAAATTTCTAAATTTTTCTTCTTTTCTATTCTTACGCGTGTAATATTATTATTTGTTACTGTGTGTTATTTTTAAAATTATACCAATCACTTTTTCTAATTGCGAATAATTTTTCTATTATCATATCATTTTTTCCCCTCAGTTTTATCGATAACTGTTTTCAATTTAGAATCCTTTTTCTCTTTATTGATTTCCAACGGGTCTTTGAATTCTGTTTCTAATTTTCTATCTTTGTTTTTCGTATACAAGTTCCTATTTATTTTCATCTTGCTCTTTATTTTATTCCTATGCTTGTTTGTTTTCTTGTCCACTCTCTCTTTATTTTGACTAGCCTGCTTATCTAATCTATCGACGCTCACGCTGGCTCGTGCCAGTGTTGCGTCGCTCGTATTGCAGGGTTTAGGGTGTGGGGCACTATGCCCCCGTTTACTCTGTGTCAGCCGGGGTGCTAGCGGGCTTGAGTCTCGTCCATCACCTGTGAAGGTGTTTGCACACAAAATGCTGCTGCCGTGCGCTGGAAACGTCTCACGCACGAGCCGTCCGTGCGCATGCACACAGCGCTGCCCAATCACGTGCAACCAGTCGTGCTGTTGCAGTTACGAGGCTTACGTGCCACTTACGTACCGCTAACATGCTAGTTTCTCGCTCGGTTTGCCCCGTGTTTGCAACAGCACGACTGGTTGCTCGTGATTGGGCAGCGTCATGTGTGTGCGCACGGACGGTTCGTGCGTGAGCCGTTTCCAGTGCACGGCAGCGGCATTTTATGTGCGAACACTTCAAGAAGGGCTTGAGTTGGAGCGTATGATAAAACGGAAGAAGAGACTTCGCCCGGTAGCAAATCTGTCTTTTCCTCTCGCATGTGGTTTCGCAAGCTAATCTTTGATCTGAATTTTGATTTATTTTCATCGCTTTTCCTATTCTTATTCTCGTCAGTATCTTTCATTACCGGTTCCTGCATTTTGGTTATATTCACTTCTATTGCATTATTAATTTTTGGTAATTCTGGTAATCACCCAATCTTCTTCTCGTCATCCACTTTCAAACCTAATCTTTCTATCATATCCGTTCCTATTATTCCTATCGATCTCAAAGCTGGTATCAGCCTGATTAATAAGCATTTCTCTGTATGACCTATTTTAATTTAAATTAAAGCTTGTCCTGTAATTTTTTATTTTTCTCCATTTTTCGTCCATTAATGTATGACCTATGTACCTATGTATGAGTGAATTGCACCGGTGTCAACTAACACTGAATTTATTATCTTTAAAATCTATCATGACCCAGGATTGAATTGACTGTCGGCCCACGGTCGGGCCAACCGTCGGACGGTCGGTCCAACTTTTTACCCCACTGGTTGGGCTAACCAGCGAAATGATAATGGTCGACCGCCTTTGACTTCTCAGCCTCGGCCCGACATTTGGTCCCATATATGGGCCATCTATTGAAATGATGTCGGCCCAACCTTGGAAAACAATGTGGGGCCGACTTTGATTTTTGAAGGTTCGTACTACACAGGTGGGAATACACAAAATAGGTATTCAAAAAATGAATAATAATTGGTTGCGTGTATTTCGACTACAAATGTTGATGGTCCTGGTAAGAATGAATACATATATCACATTTTTAAACATTATATCACAAATAAAATTTCTAACCCTACAGGGTTTCGAACTTACATCTATACGTGAATCTATCGCCTAGCAGTCGGAAGTCTTGCCCATTACTCTATACCTGCAGAATTGAAAGTCAATGAAAGAACCATTCTCATGAGCCACAGCTCAAAGCAGTTGAAAAATTACAATTTTCTAACTCCTCTTCTCATTAATTTTTTTATTCATATGCGACATTATGTAGATTCAAAATAAATTAACTGTTAACGAGAATATGAATCAAATAATGTTTTAATAAATAACTCAACCCGATTACAATTTTAATGGTTTCGTAGTTCCGGGCTGAAACCCTTACATTTTTTTCTCATACAAATGTTTTTTAACAACCTTTCAACAAATTTGGTCTTTCAAAATTTTTGTTTTAATTTTTTTTCGAATATGGATATGTCTGCACAAAAATCCAGCTATTTGTACCCAAATTTCGGTCGTTTTGAAATAATGAACCCCAGTACATTCGACGGCCGGCCCATATTTGGCCCGAGGTTTGGCCGACTGCCGCTTCGGGTGCATCATGATGACTTGTCCAAGCCGATGTGATGCCGATTGTCCGGCCATCTCTTGCGCAGAGCCGGGCCGACCGTACCTCCACGGTCTTTTCTATAAACGAACCAGAATTTATCCACCGGTCTGCTTATGCTAGGGCCAAGGTTTGACCTACCGTCAGGCGCATCACAGTGACTTGTGGCTAACCGACTGCTGTATCCAAAGCCAGACCGACCTCATTATTGCGGTCGTACCGGCCAATCTGCCACAGTTCATCCGGTGTTCGGCCCAAAGTTGGACCGACAGTCGGCTTTTTGCCTGCTGCCGATGTCAGTTGCCAACGTCGGTGGGACCATGGCAGATTAAAAATACCTTAGTCGGCCTAATTTGAATTACCGTGGATCGGCTACCAAGGCACGGCCGACCTTAGGCCGTTTGTCAAACTCTAGCATCCGATCGAATTTCGCACCTGGGAAGGTAAAATCTTGTTTCGTCTGAGTCGATTGTGTCTGTGTATAGAAATTCTGGCGGTGTTTGGTTTCGTCGGCTATTTTCCGCCTTCAATAGCTATCGTCTGCGTTTCCCTGATCTATACTATACCAACAATCACGCCGAAATTGGCATACGTTTTCGCAATCATAGCATGTAATGGGCTAACGTGATTTGTAATTTGAGCTTTGATAAACATAATTTGGATCTGCGGAAACCTGAGCTCTTGAATCTACTTCACATCCTTTTTGCCTATCTACGTTTTGTTGGTGTTGTCATTGCTTTCATTTTGACTTTTATTTTCTGATTTCAAGTCTTTATTTCCGCCTGAATTACTGCTTTCTTTCGCGTTATATAAAATCGCTGGTATTTGCGGAGAATTTCTTATTTGTTGTGCCTGCGTGTTTCTTAATTTTTGTATATCTTTCATTTATATATGCTTCTTTAAAATCTTCAATGAATTGGTCACAATTTCGCCAATTATCCCTATCAACTTGAAACCAACTCAAAGCTTCTTCTTCAAAAACGGCATCTAAATGTGCTAAAATATCCTTCTTGGCAATTTGAATCATTTCAAATTGAAAAAGGGTTGCTGGAATTTCATCAGCGTTATTTTCTATCATTTCTTCTCTATTCCTATCAGTTTCTCGACTTCTGTCATTTTACTTTGTCTTTCTGTTTCAACTTGAGGCATATTTGATTTTCGCATAATTGATTGCATTTGCACTGGTCTCGGTATCGAGTATCCATTTTCATTCCTGTGATTCTGTTTCTTCGAAATAAACAGTATTATTTTATATCTTATGATTTTGAATGACTACATTTCGTGTTGTACATCAAATTCTATCAATTTTATCATTTATATTTGTAATTTTTTTGTAAGTTCTTTTATTTTATTTCTCTTCAAAATTAATTACTTATTTTGCATTATTCAAAAATTTATTATTACTTTCTAATAAGGAATCGATTTCAAAAGTTCTATCGTTGATTTTTGCGTTTCCTTTTTCCTGCTTTCTATCTCTATTCGTAGTCTTTCGCGACCTATTCATGCTCTCTCTGATCTTTCTTCATATATTCTATCTTTTTATTTTCTAAGAGTTTCTTCTCTTTCTAGATTACTCGGTTCTAAACGTCTTTTGTCTCTTTCTCACCTTTCGAGTTCTTTTCTCTTCACCTCAATTTCGTTATCTATCCTACTTCTTTCTAGCTCCTGATTTTCAAAAGTCATAATGTTCTGGTTTTCTATTCTCCAATCATCTAATGTATTCTCGGTATTGGGGGGCAGTATACCAATTGTGTATCTGTGGGCAGGACGGTCTAGGCTGTGCGCACCTGTCGCGTGCCTTAGTTGTTCCACCTCCCATTGTAATTCTCTCCTAAGCGTTACGAATTTATAATTTCTTTAAATAATTTTGCCCACATTTACGTTTTCGACCATTTTTTTTTGTATGTTTTCGTTTTCTAATTTATTCGTATTCGCTTGTGCGTTATTTTCTTTGAGCCTAATTTCTGGAATTACATCATTTTCCCTATTATCTTTTACATTCTCTACCGGGTTAGCACAGAAAAAAATTATAGTTCAGTAAAGTTGCGGCTCAAGTAAAAGTTGGTATCATTTAGAACTGAGGCTCCAATGGAACTCATTTTGAGGGTTATTAGTTTGTGACATTTTTTTTATTTGTTGAAATCATTGAATTATTTGAAATCTTAGTAAAATCTTTTCAAATCTTCAAAAATGTTTTAAAGCCTTTTGAAATCTATTCAAATCTTCGAAATGTTTTGAAATCATTGAAATCTAGTGTACTGTACCCTTTTTGAAATCTTTGGAATTCTAGTATTCTTTTAAAATCTCGATGACATTTTTATGAAATCTTTTGAAAGGAACTTCTTTTTATGAAATCTTTATGAAACCTTTTGTATTCATTTGAAATCATTAAAATATTTTTAATCTGTGTAAAATCTTAGAAATCTGGTTTACTTCAATCTTTTTAAAATCTTTGAAATCATTGCAATCTTTATAAAATGTTCGAAATCTTTGGAAACATTTTGTGAAATCTTTTTAAAATCTTTTGAAATATTTGTGAAATTTTTCTTAAATATTAGTTTGTGACATTTTTTTTATTTGTTGAAATCATTGAATTATTTGAAATCTTAGTAAAATCTTTTCAAATCTTCTAAAATGTTTTAAAACCTTTTGAAATCGTTTCAAATCTTTCAAATGATCTAAAATATTTGAAATCTGATGTACTGTAACCCTTTTTTTGAATCTTGGAAATCCTTCGCGGTGAAATTCGTCGAGAGGTCGCACTTTTTACCCGATTTTAAGTTTTTTAAAAAATGTTCAGCATTACATTCCCGACCACTGTGCGTAGCCTAGTTTATTGTTAATGTAATAAAGTCTTGAAGAGTCGTCTAAAATTTGTCAAAACTAAAATTATTTTTTTTTACTCTCAAATTTGTTATGTCTGTGGTTATTAATAAATGCTGATCAATGTAATTACATTATTAGAGGAGAAAGCAGTTCAAGACGTGCAAGTCTTGGTTATTCGCCCACCGCAATACCTGTTGTTGAACCAAACCAAGTATTTATTTCTGAGAATGATGAAGAATCTGCCGCATATACCCTAAAACAGTTGAAACGTGAGTAAATAATACCAAAATTTAAATTGTATAAGCACATGAATGCATTGGGCACAAATACGAAAGACTTATAATTTACAGATATGTCAAAAATGGAGAGATTGGCCTTCTTTAGAAAAATAGTCAAACATATGTACAGTTTTTACAACTACGTCTGGTTATTCTTCGAACTTCATATGCAAAAGATAATATTTATTTCACTTATGCTTCTATGTACAAATGACGTAAGATTTTATCTTATTCATTTATTATAAGATAGTCCAGTCAAATTCGAGGACAAAAGTCGAAGTCTGGAACTCGAATCCTCCAGCAATTTTATTTCTCCTGAACGTTTAGATAGGTCTCCTGTTGAAGTCTAGAAACCCTTGAGCAACATGAGTTCGAGCCACTCTTGTTATTAACAAAAAAATTATGAAAGTGTAAATTTTTATATACAATTCAATGCTAGGGGAGGAACTAAATCTAGTTTTGTTTCACCAATAATATTTTTAGAAGTAAAAGTTTTAGTCAGTTCTCTTCTGTAGAATCTGCTAAAGGATAGTGCTTCTCCAAGGAAAACTATTTGAAGTTATTTAGAAACAAATGTCAATTTCTTAACACAAATTGTTATGAACAATAATTTTTTTCTATGCTTATACTTGTTCCAAAATGCTGAAAAAATTAGGTGCAACATAAGGTACGATCAGTACAATCATGTGCTTGAGAAGATGTTAGACGCTTGTTCGGAATATTTCTATCTGAAATAGTTTCTTTGCGCAAAAATAATGTTCAAACAATTTTTATGAACAAAATGTTATAAGAGCGCTAAAAATTATAGAACTTGTCCAAAATATTCAGGAAAACAATTTTTAGCTCATTATTGATGAACTTGTTTGTTCAGCGACTGATTAAAAACAAAGTTTGTATCTTTACAAATAACATTAGCGTATTTATAATAACTCCATCTTATTATTATCTAATAACCAGCAGAAAGAAATATTTTCTAATTAGCGTATTTATTATTATTATTTTTTAAATTTTAAATTCGACAATAGTGAAGTCTGAAATATCAATGACCAATTTTGGATTTTCATTGCCAAAAAACATCTTCCGACTTTGAGGATCAGTAAAGAGAATGTGGATATGTTATTTTTGATAAAAATGGGAATTCATTACGGGCGTCGTTTACTCAGTGAGAAGGAAACATTAATTAACAAATTCTTATTTCATAAACAGGTTTCTGAAATTCAATAGGACACGTATATAATCGTTTTAAGCAAACTAAATTGCTGATAACATCGAGTTCCAGCTCAAATTCTAATTTGGCTGGACTAAGACTGAAAGAATTAAAATTTTATTGTTTACACTTCTATACTTATTTTTCAGGTATGTGCCATAAACTTTTTCTTTGTACTCGCTGTTGTCATAATCATCAATTTTAGTAGAAATGTACAAATAATGGCGATAAACGTTATAGCTGCAACTATCGCCCTTCTCATGGTCACTAAGATGCTTTACCAAATAGAGTACGTCCATCACGAAAAGTGGAATGTCAATTGTACAGTAAGTTAGGATATTATCAATATTGTGCATGAAATTGAATCCGAATTTTGTAAACTAGTTTTAAAAATTACGGTGCACCATGACATGTTTTTTTCTAAATCATGAAAAAATAACTCTGAATTCGTGTTGACTGCCTCTATAATATGAACTGATTAATAAACCGAAATAAATTAAAATATGAGAAACAATATGAAAAATAGAAAAAATATTTTTTTTCTCATCTAACTTAACAATACTATATAGTCGTATTCCTTTTGTAAATTTGCACAATTTGCATCTATTTCAATTTTCTCAAAAATCAGTTTTTTTAATTTTTATACAATTACTGCTTTCTCCAAATTCCTTGAATTACACTTAATTCCACTTAATTCCTAGAATTCCATTGAATACCTTGAATTTCGATAAATTCCCTGAATTATTCTAAAATTACTGCATTCCTTAAATTTCTTAAATTCCTTAAGTTCCACTCAATTTCTTGAATTCGACTTAATTTCTTGAATTCTACTGAATTCTAATAATCTCCTTGAATTTCACTTGATTACACAAAATTATTTGAATTCAACTAAATTCCTTAAATTCCACTGAATTCCTTGAATGCCACTGACTTACTTACTTTCCAGTGAAATCCTTTGATTCCACTGAATTCCTTGAATTCCACTTAATTCCTTGAATTCTACTGAATTCCTTGAATTCTACTGAATTCTACTGAACTCCGTGAATTTCACTGAATTCCACAAAACTATTTGAATTCCACTACATTCCTTAAATTCCACTGAATTCCTCGAATGCTACTGAATTTCTTAAATTCCACTGCATTCCTTGAATTCCACTGAATTATTTTAATTCCACTGAATTGTTTTAATTCCACTGAATTATTTTAATTCCACTGAATTCTACTGAGCTTCTTGAATTCCACTGAATTCCAGAGAGTTACTTGAATTTCACGAAATTTAAATGTATTCCTTGAATCCCACTGAATTCCCTAAATTCCACTGAATTCCACTGAATTTCGATAAATACCCTTAATTATCTAAATTTTTCTAAAATTACTGCATTTCTCAAATTCCTTGAATTCCGCTTAATTCCTTGAATTCCACTTAATTCCTTGAATTTCACTTAATTCCTTGAATTCTACTGAATTCTACTAAACTCCTTGAATTTCACTGAACTCCACAAAATTATTTGAATTCCACTAAATTTCTTAAATTCCACTGAATTCCTTGAATTCTACTGAATTCCCTAAATTCCACTGAATTCCACTGAGCTTCTTGAATTCCACAGAATTACTTTAATTCCAGTAAATTTCAATGGATTCCTTGCATCCCACTGAATTCCCTAAATTCCACTGAATTCCACTGAATTCCTTTGATTACATTGAATTCCTTAATTTCCAGTGAATTCCTTTAATTTCACTGAATTCCTTAATTTCCAGTGAACTCCTTCAATTCCGCCGAATTCCTTGAATGCCACTGAATTACCTAAATTCCGCTGAATGCCTTGTATTCCACTGACTTACTTAATTTGCAGTGAAATCCTTTAATTCCACTGAATTCCTTAAATTTCACTGAATTTCTTTAATTCCACTGAATTTCACTGAATTCCACTGAATTCCTTGAATTATTTCAATTATTTTAATTTTATTATTTTAGTTCATTGGATTCATAGAATTTCTCTGAGTAAATCTGTACAATTTGAATCTATTTTAATTTTTTGGAAAACAAATATTTTGAATGTTATTAATTGTCTAAAGACTACTCAACATCGATTTTCTGTTGGATTTTTGAGAAAAACGGCAATGGATGAAAATTGTTTTATTTCTTATATTTTTGTTGATTTTCAATATTTTTGTTCGTATGTTAAGATTATTGTGGTTAACTAATAATTTTAAATTATAGAGGAAACCTAACCGAATTTAGAAACCTATATTTGATCCCAGCTAATCAATTTTTAATCCCAGTTAATCCACTCGTAACCTGAAGCAATTCGACGTAATCCACTGGTAATCACTTGTAATCCACTTGTAATCACTTATAATCCACTTGTTATTTGGACTAATCCAGTATAATCCTAGGTATTCCACCTCAAATCTAACTTTATCTACTTGCAATCTGAAGTAATCCAACTGCAATCCCAAATAATCCGTTTGTAATCTTTAGTAATCGAATTGTATTTTGTAGTAATGCGGGTAATTCAAGGAATCTACTAAAATCTACATGTAAGCCCAGAGCATCCACTTTTATTCCGGGTAATTCACTTGTAATCCCAGGAAATTTACTTGCAATCCTAGGTATTCCACTTGATATCGCAGGTAATCCACTTGAAACTGCTTACAACCCGGAGCAATCCATTTGTAATTTCGAACAATCCACTTGTAATCTGGGGTGATTTACCTGCAATACATTTGTAATCCGGTGCAATTCGAATTATTCAGTATAATTCAAGGTAATCCATTTGCAATCCCAGTTATTCCAATTTTATTCCGGCGTAATCTATTTGTAAGATGGAGAAATCCGGACTTATACACTTGCGATCCCACGTAATCCGATGTGAAGCGGAGTGATCCAGTCTAATCCTAGACGATCCACTTGTAATATGGACTAATCTCCTTGCGTAATCTGCGTTTATCCACTTACAATCCCAGTAATGCAAGTAATTTCGAAAAATCCGCTTGTAATTCATCTAGTTAATTCATGTTAATCCGATTATGATCCTGTATAATCCATTGTAATCTGGAACAATCCACTTGTACTGCTGTCTAATATCACTACTTCTATATAATTTCACGTAATACACTTGTATGCAGACCTTGTTCAAGTTTAAATGACCTTAGAGTGACCTTCAAGGTTACAATATACCTATATATGACCTGGGTACATATTTGAACGTAAAATTTTCCGCTCTATCGATTGTCGATGTAAAAAGGGGATTTGTGTTAAAAAAAGTTGACCTTGAAAAAACCTCGAAGGTCATCGTCAAGATAAAAATGAGGGTCACCGTTGAATTCCTTGTTCAAAGTTACTTCAAGAATGACCTTGACCTCCCTGAAAAATATCTTACCTGAGGAAATATTCATCCGTCCCGGGGCTTTTGTGACACCCGGTATACTTACATACATAAAATATATTTCCATACCTTAGTCGACAAGTGTGTAGAACTTGGCAAAACGATTGGACGGGCCTCTACTTATAGGCCCAAAGACTGATTTCATTTGTTGGTTACTTTTACCGTCAGCCATCTAATGGTAACACCTTCAGGTTGACGTGGATAGATAAAGGAGAGGATGAGATAGAGGAGAAGGTATTGAAAAAGATAGATGTGAATTCAGATTGACATAGAGATAGAAAAATATCGGCGGGAATTTAGATTGAAAGATAAATAAGAAAAGATAGACATTGATAGATGTATGATACGATGAGATAAGAAGAGTGATTGAAACAGATAGACGGAAATTTAGATTAACCGAGAGATAGAAAAATAATGACGTTGATGTGCTCCTTACTTTTGGGTGGTATTTGTTGATTAATAGTAAGAAGGATAGTCTTCAGGGATAATTGATTTTCATCTACTAAGATAGAGCGAGAAGGAGTTATCTCATTAGATAACAAGAGACAGCAGAGGTAGGGGAACCATAGGAGGGAGTGAAAGGGAATGTTGCCATGTTTGTAAAGGATGGATGCATAGTGGATAGATGTCAAGGGATGTGCAAGGAGAGTGTGATATGTCTATCAGAAGATATAAAGATATAGCGGATGGAAGTGATTTGCAGAGTACTAGAGGGAGGAGTGAGAGGATAGATGTCGAGGGAGGTGATAGGAGGCTGTAATGTGCCTATCTCATAAGATAGAAATAGATAGCAAGCTGAGCGGGCGTTTTTGATATAGATTATCTGTCTCGGCGGAAACGGGCAGGCTGGTATGCCAGCTAGCCCGTTAGCGGAGAAAAGTGGGGGGAGAATTTAAAGAACAACAAAAATTTTAGCATTTGGTTTGATTTTATTCAAGATCTTCTTCTTGCATTGATGTTTGTACAGAGTCGGAGTTCGTATTCGTTGAAGTTTCGCTTCGTCCTCCGAAGAGGGTGACGTAGGTATTTCTTCCGGGCGGCCTCTGGCTGGCTTCCAGCTGGAGGCTCCCGAAGAACGAGAGAGAGAGCTTCCTGTAGATTGCGTATTCGATTGGTTGGTAACGGCAATGGCTTACTCGTGAAGACCTATGGCTGGCTTCTAGCTATAGGGTTCAAGTGTGAGGGCTCTGGCTACCAGCTCCAAAACACTTCTGTCGTTGTGGACCAGTGGGCGCCCATTTAACGGAAAGGCTGCGTGGGCGTTGCGTGGGAGTCGAGCGGAGAGGGTAAAAAGTCGATGGAGGGAGATGCGCGCGTCGAGCTTCGCAGGCGCTCTACTTGCGACTCTCGCCTCTACTCTCCCTGCCGACTTGCTGACGTCACTTTACGCAGTACCTCCTTTCGACGCGATGAGGCTATATTCTATCTCTCTTACTCAAAGGTCTAGTTGCTAGTTATTATATTTTTAAGATGGTTGCCTACTGAATGAATTAACGTCGTCTGCGAGAGTGTTTTAAATCTACCAATAAAAGAGTCTCGCTCTATGCGAGCCACGTATAACAACGTGGATAGATAAAGGATAGAATGAGATCAAGGAGAAGGTATTGAAAAAAATAGACGTGAATTTAGATTGAAAAATAGGTCGAGAAGGACAAACTTTGATACGATGAGATAAATGAGAGGATATTCAAAAAGCTAGATGTGCATTTAGGAAGACTAGGAGATAGTAAAAGATCGACGTGTATACATGAATGATAGCGTGAGATAGAGAAGAGGATATCGAAAAAGATAGACGTCAATTTTGATTAACAAAGAGAAAGAAAAGATAGACGCTGATTGACGTAGAATAGGATGAGATAAAGAAGAGCAAATTGAAAAAGAAAGAAGGGAATTCAGATGGAGAAAGGTATTTCAGATTCATTCGAGTTAATCCACCTCTGCTGGATGATATTTTAAGGGAGTTAATTCCGCCTCGTAATGCCATTTGGGGAGCACTAAATATATTACCGATTGTCCTCAAATACAGTAATCTTTTTTCATGATTTATAAAAAAGAATTCAAGGTGCACCATAATTATTTGTTTGTTGATGTTTGTTGATCCAGCCTAATATTCTTACTGTAATGTTTTCCTAATTATTGTCGTAGAGGAATTATGTAGAAAATCAAACTGGAGTAGCCAGTAACAACACCGTCTACAACATCGCTGAATGGATTGGAATGAAAAAAGCAGTAGCGAGTGAACTGCCAGATTTATTGAAGGGCTACTTAGGCATTATTACTGTGACAACATTGAGGGCAATTATCACCGTCCGTCAGTGGTTTTACAGACAAGCAAACGGAGAACCTCTAGATCCGCCTCAAGTTATGTTTCCCAAGATAACAAGAGCCGACGCTGACAAAGGTCTAATACCGTGCCTTAAGTTCCTCTTCAATTTTGGATTCTACAAGTTTGGGGTCGAATTTTGCATGATGGCGATTGTGGCACTTATTGGGACGAGACTCGATTTTTATTCCGTCCTGTACAGCATGTGGCTTATTATACTATTCTCACTGAAACGTAAAACAACATCGAGATTATGGCCACTCTTCAAGGTGTTTGTCATCGTATTACTTCCAATTCAATACGCTATTGTGGTTGCACCACCAACCTGGTTTTGTATTCGTGAGTATTAGAAATTATTTATCATTTAAAAAAATGCTTATTTCCTCTAGGTTTGGGGCCTGAAGTGTTTTAAATTCAGACTACACTATTATCGATAACAGGCTTCACATGGCAAAATGCTCTAAAAAGTGAAGGAATATTTTTTTTAAATAAAAATAATGTGGTTGATACTTTAACCAAATAAGATTTTAATTTTAAATCTGAAAGAGTTGAATTCAAGCAAAAAGGTCAATTTTTCACAACATATTTCAATCCTCAACCAAAAAAAATTAATATTAATTGATGTTATTGTTTTTGACCAGCGTCTACACAGCTTAAAATCAATATTTTTTTAATATTGAATATTAATTTTATAAGTTGTGAAAAAAGTCTCTCTAGCTCCGCTGGGATTCGAACCGAGGTCACAACTTATAAAATTAATACTCAATATTAAAAAAATATTGATTTTAGACCATGTAGACAAAAAACATTAACATCGTCTTATTTAAAAGAGATTAATTTGCCACGAAACGGTTGCATTTTTAACAAACAAATAATTAAATTTCTAACAAAAAAGATGACTTCTCAAATCATAAAGAAAACCATAAAACACTTGAATTGTCAACTCAAAAATATGAATTTTCAACCAAATGAATCCTCAACGAAAAATATAATAGTTTATATTTTAATCAAAACAGATTTTAATTTCAAATTAAAACCAACCAAGTAGTTGAATTTAAAAAAAAAAAAAATTGAAATCTCAACGCAAAATGCAATAATTTACATTTCAGCGAAAAAAGATTGTAAAAATAGTAGGTGAATGCAACCAAAAGAGACGAATTTTCAACACAATAACAAATAGCTGAATTTTCAACTAAAAACTATCATTTTTCAATTTAACATATGACTTTTCAACCACAAATGGAATAGTTGAATTTCCAGGAAGATAACTAATTTTTAGTTAAAAAAAATAATTGTAAATTAAAAAAAAAACGAATTTTCATCAACATAGATTAATATTCAGCCAATGAGATGAATTTTCTACTAAAATGATGAATGTTGAAGAGAAAAAAAATTTTAACAAAGTGGATTAATTTTCAACCAAGCAGTTGAATTTTGAACTTGAAAAGATGAGTGCTTATCAAAAAATATAATAGTTGACATTTAAATAAGAAAGTACGAATTTTGGACAAAGCGCTCAAGACATAAGATTAATTTTTATGTAAAAATTGGCCTTTTTAACCAGAAAGAATTAAATTTCTGAAAAAAAGAGATGAATTTTGAATATAAAAGGGGAAATTCTAAAAAAAGAATTGAATTTTGAACAAAATACGCGAATTTCCAACTATAAAAGATCAATTGTCAACCGAAAAAAATGTAATAGTTGATTTCTCAACTAAAACGGAATCATTTTTAATCAAGCAGTTGCATTTTAACCAAAAAGATTAAATTTTTATCAAAAGAGATGAATTTTCTAACCAAAAAGACGAATTAAAAAAAAATAAAGTTCAATTTTTAACCCGAAAATCTAAATTTCCAATAAATTCCTTGAATTTCTTGAATTACTATGAATTCCCTGAGTTATCTAAATTTTTATAAAATTACTGTATTTCTCAAATTCCCTGAATTCCACTTAATTCCTTGAATTCTAATTAATTTTTACGAAACTCCTTGAATTTCACTGAATTCTGCAGAATTATTTGAATTCCACTAAATTCCCTAAATTCCAATATATTCTTAAATTTCACTAAATTCCTTGAATGCCATTGAATTCCCTAAATTCCACTGAATGCCTTGAATTCCACTGAATTCCTATAATTTCACTGAATTCATTAATTTCCAGTGCATTCATTAATTTCCAGTGAATTCTTTTCATTCTACTGAATTCTTTGAACTCTACTTATTTGTTTAAATTCTACTGAATTCTACTGAGCTCCTTGAATTTCACTGAATTCCACAGAATTACTTGAATTCCACAGAATTACTTGAATTCCACTAAATTCCAATGTACTCCTTGAATCCCACTGAATTACCTAAATTCCACTGAATTCCCTAAATTCCACTAAATTCCTTGAATTTCACTGAATTCCTTTTATTCCACTGAATTCCTTTAATTCCACTGAATTTCTTAATTTCCAGTGAATTCTTTCAATTCCACTGAATTTCTTGAATGCGACTGAATTCCCTAAATTCCGCTGAATTCCTTGAATTCCACTGACTTAGTTTCCATTAAATTTATTTAATTCCACTGAATTCCTTGAATTCCACTGAATTTATTTAATTCCACTGAATTTGACTGAATTTCACTCAATCTCTTGAATTATTTCAGTTATTTTAATTTTATTATTTTAATTCCTCGGATTTGTAGATTTTCTCTGAGTTACTTGAACTTCTTGAATGTTTCTGAATTTCCTGAATTATCTGAATTTTTCTAAAATCCCTGAATTCCTCTCATTTACTTTTACTATTATGAATTCTATAGAATTCCTCAAATTCATAGAATTCTCTAAATGATCTTAATTCCCTGAATGGTCTTAATTCCTCAAATTCCTGGATTTCCTTGAATTTGTGATATTTTCTGAATAGGTGGAATTCCTCTGAATTGTCTGAATTCCTTGAGTTCCACTGAATTGCTTGAATTATTCGGATTTCTCTAATTATCTAAATTCCTGTTATTCTTCTAAACTCCCTGAATTATTTTAATTATTTTAATTTTTATATTTTAATTTATTGGATTCAACTTAAAACAGTTGTCTCCTCTTTATTTCTTTCTATTAACTAATTTCGAATTTAAGTGGAAAAACGGAAAACAGTTTAGGAATAGGGGAATGATTGTGAAGCCTGCGATAATTAAATAGGAATTTATATTATTTAAAAACTAAAGAATAATGATTTAAAAATGAACATCGAAGTTCATGATTAGTACTTAAAAAATATTACGTTACAAAATAATTTTATTTTGCACGCAACACTTTTGGCCCTGTTAAAAACATTAAACTATCCAATTGTTTTCTAATTTTTTAAAGAATATCCTTGGAGTACTTCCGAGATACTTAGACGTTTGCAAGAATGGATGTACCTGCCTGATCCAGACTTTCCACCCAATCCAAAGAAGCTCATCTGTGATTTCATCCTGCTGCTTATGATTGTTCGACAAAGTTTGGTTTTCCGAATTGAACAACGAAGTATATCTACTGGGCAGGAATTTATTGCTGGACACAATTATTCCGTGTATCTTGACCTGGACAAACCGAATTTCGTTAATCCGGTCAAGGATTATGTTTCTCACATTCATAATTGGCTAGATGTGTTGAAACGTGGATGCCTCATGAGTCTAATGTGGATTACTTTATCCATTATGTTCTTGGCAGGAACTAAAAGGACAAATATCTTCTCTTTGGGTTATCTCATTGGAGCATTCGTCTTTTTATGGCAGGGTAGCGATTTTTATTTGAGACCAGTCAAAACTATTCTCAAGTGGTGGAATGTGCTGATTGGTTATAATATTATTGTGATATTTTCGAAAGCATTGCTTCAAGGAGTTGGATGTGTTCTTATAAAAGAGGTAAATATAATATAAGGGATTGTATGATATTTCTCACAGACAGAAAGAAATAGTACTTAAGGTATTAATCTGATTTGACAAAGAAAGAGAACGAGATCTATATGAACAGGCAAGGGATTGTTGAGATAAAGAAAAGGGGATTGGAAGAGATAGGCATTAACCTGAATTAAGAAGCAGATGGAAAGAGATAGTCTCATGTGGATAATGGGGAGATAGGCTGGGATAGGAAAGAGGGGATTGAATGAGATAGGAGTGAATGTGGATTGACAAAGAGATAGAAAAAGATTGAAGTTTATAGATAGAAAGAAATACAGAGGATAGGGGATGGATAGACTAAGATACATTTTCCTTATCCCTTTCTATCTTAGAAATAGAAAATTATGAAAAGTGTGAGGATTTCTGTCCCTTTACTTCCAGCAGGGATGTCTATTAATACATACAAGACCAAAACATATCTATCTCTTTCAGTTGGAATCTTCAGCTTGTTGGCTGATTCAACTCCTAGGTATTGCCTGTCTGAAGAAATTCCAAAGTTCAGCATCCGGTCTAATTCCTTCCGCCGACTGTCAAGTTCCCAGAGAAGATATTGGCATGGTTTGGGATGGCTTGTGCTTCGGATTTCTTTTGATGCAAAAGCGACTCTTCAAAAGTTACTATTTCTTCCACATAGTAGACGAGACAAAAGCCATGAGTATATTAGCTTCCCGTGGAGCTGAACTGCTTGAAGAACTACATCAAAAGCGCATCGTTGAGCAAGAAAATTTCGAAAAAGCTGCATTACAAAAACTCAAGTTCAAGATGGACAAAATCAAGGCGAATCAACGTAAAATTCAAGGTCCTAGTTACCGAGAACCTGCGACTCATAAAATAGGTAATATTCTTTCTCGAATTTGTTTAAATATTATTTCGATTCCCAGTACTCATAGTTGTTCCTCAGAATAACATTTATAATGTGTCAAAATGAAATATGAAACATGTCGATAGCTCCAGGTAAAAAGAGACTGTCTTGGAGTGTACGTCTAAGAAGACCATTCGAACGTTGGTCGTTTAAACTAACCACTCTGCTTTTTGAGTTAGCCCCTCGCAACAAAACAGCAAACAGACTTAGTGATTAATACTCTCTGGTTTTTCATATGTGGCCATCCGAATAAAAAGGGCTCTTATGGTAGTTCCGACTTCAAGAATGTTCGGCGACTCGCTCTTCAACCTAAAGGGTTAGTCTGGCGCTTAAAATGTCAGGAATTTATCCAGCTTTATAATTATAATTTATCATTATTTTTAATTCATATGAATTTTTTTTTAATTCGAATCGAATTACTTTGAGTGCTTTGAATTACTTGTGTTATTTTGAATTGCTTGGAATGCTTCAAACTCCTTGAAATTCTTTTAAATTTTGTTACCTTCCTTAAAATCTTCTGAATTCCTTGAATTTTACGAATTTCCTCAATTTCTTTATTTCCCTTGATTTCTTTAATTCCTCAAATTTATATAATTCCCTGCATTTCCCTGATTCCTCAAATTTCCTTAATTTCCTGAATTTCTCTAATTCTTTGAGTTTAATTAATTCTTTGAATTTCTTTAATTCCGAAGAATTTCTCTAAATTCCCTGAATCATCTGAATTTTTGAAAATCACTGAATTCCTTGAATCCCACTGAATTCCTTAAATTCTACTTAAATCCTTCAATTCCACTGAATTCATTAAATTTCACTAAATTCCTTAAATTCCACGGAATTGCTAGAAATATAGTGAAATCCACTGAATTCTTTGAATTCTACAGAATTCCTCAAATTCTACTGAATTCCTTAAATTCCTTGAAATTCTTTGAATTCCACTGAATTTCTTAAATCTTTCTAGACTTGTTTAATTCTTCTAAATTCCTTGTGCTGTTTTAAATTCTTTGAAATTCCCTTTATTCGTAAAATTCCTTGAAATCGTGAAATTCTATAAATTCGGGGAAATTTCTCTTAATGACTTGAACTCCTTCAATTTCTCTGAATTCCTCGAATTCTTCTGAATTCCTTGTATTATTTTTAAGTCTCTGAAAATCCTTGCATTTTTTTCAAGCCTTTGGAATTCAGAAATTTGGGAATTCCTTGAACACGCGGTGTTTAGGGAATTTTCTTAATACGTAAAATTCGGGAAATTAGTTTAGACGACCAAAGCCAGAGTGGTCGTTTGAGACCTGCACACTGGTAATCAAAAACATATAACACCTCATCTTTTAGAACATGAAGAAAAATATTCAATTGTCCTTTCCAATGAGAGCTATACCTTATTCCAAAAAAGTTCAAATCACTTAATCGCAATAAAGTATCAAAGTATGTATCAAAGTTAGATATTAAAGATGAGCGTTTCTGTACTTAACGCACACGCCCACGCACGAAAAAAGGAGTGGCACCCCTGGCAAAGTCTTCCAGCATGAGTACATGCGTTTCATCAGGTCACACGCCACCCCAAGGATACCAAACGCCAATAGATGAAGATGATGAACCACCTCCATTAACACCGTGTGCTGCATCCCTTTTGCAGGCCCCATCCCCCAATTCCGCTATTATGACAGTGAGTCTCGAAGGTTACCTCGAGCCGACCCGAATTTCCTTTGGTTCTCCACCAAGTAGCGAATTGAATCCCCGTGGCCCCTCGCCTGATGAAACCTTTCCAGTATTCTCTCCTCCACCCTACGATCAGCCTCCTCCGGACCAACCAAATCCATCGATCAAACATCGTCGCCAGTCCAGTTTTATTGGACCACCTTGGATATTGAATACCCTTAGGACTCCACGGGCATCTATCGTTTCATCGACTTCACGATCCGCTCGTTCTCACCACACATGTAAAACAGCCTCTCCAAACAAATCGTCGTTAGCCTACTTATCAGCTGCTGCTCCAGTGTCCTGCTGTTCATAAGCTAAGCTTCTCACGCAACAAAATAATTAGTTCTGTCGTTTCATGCACCGTACAGTATTTACATGCCTCAGTTTGTCAGTAGTTGAACAGGGTGTCTACCTAACCGGAAAACTGGGATAAGGCCAACTTCATTTCAAATAATGCAGAGTGGTCCAGCTTAGGATGTCAGCATTATTTGGTATTTGGATAGAGGAGAGTAGCTATCAGTGGGTCGGGTAATTTCCAAAGTTATAGTCATTTTTCACAGTATGAACAAAGTTATTTTTTATCAAATCATAAGGAAAAGTGTTCAGGATAATCTATTAATGTACAAATGTTATAAAATTACGAATTTAGTACTCGTATTATTAAACACTTGTTACGCGGAAATTGCTAGAGCCACTGTCTTCTACTTAGTGTTGACCAAACGCCACTTATAAGCAAATGATTGATATTAATCTATTTATGCAATTTTCAACATTCTATGTCGTCAGATGTTCTAGTTGAGACCATCAGCAATAATAATCATAAGCATTAATGTTTCTGAAGCGGCCTATTTCTGACTTTGGACAGGTAATTTTTTTAAAGAATGATAATTTTGAGTTGGCACAGGGAATTTTCCAAAAGAATTACAATTTTGACCTAATATGAAAAATTTTTGCACAAAAGTTATAATTTAGACCTGAAACAAGGAAAATAAACCGGGAGAAACCCGGGAATTTAAAATCATCAGTCGGGTAGACACTCTGATTATTTCTTGTGTTTATTTTATTGTCAAGAAACAAAAATTTGAGTTTTATGTGTTTTCCATACAATTGCCTTTCCTTATTTTCGATGAGGCCGTTTACTTTGATTCCAAACTGTAATTTCTAATCCTTTCTGTTTTATACACGATTTTAAATTCTCTCGTAGCGCACCAGATGTTTCATTTTCATCAGCTTCATTTTGCCGTCGTTTTCAGCGTTACTTATTGTCCGGAAAAATCTCCATCAACTGAGAAATCCTTTTCTAATTGTTTCCTCAATAAGTGCAAAGTTTTGATATCCATCTTCTCCAACATAAATCTATTGTAATATACTTACTCTTTCATCCTGCAGCTAATTTTAGATACAGTTCTCTCTTAATCCGAATCAGTGGATTTTCACTGAGAGTCAGTGACATACTTCAATCTATTTAAGTCAGTAAATATTCACTGAAATTTTTGTAGTTTTTCACTGATTCCTCGGTAGATGAAGTTACTGAAATTCCAATCAGCTCTGTTTCATTGATTAATTCTCTGAATGATCAGTGAACATCCTTACTGATTATGTCCAGTGACTCACATCCCACTAATTTAAATTAAGAGCGTTCACCACCCTCGGCAATTTATTTCTTGTCTGTGTGTATTTCCCTAGATTCATTATATCCGGCTCTAGAACGACCGTTGTACAGAGAACGCCTACCAAGCAGTAACAGAGAGGGTAATTTAATTTTTAATTTCAAGCTTCGGAATTTGGTGACCCTGAAACTCCTTTTAATCCTTGTTTGCATTTCCAGCCCGTTAACGCATTGTAAATAACTGTACATTTGATGTCCTTAGTTATGCATATTTTTAATTTAAGTTTATGTACAGTTATGAATTAGGTTGTAGCTGCAATTAATTATCTGCATGTGTAAGTCCCACACCATATCACGTCTACCTGATATCCTGTCCTTTCGTAAAAATAATGTGGGCAAGTGTTGGATTTTGAAGCTACCAGCTCTTTTGTTTGCTCAAAACGTTCAAACAAATGTCCTTCTGAAGCCCAGAAACCCTTGAGCAAATTAAGGTAGACCCACTCTTGTTAATAATAAAAACTGAAAATTATAAATAAGTATAGGAGGTGATGTATAGATTATAAAATAAGCTTCTAAATGAGCCCACATCAGAGTTTTTATAATAGGGGAGGTTATGATAATGTGGGATCAGGTAGAATATGAATTGATCGGATAGAACAGGACAGGATAGAATAAAAGAAAAGAGAGAGGAGGGAATCATAGAGGCAGGATTTCGGTAGGACATTTCTCTAAACGTTTTAGACAGCAAAATATTGCTTGTATCTTTGAGTTTCAGCACAAATGCTAATTTCCCTCGACTATGTAGCGATGTAATAAACAATTACACTGGTGAAATTACACATCATTTTTATGAGAACATACCACATTGCATGGCTTAATACTTGTGTGAAATGAAATTCTTATGTCCTAACTATATTACTAATCGTGACATTGTCAAATAGCTGTTAGATCTGGTGATTACTACATGTTCGACGATCTTGACGATGACGATGTCACCGACTTGATTCCTGATAAAGACGATCGGGATGAAGAAGAGCGTCGAAGACAGCAAACACTTCGTGGACGTCGTATGACAGTTTCAGAGGTGCGTACTACGTAACATAAACATATATGTATCTTGGGAAACATTAAAGTTCAAAATCTCGCGTTGCAGCATGAAATGTTCCTATACCCATATGTTCAGTCGTCCACATAAGCATGAAATGTTCTACTATAAAAATTTAAAAATTTGCAACACCCAATCTAGAGTTTATATGTGTGTACGTCTATCTGAAAAGGGACCAGCTTATCGATTTTATATTAGGACCTAATCTATCTTTTGACATCATTCTCATTGCCTGGAACGACCCGAATGTGGTTTTTTCCTCATTCAGCCTTTATGTAAAACCATACCCACAACCTGATCCCTCATCAGATGGACGTACACGTAAAATCTCGTGAGAGGAAAGGGAATTCAAGATTTAAATTTTGGGCAATGATACAAGTGTTGATTCCTAGTTTGCTTTTACCCCTCGGGACTCGTCTTATTCTCTATTGCGTATTCCTTCATTCATTCATCCACGTCCCTTGTATTAAACATTTCTTGTCGCGAGAATTAGAGAAAAAACAAAAGAACAAAAAAGCAAGTGTTTCGGAATGAATGTTACTACCGATCGAAGACTGAAAAGTGAAAGGATTATGAAATGACATACATATATCTATGAGTGGGCATTGCAGCTGATGACCACCCTGATTAAGACAGACATAGAGATAGCCACACACGTTGCCTTGTATGGAGGAACAACGAAGGATGCTCTGAGGCTTCGTCGTCAAAGTGCACCACTGACTCGCAAGAAGTCATCCATGTCTTATCTGAGCGCTCGTTCTGATTCTGACACTGCCGCGGCCACCGATGTGAGACCCTAAGCTTGCCCTGCATGTCATATGTCATGTCAACGTCACGCATACTCTGCTGCTAGTAGTGATTTTCATTTTTCAACTCAATCTGGCTTATCTTCATTCTTTTCTTCACTCCTATCTGCATAAATGGCTAATCATCGCTTGCTTTCTATCAATCTACACTGTACTTCTTTTCCAACAAATCCGCTTTATTCTGTAACGGCTCTTCATTATGGCTTCATGAACGACTAAGTAACAGTATTTCTTCATCTTCTGCAGTAATCAGTAGGATGCATATTAGGGGATGCCGAAAAGACGAATTTTTTTAATTTGAAAAATCCACGAGGCTTCAGATTTGTGTATGCTATATGTTGTTTATCCTGAGAGTTCGACGAAAAGATAACGCAGCTATTGCAAAGAAAAAACAAAATTTCTTTTTGGGAAAACGGCGTTAAAATGTACTGAAACATAATTGAAACATTAGTGGGTCGCATTGAGCAATTCCAATATTAGAAGCAATTCCATTGTTTTTCAGTTTTAACATTGATTAAGAGAATGGGTATAACTGAAATTCAAAACGAATTTGTTAGAACATGGCCTGAAACAAAATTAAAATCCTAGTCTGATGATTTTTGAAGATTCTGAGAAATTTGAAATAGATTTCAATAATTTTAAGGGATTTTAATGGATTTCAAAGAAATTATTCACAGGAAGTGAGGATTTCGAAGGGTTTCAAATATTTGAAGAGATTGTTGAATATTTTTTGCAATTCATTTGAAATTCGCCTTAAATTCTTTTAAATTCTTCTGAATGCACTCAATTTTACTCAATTCAATGGATTTTTTAAAAGCTTTTGTTGAATTCATCTTGAAGTCTTTTAAACTCACCTTAAATTCTTAGCCATTCCATCAAATTCTTTTGAATTCCTTTCAATTTTTCTAAGCTCATTTCAAAGTTACTGAAGTTTAAAAAAATAAATCTCTACAAATTTTTTAGTGAAACTATCTAGTCCCTTGAATTAAATTCTGCTTTCTGATCTTTTTTAATTTCAATTTGTTTTCGAGAGCTTGATTACTTTTTATCAGACTCAAATTATTGGAATAAAATATTTTTAGCATAGCAAACTTTTTAGTCCCGTCAATTTTTGAAATTGAAAAAATTAGCTTTTTCGGGCCACCGTAGTATGGTTTGACAAAACAAAATGAGGGAAATCCAAATTAGAACTACGTGGAAATAACTTATGTTTAACGGACCCCTGGCTTCAAAAGGAAAAAAATAATCTACAGGAATAACGAAAGAATTTTGTTTAGGTGTTTCAGGTTTTTCTTCTTGTAAAATGAATTAAAATAAATTTAATAGTTCTGCAAAATCATAAATTGAAACACAGTATATTTTTTAAACTGAGTGTTGTGCCTTTTTCAGATTATCTTTTCTTAGCTCTTTTTTTTTTCTTTAAAAAAGTATTAATTATTAAAATCCTGACCAATTTTTCATTTTAACTGACAATTAATATTCAAAGACAAACATTTTAGTTTTTTATTTTATATCAAAGCACATGTCAAATTATTTATACTTTTTCAGGGTCCTCATACACTACTTTTCCAAATTGGTTCAATTTTGATTTGCATAATTTTGCTTTTTCGACCCAACCTTATCAGTAATAACATTGAGAATATTTATTTTTTTCTTTCTTATTTTTTTCAATCACTCCATTGTTGCTCATTTAATTCGTCAATGTCTAATTTTCTACAAATCTCTACTCTGTTCTTTCAGTCATTATAATTATCATAGCAAATTTTCCATTGCCAGGTCAAAATATTCTGCTAAAAAACTTTATTTTTGCAATAATAATACAATCATCTTGATAATAATGTCAAGCTTGTAAATGATTAACATTCTGACAGATAATACAAAAATTTTGTTTCACTCTTATTCTTTGAATAACCGACTTAAATATTCTTCAGGCGCCTGATCAAGCAAGTCTTGATTCGGCGGAAGTTGAGCAAAGGGAGAAAGAACTAAAAGATGCAGATTTATCTAAATCGCCTGATTCATCTGATGACGAAGAATATGATGGCAGGACAAAAGGAAAAGATGGAAAAGAAGAGACAGGGAAGAAGGTCTCTTTATTCACCTACTTCAAGTTCCTCTGGGCAATGATGAACAGTACAATGGTTTCGATGACAAAATACCTGAATCGCTTCTCAAGTGACTACAGATATATTCGTAAAGTACTGGCAAAGGAGAAAACAGACTTAAAGGTGAGCTCATATTTTTGAGGATGGAGATTCTTTGCTTTCATTCTAGTCAAATTGACCCAAAGTGTTTACACGACCTCATCTAATTCCTCCTTCCACAGAATCTTCACTACATTCTCCTTCCAACTTCCTTTATCTTTTATCCCTCTCCTATAGCCTTCCCATGTTTCCTCTTCTCATTCACAGATTCTTCACTTTCTGTTTTCTTTCATTTAAAAATATTTCCCTTCCCTTCTTTCCCTATATAAATCTTGCTATTCTGGTTCATCTTCTCTCTCCCCATCCTTTTTCGAAATACTTTTTTACTCCTTTCTTTTTACCATCTTGAACCATTTATTATATTTTGATTCCTCAATCTTTTCATCTCCCTTTTCCCCCTTTTCTTCCATTTTAATTTTTTAGTCAAAATTCCCTCCCCTCTATCTCTAGCACTCCTTCTTGCTACCTCCTTCAAACACTTTTGTGCTGACTCCCCTCCCTTCCCCTACCTTAGCTTCGTCGCAACTTCTATGCCCTCCTTCCCGCTCTAGTACTTAATTTGTCTCTTTCTGCTTCTTCTTTCACCATATATTACGGCCTCCTCCAGTTTACCCCTAGCGTCCAGCTTATATACCTTTTTTGTAAAATCTCAATCTATTTCCTTTCCTTCCATCCCCATATCTATCCCTTGTTTCCCAATCTAAATCTTGCTATTCTGGTCCATCTTCTCTTCCCCAATCCTTTTTATATATACTTTTTTATTCCTTTATTTTTCATCATCTTGAACCATTTATTATATTTTGATTCCTCAATCATCCCTCATCTTTCTATCAATTGTCCTTCCATCTCCCTGTTATCCTATTCTTCATTGTTTACTCCAATTCCCTCTTCTCTACCTCTAACTCTCCTTTCTTCTACCTCCTTCAAACACTTTTGAGCTGACTTTCCTCCCTTTCCCTTCCTTAGCTTCGTCTCCAACAATCTATGCCCTCTTTTTCGCTCTAGTACTTAATTTGTCTCTTTGTGCTTTTCCTTTCACCATGTATTCCGGCCTCCTTCAGTTTACTCCTAGCGTCACCTTATATACCTTTCTTGTAAACTCTCAATCTATTTCCTTTTCTTCCATCCCCATATCTCTCCCTTCTTTCCCAATCTAAATCTTGCCATTCTGGTCCATCTTCTCTCTCCCCATTCTTTTTCTGAATACTTTTATTTATATACCTTTCTTTTTCACCATCTTGAACCATTTATTATATTTTTATTCCTCAATCCTCCCCCATCGTTTTGTCAATTGTCTTCCCATCTCCCTTTTCTCCCATTCTTCATTGTTTACTCCAATTCCCTCTTCTCTATCTCTAGCACTCCTCTCTTCTACCTCCTCGAAACACTTTTCTGCTGAATCCCCTCCCTTTCCCTCCCGTAGCTTCATCTCCAACATCTATGTTCTCTTTCTTGCTCTAGTACTTAATTTGTCTCTTTGCGGCTTTTCTGTCACCATATATTCCAACCTCCTCCACTTTACTCCTAGTGTCCACCTTATATACCTTTCTTGTAAAATATCAATCTATTTCCTTTCCTTCCATCCTCAAATCTCTCCCTTGTTTCCCATTCTAAATCGTGCTATTCTGGTCCGTCTTCTCTTCCCTCATTCTTTTTATGAATACTTTTTTATTTCTTCATTTTTTATCGTCTTGAACCATTTATTATATTTTAATTCCTCAATCATCCCCCATTTTTCTTTCAATTGTCTTTCCATCTCTTCTATCTTTGTCTTTCATACATTTAGATTCAACTTTTTCCCATCTAAGTATTGCTACAATCCACTATATTGACCACTGCCCATGTATATATCTTTTCCATTCCCATCCTAACTCCTCCCTATCCTTTTATCTCTATTTCTCCTTCTAAGTCTGAGATTAATATATTAAATGAAAGTGGGCTCAGAGGATATCCTTGCCTTACTCCTCTCACCAACAAGAAACTATCTCCTACTTACTATCCCACCTTTACCCTGCTTTCAGTTTGTCTAAAAATTTCCAATACTCTCTTAATTAAACCTATCCTTTTTCTTTAACTTCTTTCTTTAACCTTTTCGATAAAAAAGATCCACGTATATACTTCATATAATGTTGGCTTTAGCGTCACTTCTCTATAATCTTTACCCTCCTCCTCTTTGCCTTTCTTTACTATGGGTACCACTACTTCTTCTTTTCATAATTCTAGCCACCGCTCTTCTTCCTATACTCTATTGCACATTATCCATGCCCATTCCTCTACTTCTATCCTCCCATATTTTCATAGTTACGAAAAATTTGGAAACAAGGGTGGCAACTTTAAAACAATGACTAGAAAAGCAGGAAGAGCTTAATAAAAAGGTAGCATAGTTGTAAAGTAGGACAGTGAACATAGAAAGCTCAGACTGGGAGTTTGGAGGTGGGGAGAGTAGAAATAAGAGGAAAGAAAGATTGGGAAAAATAGAAAGAAGAATATGAAGGAAAGGGAGAGATAAAAGAAAAAGGAACAATGATGAAGGGTCTAAGATTAGAGAAAAAATAACTGAAAGGAAAGGAAAGGAAAGGGAGAGATGAAAGAAAAAGGAACAATGATGAAGGGTCTAAGATTAGAGTGAAAATAACTGAATGAGGTAGTAGAAACGTTAAAAAGGATATTTCTTAGGGTAAAAATAGAGGAAGTGCGAAGTGTAGGAACGAAAGTGAGACGAGGAAAGAGAATGGTACTGGTGAATCTAAAGAAATCGGAACTTAAGAGGGAAGTGATGACAAAGAAGTGGGCGTTATGAGGAAGTTCGGAGAGAATAGAGGATGATTTGACATGAGTAGAAAAGAATATACAGCATGATTTAAGGAAAATAGCGGAAGAAGAAAGAAGTAAGGGGAAAAAACGTGGCTTGGGTATGACAGAATACAGATAGATTATAAGAGTTAGGCCGAAGAAAAACGGAAGAGTTAGTAAAAAATGAGGAAACGAAAAGAGAGGAGAAACGAAAGAAGGGAAGAATGGAGGTTCTGTTACTGGAATACAGCAGGCTTGGAAAGGGAGGATAGGGACTTTATGAAAAATTTGTCACAATGGGATGTAGTAGTAATAATGGAGACATGGCCAAGTAAAAAGAGATGGGAAAGAGTAAAGGGATGGTTACCAAGGGGTTAGGAATAGCAGGTTCAAAATGCATAGAGGAAGAGTAAAAAGGTCGAGCAATGGGAGGAATGGTGCTAAGAGTGAGAAACAAATGTTTAATAGGAAAGCATAGAAAGAGGTTAAATAACAAAATAATGGATTAATAATAGAAGAGGTAAAGATCGGATAATAGAGGTGGAATATAGTGGGGGGGGGGGGAGAAATATGCAAGAGAATTCAGAAGAGATAAGATAACTGATGAAGAAAATAAAAAAAGAAATTATGTTTATAATAGGAGGAGATTTTATTGTGAGAACAGGAAATAGGATTGGAAGGGAATGGAGAGGATAGCGAAATTGGTAAAGAGCTTGGAGGAGGTGGGACGGTTTATCTTAAACGGAAATATAGAGAGGGATGAAAAAGGGGAATATAACTGAATTTAATCGAATTATTTTTTATAACAATAAAAAATTAAATGCAGGCTTTTCTGAAAATGCGCTACCCTTAAATAAAAAATTAATTTCTCGTAAACTATTAGTCGTAAAGAGTTCTAGTCAGGATTATTTGAAGGGCATTTTTATGCCCAAAAATTTAATCGAGGAACATTATCTTGACTGGTCTATTTTAGAATATTACAAAATTATTTTCTTTTATTTTCAGGCTAAACCAGACTTCAGAATGGGGATGCGATTAGGTATAAGTCAAATATGGCAGCCGATACCTATAGTGCATCAAAGGTAAATTATTCATTTATTTTCTTGCGGTACAGTCGACATAATTTTACGTTTAGAAACACAACCCTATAGGCCTATATGTCATATACATAAAACGGCTTATTTAAAATGCATACTCGATATTCCCCTTTCATCCGTAGATTTGTTAGATACAGTGAAACCTGGATTTAGCTCCCCTGTATTTTACCCTTCCGAGAATTGACGCCGCGCCGTGGGGATACGTGAGAGGCGTTCGCGGGGGGATGCGCGGTGTGCACTCAGGCGTGACAAAACGGAGAGAGAAACGAAAGATAGATAAAGCAGGAGAGAGACAAAATAGTTCCGAGTCTCCGGATTTAACGTCAAGGTCAGCCCCAAAACCGGCGCTAAATCCAGGTTCGACTGTATAGTGGAAAAATTAGTCAGGGTCTAAAATTTTCCGTAGTTCGACACATTAAAAATAAACTCCAATGTTTATTTCAACTATTATTGTTTAGTTTGTACATTATCAAAATTCTTATTTATCAATCGCAGGCTTCACATTCTTTCCCTTATTCTCTCCTTTTCCGTTTTCCAACTTAAATGCTTACTGAATTAATAGAACCCAATAAAAAAATTCAAATATTTTTGATTGAATGAAATTTTTTCTTATTGAAAAGTTTACTATTATATTTTCGGCGAGATTTATTCTCTTGAGATTGAAGAAATTAATTGTTTTATTGAAAATTGAACATTTTTGGCAGAAGATCTTTGTTAAAAATTCATAGCTTTGAAGATTCATCATTTCATTTCAAAATTTATTTCTTTGGTTAAAAAATTAACTATTTTATTGAAAATTTGTCTACACTGGTTGAGTTAAACTGTTGTTAATTCTTAATTCTTATTTTGAAAAATATTTTTTGTTTTGAGAGTTCATATTTTTGGGCCGACTATTCGCCTTTTTGGTTTAAAAATTTCTCTCTTATGGTAGAACTTTTATTAATCAATCTGTTTATTAATTAATCTGTTTTGGTTGAGGTTTTCAAATTTGTTAAATATTTGTCTTTTTTTTAGTTGAATTTCACTTTTTTGTGTTCTTTTTTTGTTGAAAGTTAATTTTTGTGATGAAAATTCGTCTTTCGTAGTTGAATTCATCTGTTTTTTATTTACAATGTTTGATTGTTAAACTATTTTCTTAAGAATTTATTTTTTTTAGTTGCAGATTTATCTCTTTGGTGAAAAATGTAACCATTCTGTTGAAAATTCGTTTCTTTTTGGTAGAAAATTAATTTTTGTCTTGAAACTTTGACATTTTCCATTTTTGGTCGAAAGTTTATTATTTTGAAAATTAAATTATTTCGTTGAAAATTCGACTCTCTGGTAGAAAATAGTTCTTTTTCGTTAAAAATTTAACCCTTAGGTGGAAAACTCGTATTTCTGGTAATTAATCGATTTTGATTGAAGATTCAACTTTTTTATTGAAAATCAATTTCTTTTTTGTTAAAAATTATTTTATTTTACTGAAACTTTAACTGTTTCATTTTTGGTTAAAATTTATATTTGTTAGTTGTAAATTCAATGCTTTTATTGAAAATTCGAATTTTTGTTGGAAAATTAATCTTCTTGGTTAAAAATTCAACTCTTTTGTGCAAAATTAGTATTTCTGGTACTTGATCGGTTTTAGTTGGGGATTGAGCTATTTTCTTGATAATTTGTTTCTTTTTGATTAAAAATTGACTTTTACAATTGAAAATTAAATTATTATGTTAAAAATTCGACTTTTTGCTCGAAAATTATTCTTTTTGATTAAAAATTCAACTCTTTTGTGGAAAATTCGTATGTCTGCAAGCAATTTTGTTGAAAATTCGTTTCCTTTTGGATGAAAACTATTTTTTTACTGAAAATTTATCGGTACCATTTATGGTTGAAATTTATATTTTTTAGTTTTAATTTCAATGCTTTTATTGCAAATTCATCTGTTTCTTTAAAAATTTCACTATTTAATTGAAAATGCGTTTTTTTTAACTAATTTTTTTTTTAAATTTTGTATTTAACTATTCAATTTTTGGTTGCATATTCGTATTTTTTGTTGCAAATTCAAGTACTTGGTTCTTTTTTCTGAAAATTTGACTGTTCTATTTTTGTTTTTAAATTCATATTTGTTAATTTTTAATTTAACTATTGAGTTGAAAAATGATCTCTTTTCTTGAAAATTGCATTTTTGGTTAAGCATCCATCTTTTTTGTCCAATATTTGTTTCTTGAAAGTTGAATTATTTGTTTAAAAATCCATGAATTTTGTAGAAAATGAGATATCTTGATTTGAAATGCTAGGAATTAAAAACGTTTGAAATAGATTTTGATATCGCAACGACATTAATTTTATCAAAAAGAATTCATTCCCCTAGTTCCATTGAAAATCTCCTTATATTTCCTGTTTTTAGAGTATTTTGGGCCAGTGAAACCTGTTTACAATGCAGATGAATTTTTTTATTTTTTTTTTGAAGGGCAGGTGGCAAACAAAAGGTTTGTCAAGAAATATTTTAGGCCCTGAAATTAGTGTTGTTTGTGCAGTATTCCTCTTGTTATAAAAATAATGAAGAATCCCCGCCAGAAAATTGAAAACCAGAACCCAGTGCTCTTGAAGTTCAGAAGATGTCGACATTCGTGTTAAGTATTTTAAATTTGTACAAAAATTGAAAAGTAGATATGCTTACGTCCCCTGTTATGGTAATTACGTTAAAAGGCTCATTAATCTAGCTGCTAGTTGTTGTAGTAAATATGCTTGCTCATCCAAACAGCTCATCCAAAAACGGGAGTGCTACAGAATCTTTGGATGGGCCAGAATCCAGTAAACCAAAGAATGAAGCAGAAAGGTAGGCGTGCTGTTGAATGCTTGAAGTATTTACTAAGTAGAATTAAAAGCTAGAACAAATTTTTCATCTTAACAGAAAAGGGCTCTTTATTTGTATAAGTATAGGGACAGTGTGGATTCCAGCTGAAAATTCCTGTCCAGGAACCTCGGAGGATCCTGAACATGTTTCTGGACGCGAACCTGCACACGAATCTGAACAGGTAATCTTGACGGATCCTGTGCAGGAATTTGGCGAACGAAACTGTACATGATCTTGAAATGGAACCTGTACCGTCAAGGGAACCTGTACCGACAAAGGAACCTTTGAATGATCGAGTATGGGTACCTGGCTCAATTTACTTCGCAAAGGAACCTGTACAGTTATTTGGCGAACGAAGCTGTACATGATCCTGCAAAGGAACCTGTGTGCCGACTAACCTTTGAGTGATACCGTACAGGTACCTTCACGGAGTGATTTGAGACGCGGGTTTATGTACAGGAACTTCATCAGGATCCTGTAAATGAACCTGCAAAGGAACTAATTCGCGAGGGTTTGGTAGTGGCTTGGCTCTCTCGATAGTAAGCTCGATCTTCAGGGGAATAAAAGAAAAGCAAATTTATAACTGTCCGCGACATGAGTTTTCGCGACGGCTTTCTGTAAAGGACCCCATAGCTGTTTCTGTACAGGTTCCCGCGCTTCAATTTACTTCACTCACGAAGCCTATACAGGAACCTATACTTGATCATTCAAAGGTTTCTTTGTTGGTCTAGGTTCGTGTGCAGGATCATGTCCAGCAACATGTCCAGGATCCTCCGAAGTTCCTGTAGAGGATTTTTCAGCTGGGACGTGATTTCATGTTTGCACTCACATAGACCTGAGGTCTCACAGACCACTGAATAGGAGGGACCCACATATCAGAAGCATGGTGCGGTCTGTGAGACCGCACGTCCATTCTTAACGGTTAAAGACATATTGATCCTTTCATATATAAAAAATAGTTTCAGAAAAAAAATACTTTGTCAACTGTACCGCACTATAATAGTAAAATATTTCCAAATATACTTTCTAAGTCTATATTACAATTTTTTATATAATTTTGTAACGGATGAAAGAATAATCAATTCCTTGCGAGTCGAGAATTTCTAAAATCAAGAATTGGATAAAAGATGTCTTTTTGGCTAACAGTATGATGAAAAAATGGTTTCGAAAACGTCTTCAGCGGCACGTCACTATGAAAACCCGGAGCCAGGAGTAAGTCCCAAACAGGTATACCGCGTTCACCGCCCCCCCCCCAAAAAAAAGAAAATCGGAAAAAAGCGAACTCTACTAAATTTTACTGTTTACTGGAAGAAGATTGTATAATAAAGCACCAATTTTTAATTTCAAGATGGTTGCATGTGGGATTTTGCAACTAATTATCGTAGGCTATAATCCCATGGACATCTTGAGGCAAAGAAAAAAGAAAATTTTCCGCCTTTTTTTGGAAAAAGTCGATTTTTATGTTTAATGCAAAGAAAAGTAATTAGTTTTAACACCCAATTAATTTTCAGTCGACAAGGTTGTGCGAGATTATGACAAAATTTATAATAATCAGACATTTTCTTAAATTTGGTGCAGAGTCCTTTAAAAACATCATAATTTTCAGTTAGATTTATTTTAAGCTATACATGATACATTCTTCAACTCAAAAACTTTGTTATAATATACTGAATTCATGAAATTATTTTTCAGGTAAAATTAATTAATAGTTGAAATTTCAATTTATGATTTTATTGATGAACTTTTCAAATTCAACAATAAACTTTAAATTCAATGAGAAATTTTTTTTTGTACGGTAATTAATAAAGTAGAGGGTATTTATTATCGACGGTGATTTTAATTTATTATTGTCGCGTTTACTATAATTTTTCTATTGAAGCTTTGATAAAATTACAAAAAATGCATTAAAGTACGATGAAAATCGTGAGAAATAATTTAATATACCACGATTTGAATTGTGACTTGCTGCTTTTTTGAAAATTTTGATTAAAAATTATATTAGAAGTAATAATAATAAAAAACATTGAAGCTGATAATAAATATCGTCTACTACAATTAATGAATTAAATTAATTTTCGAAAAATGGTTAAACTTTCAACTGTAGAAATGAATTTTCAACTAAAAAAAAATATTTTTAAAGAAAAATAGAATAGTTAAATTTTTAGCTTCAAAGAAAATTAATTTTCAACATGAAAAAACGAATTTTCCACAGACTAATTAAATTTTCAACTAGAAGAATGAATTTTCAGCTAAAAAAATATGTTTTTAACCAAAAATGGAATAGTTGAATTTTCATTTGAAAAAATTAGGTTCAGCCGAAGAAAAAAAAATTTGCAACAAAATATTTAAATTTTCATCTAATAAAATTAGTTTTGATACAAAAAAATATATTTTTAACCAAAAATAGAAGTTAAATTTTTAGGCAAAAAAAAAACGAATTTTCAAAAGAAAGTTCAATTTTCAACCAAAAAGATGAATTATTAATCAAGAAAATTTATTTTCTACTGATTAAATAGGACGAATTTTCAACTAAAAATTTAAAGTTTTAACTAGAAATGGAACAGCTACATTTTCAGTTAAAAACTTTAATTTTCACAAAAAGAAAGTTAGAATTTTTAACTATATAAATGCACTTTTAGCATGAAAAAATAAACATTTTCAAAAAAAAAAGAGAATTTTTAATGAAGCAGGTTTTTTTTCAAACTATAGAAATTAATTTTTAACTAATATAAACAGAATAAATTTTCAACAAAAAATAGAATAGTTGAATTTTCAGTTTAAAAAATTATTTTTTGACTAAATAAATGCATTTTTAATTCAAAAATATCACTTTTCAACCAAAAATGGAATGATTACAGTTCCAATTAAAAAGAATAATTTTTATTTGAAAAAACGAATTTTCAACAAAATATTTCAATTTGCTACTAACGAAATGAATTTTCAACATACAATAAATATTTTCAAGCCAAAATAGAATATTTAAATTTTTAGTCAAGTAATTGTCAACAAAATAAAATTTCGCCATAATAGTTAAATTGTCAACTAAAAAGATTGATTCTAAATAAAAAAAAATGAATTCAATCAAAAAGGACGAATTCTCAAGAACTCAGTTAAACTTTCAAATAAAAAGGTTCAATTTTCAACCAAAAATGAATTGGCTGAATTTTGAGTTTAAAAAATTACTTTTTAGCCGGAAAAAATCAAATTTGCTACAAAATAGTCAAATTTTTAGTTGAAGAAATTACATTTTAAATTTAAAAAAAAAAAAAGAATTTTCACATAAATAAGAGCATTTTCAACTAAAAAAGATCAATTTTCAACCAAAAATGGTATAGTTACATTTCAAGAGGAAAAGATTAATTAAAAAAAAAGAATTCTCAACAAAATGGTTCAATTTGTAAATAAACAAATGATTTCTCAACTAAAAAATATCACTTTTTAACCAAAGAGATGAATCTTCGACCAAAAATTTAATTTTTCAGGAAGTAGTTCATTTCTCAACCAAGTAGTTGTATTTTTACCAAAAAATAATAATTATCAACTAAAAAAATTGAATTTGAAGAAAAAGGACCAATTTTGAACAAATCCTCAACATTTTTAAATAAACCTAATCGATTTTCAAACGAAAAAAAAAAACAATTTTCAAAAATTTAATTCGATTTTCAAAATAAGAGAAGAATCTTCAACAAATAAAATGACTTTATGATTAAGTATTTAAACCCTCAAGCAAGTAGTTGAATTTCTAGTCGAAAAATATTAAAATTTTAAATAAAAAACACTCCAGTTTAAAAAAAGCTGAATTTATGCAAAATAATTAAATTATGGACTCATTATTGTACTGCACACATGCGCATTCGGCACATTTTTTCTAAAAAATAATTTCACGAGTTTAATATCTTGTATTTAATTTTTTGAGTTCTAGAATGTATCATTTATGATTTCAAAAAATTTTCAATTAAAATTGCTTTTTTAAATTTCTTCTACTTATTCCTTTTTGTATTAAGCATAATTAATCGATTCTATTGTGCAATATAATGCGCCTGAATAAATAATAAATTTTAAAGTGTATGATGGTTGTAAAAATGCAATATTTCGGTCCAGAAAAGACCTTGATAAAATAAAGAAGATCCTGTACTAGTCTAAGAGCCAGCGACACTGGACCTTGCGTCATGGCGATACTGATATAAAAATTTGGCATGATGGTTTGCATGTAGGGTAATAACGAACCGCCATGCTGAGCAAGCACATCCTAATCCCACGTACCTTAATTAATTATTGAAAAATTAATTTTCCTTAAAAATTAGGGTACGTGGGTTCAGGATTTGCTTGGTCAGCATGCCGGCTCGTTATAACCCTACATGCAAACTATCATTTCTAATTTTTTTCATCAATATCCGCTCTGACGCAAGGTCTAGTGCCGCTGGCTCTTAGACTAACTTGAATTGTACCGGATTACCAGTTCAATTGCAGATATTAATAAATTAAATAGGAATGATAGTTTGCATGTAGGGTAATAATGAACCGCCATGCCGAGCAAGCAAATCCTAAACCCACGTACCTTAATTAATTATTGAAAAATTAAATTTCCTTGGAAATTAAGGTACGTAGGTTTAGAATTTGCTTGGTCAGCATGCCGGCTCGTTATAATCCTACATGCAAACTATCATTTCTAATTTTTTTATCAATATCCGCGCTGACGCAAGGTCCAGTGCCGCTGGCTCTTAGACTAACTTGAATTGTACCGGATTACCAGTTCAATCGCGGATATTGATAAAAGAAATAGGAATGTTAGTTTGCATGTAGGGTAATAACGAACCGTCATGCTGAGTAAGCAAAACCTAAACCCACGCACCTTAATTTATCATTGAAAAATTAATGTTCCTTAAAAATTAAGGTACGTGGGTTGAGGATTTGCTTGGTCAGTATGGCGATTCGTTATTACTCTACGTGCAAACTATCATTCCTAACTTTTTTTATCAATATCCGCACTGACGCAAGGTCTAGTATCGCTGACGCTTAGACTATAAGCAAACTTGCACCCTGCAATTAGAGTTGCTCCAGTCCCACCATGAGATGAAGTGAATATTGAAACGGCCTCTTCTCAGTAGTTGTATTTTTGCAAATGATTCGAAATTAGAAACGTAGAAAGAGAGTGGTGTTGTCTGTATCAGGAAGGAGAGTTCGCTGACAGTACCACACATCCGAATCTTGGCGCCGAGTTTGGAGCGAGGATTGGACATGTCCTCCTCTAGGTAGTAAAATCGAATTCCAGAAATGTCGATCGATTTCTAAATTAGCTTTCACAATTGTTGCACGCCTTCCCACGCATGAGACAACCAACTCCTTTTTCAAGAATTTAAATTTATGCCTACTTTATCACTTTTTATAACAACTACAGTCAAACTCGGATATAACGCTACCGGATATAGCCCTTCTGAGAATTGATGCCGCGCCGCATGTAGGAGTGAAATGAGCTGCGGGGAGTGTGTGGTGGTCACACATACGTGAACAAACAAAGGCGTTTTCTTCGGAAGTGGCACTCTTTTAAGGTTTTCCCCTACCACCGCCAGCCCCAAAACTGGCACAGTATCCGAGTTTCACTGTATTTTCGCCAATTTTTTACAGTATTTCGAAGATATATTAACTTTAACCTTTAGAAATGGAAAGATTTTCAAAAGCAAGAGGTGTCAACATTTAATCTTAGTCATTTTTTGAATAATTAAATATATTCAAGCTAACATATCTTCTTTCCTCTTTAATGTGGTATCGATATGCAGTACTAATTATTATATTAATGCAATAGACCTATCCTGAAAAATAAAGAATCTGTAAATTAAAATCTGTTTTATCAAACACTTTTTTAAAGAGTTTTTGTATAATAGAGTAATTCTAGTAAAAAATGTTTTCTCTTTTTTATGGGAACACCCACCAAAAAGCCAAACGTGAAAAAATCGTATTCCCTCATATGATGTATTACAAAAAAAAATTATTTTATGTACATCGTATGAAATTTGGTATATTAAATCGAAGAATGAATAATTAAAAAACAAAACATTTCTTGTAAACAAATTTTATGAACAAATATGTGGTTTTTCCTTTTTTATCAGCGCGAAAATTGTTTTTGCTATAAGAAACAATAGAAAATAGAAAACACCGAGAATTTTTTTAGTTATTTTCTGTCTGGAATGTCTTACAATTATTTTAAAAAAAAAAAAAAGTATAAAAAAAACATTTTGAGCGAAATTTATAATAATTTTTCATTTTATAAAACTCTTTGATGATACAATCAATCATTAACTAGTCAGATAATAATTGTATAATTGGAGATATTTTAAATCAGAATTTTTTAAAATGAAAAAATGTTAAAACTTACAAACCACAATTATTATAACATTGTTTTTGACACTTGAGTTTTATCTTATTGTCGCTTCTTATAAATTTTCGAAAAATAATTCAACGTAATAAATTTTTTTTAATAATTTTTTTTTTTCAAAGAAAAAATTCTATACAAAAATGAATTATTTGAAGATTATTTACTTATTTTCAAAACTGGAAGCCGTAGAATTTAATGGATTATTTTCTCCAAAATAATGAACGATCATTCATTAAAATTTAACCATTTTTTTTTTAAATTGGTAAGAAGCGACAGTAAGAAAAAATTTAATTACAAAAAATGTTGTTAAAATAATTATTTTTCGTTAAATTCCTTGTTTTTCAAATAAACAAATTAAATTAATTTTTTAAACTAAAAAGTTTACTTTTCCATTTCTGGTTGAAAATTGATCTTTTTTATTTTGAAATTCAATTATTTGGACGAAAATTTATATTTTTTATTTGGAAATTCAAGTATTTACTTGATTGAAAATTAAAATCCTTTCTTAAAAATTCACTTTTTTTTGAAGATTCGATTTTTTTATATTAAATTTTTCAACCAAAAATGTATGTGCTTTGTTGAAAATTAGTTTTTTTTTGTTGGTTACAAATAATTCTTTTTCTAACTGATGATTTCAGCAATAAAGTTGAATATTCCACAATTTTAGTTAAAAATTCATCTCTTTCGCGGTTGAAAATTCAACTCTTCCAGTTTAAGATTCATCATTTTAATTTAAAATTTATCACTTTGGTTTAAAATTGAACAATTTTGACGAAAATTCTTTTCTTTTTGTTGTAAAATGAATTTCTTAAACTGAATATTTAACTATTCCGTTTTTGGTAAAAATTTATTTTTTTATTTAAAACTTTACCTAGTTAGTTGACAATTTATCTTTTGTATTAAAAAATTTAAGTGTTTGGTCGAAAATTTGTCCTTCTTGGTAAAAAATTAATGATTTTGGATGAAAATTCAATTATTTTATTAAAACTTGAACTTCATTGCTAAAAATTCATTTTTTTTATTCGACTTTTTAACAATTAATGTCCTTAACTAAAATTTTAATTGTTTTGTTGAAAATTCCTTTTTTGCGTTACAAATTAATTTTTTTTAATTGATAATTTAAGAAATTTAGTTGAATATTCCACAATTTTAGTTAAAAATTTATTCATCTCTTCCGCGGTTAAAAATTCATCTATTCCAGTTGAAGATTCATTATTTTAGTTTAAAATTCATCACTGGTTGAAAATTTAACTACTTTGATGAAAATTCGATTTTTTTGCTGTAAAATTAATTTTTTAAACTGGAGAATTAACTATTCCATTTTTGGTTAACATTTTTTTTAATTTAAATGTTTACCTAGTTGGCAAAAATTTATCTTTTTTATTCACAAATTCAAGTACTTCGTTGAAAATTCGTATTTTCTGGTAGAAAATTAATTATTTTGGTTGAAAATTCATTGCTTACGTCGAAATTTGCATTATTTCATTGAAAACTAGACGTAAATTAGCTTAAAATTCGATAACTCAGTCAATTTCAACCAATTCGAATTGAAAAATTCATTACACGCGGAATTGAACTCACTTTGATTATATCAACAGACAAAAATTATTGGATTGTAATTTTTGGGATATTTGGATTTTTTACCATACAATCCGAGTTTGAGGCTGCAAAAGAAATTTAGCATATGAAACTTTTTTTTAGTTCTTCTAGAAGTATTTTTTCACTGCAAAAAAAAGGTACCTTGAGAAATTAACTTTTTTGTCCTGGAAAACCTGGAAAAGTCCTTGAATTTTTTTATTAAGAAACGCTAGACACCCTGAGAAACGAATTAAATATGAGTTTTATGTCTTTTATGTTTTATGTCTTAGAACTGCATGAATTTCAGAAAAAAGCGACAATGTGATTGATCGCCTTATATTTTAGAACTGTATGAAACTCATAAACAAGTAAAAATGTAAAGGATCGTCTTATGTGTCATAATTGCATGAAATTCACAAACGGATAAAATGTGAGTGATCGTATTACGTTTTAGAGCTGCATGAAATTCAGAAGAAAATGATAATGTGAGTGATCGTCTTATGTTTTAGAACTGCATGAACTTCAGAAGTAAATGACAATGTGCGTGATTGTCTTATGTTTTAGAACTGTATGAAATTCATAAACAAGTAAGAATGTGAGTGATCGTCTTATGTTTCGCAACTGTATGAAATTCAGAAACGAAACCAGATTCGTGTTCAGCATTGAAAAATACTTCAAAAATGATATGTCGCATTCAGCGAGGACATTCGAAATTTTTACTGATCATTGATAATAATAAGAATTTAAAAAAAAAAGTGTTTTATGTTGATTTTATCTGATTCAATTCAAAATCGAATAATTCCAACTTCTTGACTTCCACCTATCTATGTCTTACATATCTCATTTTTTGAACCAACTGTTTTTAGAAATCGCAATTTTACCTTTGTCTCGAAGATTCCGAAACATGTGTGGATTTCCATGGCGAAGTGAGGGCGTCGAGTTTTTGATGACATCAAGTTCCTTTTCGGATAATACTCGCCTTTTGTGTCTTGCTGAAAATAAAAAAAAGGAAAAGTAGTTTTCTAAAATAACTAGATTTGTCAAGATTGGGCAGAATTTATTATTATTTATTATCATATATAGCTCTCGAAAAGAGTAGAAGTATATATCAACAATCTATTGAACCAGGAAATGTGCCTTTTCTATTTCCTTCCTGCTTTTTCCCATGCATAAGGACACTATTCGCTAACATTGACGTGTTTTTTAAATTTTTTGCGAAAATAAATAATTAAGAAACGTGTAGATGCAAAGCGCGTGAACAAATAGAGTACGTGCGAGACGGTCTTTTCGTCCTTGAATTTGAATCTTATGTCTGTGAGAATGAAGAAGATTCTGCTTCTTTAATTTTTTTATTTCAGCAGGGTGATCGTAGGTCAGGCAAAGGTTAGGAATTTTGAAAAAAATCTTGCAAAAGTCAGGGAATTTCTATAAGAGGCACTTTTAGTAACTGTCAAGGAGAAATTTTTTGAATTAAATTAAAAATTGTTTTAATCCGTTTATGAGGGATAGTATTTAAAAAATCTTACAATATTAAAGTTCTGGTTCTTGAATATTAATGATAATGGAAAATGAACAATTGGTCAGAGAAAAATTAGGAAATTTGGAAAATTAAGTTTTTTGGCCACCCTAATGTAATATTCTTGTCAGCAATTTATTTTCCTTGTAATTTTTATTTCTCTTTCTTTTTCTGTGCACATGCTTCCACCAGATGATTATGTTTTTAGTTACAATTTTTATTATTTGATTGAAAATTCAACAATTTTGTTAAAAAAACATCCTTTCGGATTGAAAATTAAACTGTTTTGTTTAAATTTTGTTTGAAAATTAATATTTTGATGTTGAAAATGTAACTGAAATTTTTTTTGGTCGAAAATTCGAAAAATTCATCTATTTTGCTGAAAGTTCAACCATTTCGTTAAAATTTTGAATTTCGAAAATTTTGGGTATATTTGAATTGTTGTAGGCTTTTAGATTTTGAGTTTATCGAAAAATATTATTGGACTTTTCTCTAAAACTATTCAAGGGGCTACCAGAACTATGTTCAGAACTCCTGGAACTCTCAAAATTGTGGGATTTTCCAAATTGTGCAACTTTCGAGTTTTCAAGTTTTTTTAAAATTATTTTGTTGTAGAACTCTAGAACTCTTTTGGAACTACAGGAATAATAAAGAAAAAGTTGATTTTTATCAAAGTGGGGGGCTGCGTCTATTTATTGAAAATTTTTTTTTGGGTGTAATTTTTAAGAACAATTTTCCATAAGTATCAGGAACTCTAGAACTATGCTAAATCTACACAGAACTTTAAAAACAGTTCATTTTTCGAAAAGTGCGGGGGAACGTGAACTAAGCCCCCAATTTTGAAAAATCCATTTTTAGAGTATTTATACGCCGGAACTATTTCTAACAGTTATCACGAACTGTAGAACTATTCAAAAGGATGTCAGAACTCTAAAAGAAATTCGAAATTTTGAAAGTGGGGGGACAAATTCACACGCATGGTTGATTTGGCGTAGAGAAATGTCGATGATGAACATCAGATAGAGGAAAACGCATGAGACGATCAAGCAGCAGCAATTGATGTTTTAGCGCAACGTAATGATGATCCAGCATCAGCACATCCTCCAGTGGCAGACGGCCTAATTCCACCAGATGCAGAAGCAGAGGTTTATCAACGAAGAATGCGATTAAAATGAACAAAGCATAAGAGATTTAATGCGCCTTTACTTTTTGGCAGAGAAAAGTGTGCCAAGTGTAAGAAGAGAACACCAATGACTCTTCTTACTTAAGTACCCAGAGCTAGCCAAAAAAATAAATTAGCAGAATCTAGTAGACAAAAAATGCTCAATATCTGTAAACAAATTGTTTTCAGCTGTTGAAATAGCTGCCATCAAGATGGAAGTGGGACAGCAGCTTCCTATAGATGAACTGCACTTGGAAGATTTGGACAACGAAGGCCTGATTGAAGCTGAAGGCATGGGTGCTAGGGATAATGAACATCAAGTACCGGATCCACTAGAACCACATCCGGTCATTAACAACGTTGATGCAACCAGCGAAATCCCAGAAAAACTACAGCACTTTGAAAGGAATTTTGGTTATGCTTTACTGGAGTTCAGACATGTAGAACCAACACAAAAGCATTCTCTGCCCAAGATTGTGATGTCACAAAGGACCTGAGGACCTGAACAGCAAGGTTTTACCTATGCATTTGAACGCAACACAAATTGCGTTAGAGGTGCACACTCTTGTATATTGTGCAGCTGTGGCAGCCGTTAGAACGTTGGGCAAATGCAGTCTTTGCCCCAGGAAGGGATCGAGATTCACTATGGAAGATCAGGTTGGATATGGAAGTCAGGAAAGTAAGGTGCATATTGGGTCGATTGACTCAATATAAGAAAGGAAATAAAATTAGAAAGCTGATACACCATGCTACTAAAATCATCCATCCTCGGTACATCGAGACATTAACACCAGCAGTATTGGGTGAGATTATAGATGCCCAACGGCAGAGACTTGATGTTCTTACTGCTAGACTGCGTTGGTACAAGAAAAGTAGTGCAACAAAATCAAACCTTTCGGGCAGATGAAAGAAGGTTCTATCGTGAACTGAGTGTAAAGCAAAATAACCAGCAAGACATCAAAGTGCCTCAACTGGAAGACATGACTAACTACTGGTCGGATGTTTGGGAGAAAACTAACAGAAGCAATTTAGACGCTGCGTGGTTACAACTAAAGAAAGCAAGAGCAAGTAATAACCCTGAAATGGAGCTGACTAACATTACAGATTCAGATGTTTCAGCGGTTTTGAAAAGGCCAAGTAAATGAAAAGCTCCAGGTCCGGACATGGTGCACAATTGCTGGTACAAGTACCTGACGTGTATATCCTGCGTTGGCACGGTGTTTTCAGAAGAAAATCAAACACCCAGATCTGAAACTAGGCTTTATGCTCGAAGGTACTTCGTATATGTTGCCTGTAAAACCAGATGCTAAAAATCCATCTGAATTTCGACAGATAGCCGTTTTCCAACAATTTATAAATGTCTTACAGCTATCATTGCAGGTAAGGTATATTCTCACTGAGATGAGAATGACATCCTTACAGAAGAACAAAAAGGATGTTGTAAAAAACTCGTGAGGCAGTAAAAATCTAGTGACCATAGACGCTGATGCTGTTGCCATGATGCAAGCTCTTAAACATCAAAAAAACTAGCACATGGCATACATTGACTACAGGCAAGCGTTTTCTTCCGTAGCACATGACTATTTGCTTGAAGTCTTAAAAATGTACAAAGTGCCCACGCATCATCGACTTTCTAAGTCGTGCGATGATGCTTTGGGGTACAAGAATCAAGTATTTTGATTATGGACAACCAAGGATAACTAGATCAATGTGCATTACGATGGGTATATTTCAAGGCGATTCCTTCAGTGCTCTGTGGTTCTGTTTATCATTGAACTTATTGAGCAAAACACTAAATAGCATGTCTCATGGGTTCAGAAAACATGATAATGAGGATGGTTATCAACTGACCCAACTTCTACACATGGATGACCTTAAGCTATACGCTAGTTCTGATCAAAAACTGCAAACTACACCATGCTCTTAATTTTGTACCTACAACATCTACGCAAAAGATGTTAAACATCGTATTAAATTGATTTATAACATCCTCATCTCATTAGGCACTTGACTTAGTCCGGGGCTGATGATGAAAACCAAGGTTCATCTGAGAACAAGTTAAAGAAAATAATAACGTAGAACAACTTACGTCTTGGCTGTGATTCAACAACGCTGTCAAGAAAATCTTGAGGTGTCATGTAGAGTTGTCCATCAAACTCTACAGATGCAAATTTTATAAATCTTCGCTCCCTCATTGTGAGTCTGACAGCTTTCTGTATATCTTCCTCATGCTGAAACATTTAAATTCCACAATCACTTTAATTTTAAACATTTAATTAACAATCAAATCTTAATTAACTTTTGTTTGGAGTGAAACACGTATATTTTTTTAAAAGGAAACTAGATGACAAACACGCGCGATTATTGCTCTTGTCTCTTACGCGATTTTTAAATTAAAACATAAAATTATTATCAATATAAAATTGATGTATTTTACAGTATCGGTTATCTTAAATAATAGAAAGGAAGAAACGGAAAATATTTTTGATAATTGATGAAAATTAATATTTGAAATGATGAATTTTCAACAAAATAAATTAATTTTTATCAAGGTAGTTTAACTTTAACTAATTAGTTGATTTTTCCACCAAAAAAGTTAAATTACCAACAAAAATGTAATATTTAATATTCGAACCAACAATTGTTTCAATTTTAAATCAAAAACAGTGTAATTCAACCAAGAAAGTAGAATTTTCCATCAAATAGTTGAATTTTCAACCAAAAAGATGAATTATCAAGCAATAAGATTCATTTTATAAAAAAAAAGACTAATTTTCAATAAAATACATAACTTTTCAACCGAATAGTTGAATTCTCAACAAAATATTTCAATTTTCAAGCAAAAAGATTCATTTTCAAGGAAAAATCTTTATTTTCTATAAAAAATTAAATTTCAACAAAGTTAAAAAATTTTCAGTTAAAAGAATTAACTTCTAGCCAAAAAACGAATTTTCAACTAAAATTAAGAGCCTACAACAAGAAAAATTAATTTTTAACCAAGTAGTTGAATTTTCAACTAAAAAAGATACATTTACAATTAAACATGCAATAGTTGAACTTTAATAAAACTAATTTTCAACCAGAAAGAAAACGAATATTAAAAAAAAAACAAAAAAACAAAAAAAAAAAAAAAAGATGAACTTTCAAGCAATAAGATTAATTTGGTAAAAAAGACTAATTTTCAGCATAAAACATGAATTTTCAACCACATAGTTGAATTTGCAACAAATTAATTACATTTTCAACTAAATCATTTTTAACCAACATCATGAATATACAACGAGAAAAAGATTTTTTTTTAAATTAATTCAATTTACAACTGAAAAATATACATGATCAACTAAAAATGGATTTGTTGAATTTTCAGCCAAAAAAATTATTTTCATCCAAACAAAAAAAGTAATTTTGAACAATAGTTAAATTTTCAACTAAATTTATGAATTTGCTACCAAAATAGTAAATTTTCAACACAAAAAGATAAATTTACAGTCGCAGATGGAATAATTACACTTTCAATTGAAAAAAAATACTTTTTTAACAAAAAAAAAAAAAAGAATAATTTTCAACAAAGTACATGAAATTTCAACTAAGCAGTTTAATTTTCAAACAAAACAAAAAAAGAAATTTTCAACCAAAAATAGAGCAATCACACTTTTAATTAAAAAAATTAATTTTCTACCATCTCCAATCAAAAAATTAATTTTTAATAAACTAGTTCAACTTTCAACGATGTAGTTGAATTTTAAAAGAAGAATATGAATTTTCTTACAACGAAAAACTAATTTTTAATCGAATACATAAATTTCTAACCAAATAGTTAAATTGTCAACAAAATATTTCAGCGTTCAAGCAAAAAGATGTTTTTCAAGGAATAATCTTAATTGTCTATAAAAAAAAGAATTTTCAAGAAAATAGTTACACTTTTCGACAAAATAGTTCAATTTCCAACCAAAAAGTCTAATTTTTTATAAAATAAAAAAAAGGTTTAATTTTCAACTAATAAAGATCAATTTTAATCCAAGAATGGAATGGTTAAATTTTCAGTAAAAAAATTCATTTTCAACTAAAAAACGAATTTTCAATCAAAGAGATGAATGTTCATCTAAAATAATGAACCTTCAATAAATAAAAAAATGTTCAACCTAATAGTTGAATTCTCAAAAATAAAAAAATAAAATTTTCAAACAAGATGAATTTTTTACCATAAAAGACGAGTTTTCAAGAAAATAAAGCATTCAACCAAATAGTTTAATGCTGAAGTAAAAATTATCGATCCTCAACCAAAAATGGAATCGTTAAATTTTTTGTTGAAAAAAATTGATTTTCAAGCAAAAAAAAATTAACAAAAAAGATCATGGTTGATACTCCAACCAAAATATATTTTCTATTCTTAATAAAAAACAGTTTTTTCACTGGATTTCAAAAAGAATTTTGTATAATTTCAAAAGATTTTAAGTTCGATTTTAACGGATTTTTTGAGAACATTGGAAACTAATGTAATTAAATGAAATTTCAAGAGATTTCTAGGAATTTAAATTAAAAATATTTCAATTTTAAATCAAAAACCAAAATTTTAAATTTCTTATTTTCTTATTTCTATTTTTAAATATTAATATTTATTTTAAATAATAATAATAATAATAATAATTAACAGAAGAGAGCCATCATCCTGTCTCGAAATGCCCAAAGCAATTATAATCTACTAATCTAATTCAATTAAAAAAATATTATTTTGTGTAATTATAAAAATAATTGCCGAAAATTATGAAACGATCACTATATCCAGCGCCTGAGGTCAGGCCACCCTGACATGCAGGAGAAACCCGACACAGAGGTAGCCATCCATGATCTCCGTAGAATGTTTAAGTTCTCTTTTAACGCTCTGTAACTTTTTATATATTTTCAACTCCTCTTTAGAGAGGAGGAAGTAAGAAGAAGTAAGAAGGAGCAGGTCGGAGTGCTTTTGGAGTACACCAGTGCAGATAACCGAATTCGCTTTAAGTTTGATAAATTATGAGGAAAAAGGGATTAATAATTCATCAGCAAAAGGAATTTAAAAGTACACGAAAAGAATATTATTTGACGACAGATTAACAAAAGTTGAGTGAAACGAGGACATTGTGACATTTTGTACATAGTTCATAACATTTTGCGTCTTCATTTAACAAAAAAAGACAAAAACTAAGCCCCTATTTTGACGCTCCAATTGGAAGATTTGGACCACTCTAGGATATGTCCAAATGTATGTTCCAAATTGGAAGTATCGTCGTTAGAAACTTTGATCGATACATATTTAAAAAGTAGCAAGAATCGTAGAAAGTACAAAAGACTTTCAATGAAAATGTGAAGACCAGAAGAATAGAGTTCCTGAAACACACATACGCTAATGCTCCGAAGCCAGTCAATGAAACTTTCGATGACCCCTAACGAGTGTTTAGAAGACAGTGTTGCCAAATTTAAAAAAAATATTTCGAGGTTTTATTGCATGATGTTATAGTTATCCACATAGACTTATGCTTAAGTCATATTTACTTTTACACAGTTTGAACACTGCACACACACACACATATATTTGACCCTATGAAAAATCGAAAAAAATTCTGCGACGGGATTCGAACTACTTAATACCTATGTCTAACGCAGCGAACGCAACTTATCCCTAACAACTAATCCGTGTGAAAAATACCTGGCCCCCGTTTCAACGCATGGCAATTAAATTTTATGATATAGAATCTCTTTTTATGTTGAAAGCTTTAAACTTTTATTAACGTTTGTAATTTGAAATTAGCCAATTTTTAATGTATTATGGAATGTTATTATTAATGTTATATTATTGAATGTTATTATTTAACTCCGCGTGTCTATTACCGGTTACTGCGACTTTATTCAGACTTACATACACCACTTCATATATGAACGTCACTACATGTTAATACAAGCGTCCAATGTGGCTGGCATTGTGCATATATAGATAACGTAGCCGACAGTCAACGAATTCTTCGACAACTCGTAAATCAGTTATTCGCTTCTGTGCTGGGAGTTATTGTATATAAAATCTTTTGGAATCTGGAGGACTTTTTATAAAAAATTGAATGCTTGTCTAGAACTTTGTCAAAATCTGCTGAATACAAATTCGAGAACTGATGTTCGTAGATTGTATTCCAAAAATTCGATGACTTTTTTCACTTTTTCGATAAAGTCTGCAGTTCTTTAATAAAAATTATATGAGATTCTAAAAAGAAAGTGGCCTATCCTAGAATGGGTGACCAGTCAAGTTAAGTTTCGACAGCTTATTTTTTCCGCGTAATTTTGAAAAATCGGGTTTCATTAGGGGTGGGTTTTTGTGATATGAGCGAGATGTTTGGCCACTACTATTATTCGGGCAATAATTTTTTGAATGTTCTAGGCTATAAAATAACCATAAATCTATTAAATTCGTAATGAACTGGTAATTTTCTTAAATTTTTCGAACTCATTAATTAGGGGTGGGTTTTCCATATCTGAGCGACATGTTCTGACACCAGCATTATTCGAGGGAGCAAAAAGGAGAATTTTTCACGACGTTAAATACCTAAGATTGTATGAACTTCTGGTTGTTTTCGTCGATTTTCCAAGATTTAAAAGATCGTGTTTCTCGAGGGGTGGGTTTTTGAGGTCCAAGCGAGATGTTTGGCCACTGCAATTAGTCAGGGAATGATTTTTATGAATATTCTAGGCTATAAAATAACCATAAATGTATTAACTTCATACTGAATTGGATATTTTCTTAAGTTTTTGGTACTTATTAATTAGGGGTGAGCTTTCGATATTTAAGCGAGATGTTTTGCCACCAGCATTATTTGAGGCAGCAAAAAGGATGATTTTTCATGACGTTAAATACCTAAGATTGTATGAACTTCTGGTTGTTTTTGTCGATTTTCCAAGATTGAAAGAATCGGGTTTCACAGGAGATGGGTTTTTGGGATCCAAGCGAGATATTTGGCCACAGCCATTAGTCGGAGGATGATTTTTATAAATTTTCTAGGCTATAAAATAACCAAAAATGTATTATCTTCGTATTTAGTAGGACCTTTTTTTAATTTTTTGGTACTTATTAATTAGGGGTGGGTTTTTCGATGTTTGAGCGAGATGTTTTGCCACCAGCATTATTCGGGGGAGCAAAAAGTACAATTTTTCACGATGATAAATACCTAAGATTGTATTAACTTCTGGATGTTTTTTTCGATTTTCCAAAATTGAAAAATTCGGGTTTCACGAGTTATGGGTTTTTGGGATCTGATTGAGATGTTTGGCCACTGCTATTAGTCGGGGAATGATTTTTATGAATTTTCTAGGCTATAAAATAACCATAAATGTATTAACTTCGTACCGGATTGGACATTTTCTACAGTTTTTGGTACTTATTAATTAGGGGTGGGTTTTCGATATTTAAGCGAGATGTTTTGACACCAGCATTATTCGGGTGAGCAAAAAGGACATTTTTTCACTATGTTAAATACCTAAGATTGTATTAACTTTTGGCTGTTTTTGTCGATTGTCCAAGATTGAAAAATTCGGGTTTCGCGAGTTGTGGGTTTTTGGTATCCGACCGAGATGTTTGGCCACTGCCATTAGTCGGGGGATGATTTTTATGAATTTTCTAGGCTATAAAATAACCATAAATGTATTAACTTCGTAATGAACTGGACATTTTCTTAAATTTTTCGAATTTATTAATTAGGGATGGGTTTTCGATATTTGAGCGAGATGTTTTGCCACCCGCATTATTCGCGGGAGCAAAAAGAACAATTTTTCACGATGTTAAATACCTAAGATTGTATTAACTTCGGTTTGTTTTTGTCGATTTTAACAATTCGAAAAACGTTTATCAGTAGGGGTGGGTTTTAGGGGTTGGAGCGAGGTTTCTCAAAATCACCCAATTTCGTCTGGTGTTGACTCCTAACCGTTAGACTTATCACTTCGTTGAATATATATTAAATTTATCAATTTTGTAGTCGACTTTGCTGTCGCATCTACGGAAATCGCTTTAGAGGTGGTTAATCACTCCCCAAATTAGAAATTTGGATATATTTTTGCATGAAATGCATTTTTAGATTGCCAAAAATAATTGCAGCAAAAAAAATTCTTTAAACAAATTTTTGTTTCCATCGTTCATTTGAACGTTCAGAACTTTTTGGTCATCTGTTAGAAAGTGTAGAAAAAGAGCAAACCATAATCAAGAAATTACAGGATGATTTAAAATCAGCAGAAAAGGATTCCAAAAATGCCACGCTTGATGCCGAATCTATGCAAGATGAGTTGAATTTGGTTGTAAAGAGAAATGCCAAAGATATAGTTGTAAAAGAATTAATTCACAGTTTGCAAATACTTAGGGATAAAGATAAGAAAAACGACAGAAGGCAGATGGGTTACAGCAAAATATCAGAAAGAGAACTACTGAAATGCTGCAAAGAATAGCAAAGAAAACACAAGTTTAGCAAAATCTTTAATACCTTCTTCTGCCCTGGAGAATATTCTTTTTTTTTTAAATAAAAATGTACCATATACTATTTTTATTAATATTTTTGTTATTGTAAGCTGTAAACTCTAAGACTTTCATATTTAATGAAATGGCTGTAAACTGTTTAGCACTCATGCTAATCAAATAAGACAAGTAAAATTGAGATTAACTGAAATATTGTTGGAACCGCAGGTATATAGGATGTGTGAACTTAATAAAAAAGGCGTAAGATCCGATTAACCTTAGTTTTATTGATACAAATTGCGAACTCTTCAATAAACAATCCGAATGGTAAAGGTATTCACGATCGTTTGTTTGGCAGGCAATTCCGATTCGATTTTAAATATGAATCCCATTCCAATAAGTATGTATAAAAATACTGCTAGAAGACTGTGATTTACGATTGTATTTTCGAGGAGCCCAGAAATCAGAGACTCTATCCACACTATAAAATTCCGGAAAAGACTTTTTTTGAGAAAGTCTCATCTGCGTAGTACCAAGGGGTTGATTTTTAATGTTAAGGTATGGTGCCCAAAAATCGGAGTGGGTATTTTTGAGGAGCCCAAAAAAAGCCCAAAAATATGCCGGGATTGAATTCGTGAGAAATTCAAATTTTGTGAAGGGGGTTGATTTTGGAGCTTAAGGGTTGTTTTGGGGATTTTTTTTGTGGATTCTAAGAGCCCAAAAAAGCCCAAAATTGTGGTGGAATTCAATTTTTATAATTTTGTGTTTTTAGGAAGTGGAGGTGCTAGCTTAATGTAAGCTAGCACCTCCACAAGAAAATTGATTTTTTAGAAAAAGTAAAGGAGCCCAAAAATTTTAATTGGGGCCAAAAAAAGCCCAAAATTCTGAGCTATGAAAAATTCTGAAATTCGATTGTGCAGGTGCTAGCTTAATGGACCTCCAAATAGTCTGTTTAGACGTATTCTATTAAGAGTGAAGTTTTGGTCCAGGGGGCAGGTCTCTTGAGAGAAGATTTGTCGACCCGGTTTCGAATCCCGCTGGCAATGTTTTTTTTTTTTATTGAGAAAAAAGAGGGATTTTTTGTACCAAGCACTTTAAGCAATTTTCAATAATAATCAGGGCCTCCATGCAATCACTTTTAGTAAAAAAATATTTTTTCAAATCAATTTTTTCTTACATTTTCAAACAAAGTCACTATATTCACTTTTTTAAATGAAAAGATCACATTAATAATTTTTCTTTCAATAAATTACCCCTCTTTTCAATTCAAGTCTGTTCCTATCTCTGAATGTTTTTAAATTCTTTTGTAATATTTTAGGGTATTTGAAGGTATTCCAAAAGATTTTTAAGATGTTAGGGTATTTTTAAAAATTTAAAAGAATTTTAGAGATCTTTAAAAAGTTTTAAAGGATTTCTAAATATTTCAAAGGATTATAAATATTGTAGGGTATTTTGAAAGATTCTGAGAATTTGAAGGTATTCCAAAGAGTTTTAAAGATTTTAGGGTATTTTTAAAAATTCAATGAAATTTGAGAGCGCTTGAAAACGTTTTAAAGGATTTCCAAAGATTTCAAAGGATTATAAATATTGTAGTTTTTTCTAAGTTTTTAAGATTTTAGGGTATTCTTAAAGTTTTCAAGGAATTTCTTATATATTTGAATGAGCAAAGGTACTCTAAAGACGTTGAAGATTGTAGGGTATTTTTAAAAATTCGAATGAATTTTAGAGAGCTTTAAATAGTTTAAAGGGATTTCTAAAGTTTTCAAAGGATTATAAATATTTTAGGGTATCTTGAAAGTTTCCAAGGAATTTTAAATATATTTCAATAATTTGAAGGTATTCCAAAGAATTGAAAAGAATTTAGGGCATTTAAAAAAATTCTAAGGAATTTTACAGAGCTATAAAAAATTTCAAGGAATTTCAAAAGATTTGAAATATTTTGGTTTATTTTAAAAGTTTTCAAGGTATTTTTAAAAATTCTAAGGAATTCTAGAAAGCTTTAAAATTTTCCAAAGATTTCAAATAAATGTAAATATTGTAGGGCATTTTAAAAGTTTTGAAGGTATTTATAAAATTTCTAAGAATTTGAAGGTATTCCAAAGAGTTTTAAAGACTTTAGGGTATTTTTTAAAATTTAAAGAAATTTGAGAGCGCTTGAAAACGTTTTAAAGGATTACCAAAGATTTTAAAGGATTATAAATATTTCTGGGCTTTTTAAGAGTTTCAAAAAAAGTTTTAATAGATTTCAATAATTTTAAGGTATTCCAAAGGATTTTGAAGACTTTAGGCTATTTTTGAAAATTCCAAGACATTTTATAGAGCTTAGAAAACGTTTCAAAGGATTTCCAAAGATTTCAAAGGATTATAAATATTGTAGTTTTTTTTAAGTTTTTAAGATTTTAGGGTATTTTTAAAAATTCTAAGGAATTCTAGAAAGCTTTAAAATTTTCCAAAGATTTCAAAGAAATGTAAATATTGTAGGGCATTTTAAAAGTTTTGAAAGTATTTTTAAAAGTTCTAAGAAATTTTAAAGAGATTTAAAACGTTTCAATGGATTTTAAAGAATTATAAATATTTTATAGTATTTTAAATGTTTCCAATCAATTTTTGATAGATTTACATAATGTGAAGGTATTCTAATTAATTGGAAAGGTTTTAAGGTATTTTTAAACATTTAAAAGAATTTTAGAGATCTTTAAAACGTTTTAAAGGATTTCCAAATATTTCAAAGAATTATAAAGATTGTAGGGTATTTAAAAAGATTCTAAGAATTTGAAGGTATTCCAAAGAGTTTTAAAGACTTTAGGGTATTTTTTAAAATTCAAAGAAATTTGAGAGCGCTTGAAAACGTTTTAAAGGATTACCAAAGATTTTAAAGGATTATAAATATTTTTGGGCTTTTTAAGAGTTTAAAAAAAAGTTTTAATAGATTTCAATAATTTTAAGGTATTCCAAAGGATTTTAAAGACTTTAGGCTATTTTTGAAAATTCCAAGACATTTTATAGAGCTTAGAAAACGATTCAAAGGATTTCCAAAGATTTCAAAGGATTATAAATATTGTAGTTTTTTTAAGTTTTTAAGATTTTAGGGTATTTTTAAAAATTCTGAGGAATTTTAGAGAGCTTTAAGAAGTTTCAAGGGATTTGAAATATTTTGGGGTATTTTTAAAGTTTTCAAGGAATTTCTTATATATTTCAATGAGCAAAGGACCTCTAAATACTATTTTATTTATTTTAATAAAAATTACATTTCTAATATTTAAAAAAATTCTAAGCAATATTACAGAGCTATAAAAAGTTTCAAGGGATTCCAAAAGATTTGGAAGGATTTGAAATATTTGGGTTTATGTAAAAAAATTTCAAGGTATTTTTAAAAATTCTCAGGAATTCTATAAAGCTTTAAAACTGTTCAAAGATGTCAAATAAGTTTAAATATTGTGGGACATTTTAAAAGCTTTGAAGGTATTTTAAATTTATTTCAATAATTTGAAGGCATTCTTCAGAATTCTAAAGATTTTTTGGTATTTTTTAAAATTCTAAGGAATTTTAGAAAGATTTAAAAAGTTTCAATGGATTTTAAAGAATTATAAATATTTTGTTGGATTTTAAACATTTCCAATCAATTTTTGATAGATTTAAATAATGTGAAGGTATTCTAAACCATTTGAAAGATTTCAAGGTATTTTTAAAAATCCTAAGGAATGTTAAAGAGCTTTAGAAAGTTTCAAGGGATTTCGAAAGATATCGAAAGATTTGAATTATGTTAGGGTATTTTAGAAGTTTCCAATGAATTTTTAATAGATTTTAATGATTTTAAAGTATTCCAAAAGATGTACGAAATTTTATGGTATTTTTAAAAATTGTAAGAAATTTTAGAAAGCTTTAAAAACTTTAAAGGGATTCCAAAAGATTTTAAAGTATTTTATAATTACTTTAGTGTATTTTAGAAGTTTCCAGTGCATTTTTAATAGATTTCAATGATTTGAAGGTATTCCAAAGTACTTGAAAGATTTTATGGTATTTTTCAAAATTCTAAGGATATTTAGAGAGCGTTTAAAAGTTTGAAAGGATTTCTAAAGATTTCGGAGGATTTTAAATATTTTGAGGTATTTAAAAAGTTTTAAAGGAGTTTTAAATGGATTTTAATGTGGTACTTTAAAACACTTCAAACGATCTTCAAAGATTTTAAAGGATTTTCAAATTTAAAGGTGTTTCAAAATTTTAAAAGAGTTTTAAAGATTTTACGATATCTTAAAAGATTAAAAGGAATTTTCAATTGATTCTAATAATTTGAGGGTATTTTAACTAATTTTTAAAATTTCAAAGAATTTTTTTTAATTTCAAGTTATTTTTAACAGATTTCTATTATTCGAAATGGTTCCAAAGAATTTCAAATATTTTAAGATATTTAAAAAAAATGTCAAGTAATTTTCAAGAGCTTTAAAGATCTTCAAGGAATTTCAAGGGATTTGGAATATTTTAAGGTATTAAAAAAGTTCCAAAGAATTTTCAAGAGCTTTGAAAAATTTCAAAGGATTTCAAAAGATTTTAGAGGCTTTGAAATATTTTAGGTGATTTAAAAATATTCCAAGGAATTTGTGTTTGATTTGAATTATTGAAGGGATTTCGAACGATTTGAAATATTGTTGGGCATTTCAAAATATTCTAATGCATTTTCAAGAGGATTCAAGACATTTCAAGGTCTTTCCAAGGATTTCAATGATTTTATGGGATTTTAAGAGCTCTTAGGATGTTTTAATAAATGTTCCACGATTTCAGGAAATATCAGCAAATTTCATAGAATTTCACCGGATCTTTTTATATTTTAATGGATTTTAAAGAATTTATTACAAAGAAGTGAGGGATTTCGTAGGATTTCAAAGATTTGTAAATATTTTAAAATATTTTTTGGAAATAATTTAACTCCGCTTGTAATTCACCCTGAATTTTAATTAATTTATCCTGAATTTTTTTTAATTCTTTGGAATTTTCTTGATTTTTCAAAATGTTTTGATTTAATTCGTCACGAATTTTTAGGCATTTTTATTAATAATTTCAAGTTTACTTTTTTGTTTCCTTTGTTCCGCAACACCGATCCAACACATGCCGCTGATCAATCTCTCTAGCAATCACCCCAGGCGAAGAGCTTCACAAAGTCATCATATGTCATAGATCACAAAAAAATTCGCATATAATAATTATATAGTACAAGAGTTTATACTAATCTGCAATTTGATCAAAATGAAACTTCAATATTAACGTTGGCTTTAAATCTAATAGAAACTCCTGATGTTTTTTTCTCGCTATTTCCAATTAATTTGCCCCTTCACCACCCCCCACTGAACTTTTGGTTAGGGATCACGACACAATCTGGTCGGAATTAGCATGTTATTGGTCCGCTGTTTACTCCTCGGTTAATCACAGTTACGAGAGGTGACGAATCCCTAAAGTGGTGGCGACGTCTGTTCTTCTCGTCTACATCGGCGGCGAAAATAAATCTGCCGAATCGACGGAATTTTACACTCCGCAAAACGACTCGAATCGCCGGACGTGTATCGGCGAAATTGGCGAAACGTTTGCACTTTTTTTCTGGACTCTACCCAAATCAGACCTTCGGTTCGATCGACCCTCAACCTCGGAAGCAAATCTCCTTCTTTTTTTTTGTTTTTGTTTTTGCTTTCCTTATCCGAGGTGATTTATCGTTTCTTCAACTTTCTTACTCAGTGTTATTTATTTTAACTAGAAATCAAGGGAGTAGATAAATATGGAGTGTTCTAACGTAAGATCTCTGTTACCGACATGTTACCGACGCGCTAAGTTCGTAGAATATTCTAGAAAATTCTCGATGACGTCATAAAATGATACTACCAGTATGCCATTCTGTTTTGTCTTTAAATTTTTTTATTGCTTCCTATAGATAATACATTTAATTAAAAATTCCTTTCTTTATTTAGTGCGCAAATCACTTATGAAAAATATTCTTTTGCAGTCTACAACCTTCTAGAACTTTGAAACAATGAGGCAGATATATTATTAGAGACCACAAAACCTACCTTACCAGCATCGAGAACATTCTAGTATTCTACAGCTATAGTGGTTCATGTCCGTACTGAGTTTATAGAATATTTTTTTGATGTCATAAAGTTATACTGCACAACTGTGAGAAACGAATTTTACGTATACAACTTCCAGGTTATTTTTTTTTAATAATGCATTACATTTTTACGTTGCAAAATTGTATACCCCAAACGTTTAGATTATAATGTAGAACCTTCTAGAACTTTATTGCATAATATAACACAATACAATTCGAACGAAAATTTAAACTAACATTACCTAAAATTTTTTTGATTTATGAAGCTTCTTTAAAATACTTTTTTTTAATTAAAAATACCAATTTCTGATAAAAAAAAACCGTATCATAATCCAAAATTGTTGAAGATTCTAAATCTACTTTAAGCTACAAGGATTTTTGATATAAAATACCAATTTTTGATCTCAAACGCTGACATAATATACAATAAACAAAACTACAATTATTTTTCTTTTTAAATACCACTTTTTCTTGGGAAACGCTAACATAACCTAAAATTAAAAAAAAATTATGAACCTTTAAAATCTAATTTTTCCCCGGTGTAAAACGCTAAAATAACCTAAAATTGTTGAAAATCGGAAATCTTGATGTTTTTTGTTTCAAAATTCTAATTTCCAGTGAAAAAAACTAAGTAAATTTATTAAATAATTTAAAAGTTTGAATTTAACTGTGCATGAGTATTAAAAAATCACAAATGTTTCTCAATTCGCATAAGCTTTTTTTATGATTGTTCTTAGTAAAAGGGATTATTGAAAGATTTAATGTTCAAAATGTCAAATTTAAGATATAAAACAACTTTAAGTAATGAGAAGCCAATTAGGTTTTCAAAAACAATGGTTACGAGGTTTATTCTGTGAAATTGATAGAGTAGGAAAATAATTTTTTCAATTTTGAAATTCGCGCTTCAAGTTGCCTGTGAATTGACAGGCTCCGCCCCATCCATTTCATTGGTGCGGGGAAGCTGCGCACTCGCAAGAGAAGCCCCACACACTTCTCATATTGGCGCCAAATTTAAACTTGTATGATACATTTCAATAAGTAAAATAATTAACTGATAGTATGTAATTAAAAAAGAATCTTGAGTAAATTAAATTACTGATAACCAAATAAAGAATGAAATATAAATAGTGTTTTTATTTGAAAATAAAGTCGCGATAACCTCTTTATCTGGTTTAATACTTCTGTTACTTGAGCTCGTCAAAAAGTCTTTAGGTCGACAATAAAGCCTTAAATTAAACAGTTTAATCCGATTAAGCACGAATATTTGTCATTCTCACCGAAAGTCACCTTTTTCGTTGACGTTACTTTTCATTCGCGAATTTAATCCAGGAAAGAGAGCAGTGTCGCGTGTCCCGTCGGCGTTAAAATCCGCTCAGCATTCCGCTGAAGGTTTATTGGAAGCGAGGAGAGTTAATTAAACGAATAAATAACGTAACAAAGCCTCAGCAGAGAATGCTCCTCCCTAAGATCCCCTTTCAGAGACTATCCTTTTCTCTCTCCTTCTCACTCTCTCTCGCTATCTTTTCATTTTCGTCAGGTAGGCACCACAGAAAATAAACTTACATAAGAAATATTTTGTTAAATTCCATAATTTTTTCAAGATTGGACTATTTTTAATTGGGGACTTTTTAAGTAGGGTACTTAATAAAGAAAATTTTATTTAAAATTAACTTTGATAATTTTGTTCCAATTTTTATTTTTTGCTGAAATATCAACTATTATATTTTTTGTTAAGAATTCATCTTTTTTAGAAAAATAACATTTTCGGGTTAAAAATTCAACTGTTTAATTATTAATTTATTTTGAAAACAAAAGTTTTGTGGCCACCCTGTTCTTCCTTTGTTAGGCTTTTAAGTTCATAGTTGCCTTCTCAGTCTTTCTTTCTTGTTATTATTAAAATCTTCGACCTAACACGATGACACAGCGCTTTGCGTCACACCATATCACGATATCGCGTGTCTTTTGGCCGGAAGTGCGCTAATTAATAGACCCCAGTGAACTCTAAGTGCCCGGTTAATGTGCCTTATCAAAAGATAATCTGATTTTTATTCCCTCAACAACGCCCCTAAAAACAGAATATATTAGTTTGTATTTTTTTGTAAGATTTGAATTTATTTGTAGTACTATTTGTCATTTTTGTGTCTCTGACTCGTTTTTACTATATTGGACAATTCACAAATAATATTCCTAACATTTATAGACATTTTCGATCGAAAAAGTAATTGAGAGGTTTGAATTTCACGCTCTTAGAGTCGCAAGTAAATAAGAGAGGGGCGGAGTCTAGCTGCGCGCGTCGCTTGACGCGCTTCAATCGGAGAGTGGAGGCGAAGCCTCACAGCCCGCGAATCTTTAAATTTTGAAAACGATCATCTCCCTTTCTAATCAATATTTTTCCAATCAAGAAGTAAATCCACTTTGTTTTATTTTTCACTTCTTCTATTGACACTGAACTTGTTAGTAATTTGCCTAATAATCAATAATTTCATTCGGAATACGCTGAGCCTGTTAATAACAGATTGGCGTGTCTCGAGCTCGTGAATGTTTCGAAAATTAGGGACTTAGACTAGCAATTGGACATTCTTATCCTCTTCAATACTTGCGTAAACTGGTGCCTGGAACAGTTTATTTGCGGTTTCTAGAATCGCGTGCTTGACAACCCTTCGCTCCTTTATGTGCTCTTTGCCTGCCAAGATTGCCACGGGGGTGGAAAAAATACACCCTTTAAAAAATGAATCGTGATATCTGCGAATGAAATTACCATCTCCGATTTCAATGTCGATGGAGGGGGTAAAAAAGATGTAAGGTCTGATGGGATTTTTTTTTCTATGAACATTATTTTCAAAAATTCACTTAATTCCCGATATAAGAACCCCCGCTTCACGATATTCCTAGAACCTATGGCCTCCGCAGTTTCCTGGTAAGACGAGCCGCGGGGCCGAAAGAGAGGCTGTGCTCAGTTAAACGTGACGCACGGCTCGAGAGCCGCACTCCCAGCGCGTTAGTTGCATCAGGTTGCGTCATGCGTCCAAATCCAAGAGAAATGATTCGTAAAGACAGGCCGCGCACCTCTAACAGGAAAAGTCAGGGATTCTGAAAAAAATCTTGCAAAAGTCAAGGAATTTCTATAAGGGGCACTTTAAATAACTGTCAAGGATAATACATTTTTTTTTTAATTTTAATTTTTAATTGTTTTATTCCGTACATAAAAGATTTTATGTTAAAAATTGTACAAGATTAAGATTCTGGTCTTTGAATATTAATGGTTGGAGAAAATGAAAAATTGGTCAGAGAAAAAGTAAGAAATTTTCAAAATTAAGTTTTGCGGCAGTTTCACATTTCTAGTCAGTAAGTTGTTTGCCTTGTATTTCTATTTCTACTTCTTTTTTTTTATTGCTTCCTCAAGACGATTATATTTTTAGTTAAAAATTGCATTATTTACTTGAAAATTCAACAATTCTGTTAAAGTAATTCTTTTGGGTTGAAAATTCGTATTTTTTGGTTGAACTCGACAGTTTTTTGTATTTCAAAATCAAATTTTTTTTATTGAAATATCTGTTACGTTATTCTTTGGAAATTCATTTGTTTAGTTAAAAATTTAAATATTTTGTTGAAAACACCTTTTTGTTTGTTAAAATTTGTTTTTTTTTCAAGTGAAAATTGAATTGTTCATTTTTAGTTGAAAATTGATCTTTTTAGTTGAAAACTCGTCTTTTTTAATAGAAAACTAATCTTCCTGGTTTAAAATTTCCACTTTTTCGGTTGAAAATGTAATCGTTTGATTGAAAATTAACTTTTTTGTTGAAAGTTCATATTTTCAGGTTGAAAATTCAACTGTTTTACAGAAAATTCATCTTCTGGCTTAAAGGTTCAAAAATTTGGATGAACTTTTATTATCTCTCGTGACTGAAAAATCTTTATTTCTTGAAAATTCATCTATTTAGTATAAAATTTTACTAATTTGTCAAAAATTCGTTTTTTTGTCGTTGAAAAATAGTTTTTTGAACTACAAATGTAACTTTGATTTTTTGGTTGAAAATTTATGTTTTTTAGTTAAAAATTCGTTTTTTGTAGAAAACTAACTTTTCTGGTTTGAAATTGCCTCTTTTTCGGTTAAAAATGTCACTGGTTGACTGAAAATTAACTTTTTTTTAGAATATTCATACTTTCTAGTTCAAAATTCAACTATTTTATAGAAAAATCGTCTTCTGGCTTGAAAATTTAACAATTTGGAAGAACTTTTTTATCTCTCTTGACCGAAAATTTTTTTTTCGTTGAAAATTCATCTCTTTGGTTGAGAATTTGAATATTTTGTTGAAAATGCGTTTTTTTTGTCGAAGATTGATTTTTTTACTACAAATTTGTTTTTTTCTTTTTGAGTTTAAAATTGATCTTTTTTAGTAAAAAATTCAACTCATTGTTAAAAAAATTTATTTATTTGGTTGGAAATTCGTCTTTTTGGGAGACAATTATCTTTTGGTTAAAAAATCCACTTTATGGTTTCAAAATTCCTCTCTTTTGGTAGAAATTTCATATTTTTTAGTTAAAATATCAACTATATAGTTAAAAATTCTACTATTAAGTTGAAAAATTAATTATTTTGTTGAAAATTCTTCTTTTTTGCGAGAAAAATAATCTTTTTGGTTGAAAACTCGTCTTTTTGGTTTTAAAATTCATGTTATTCATTCATATTATTAGGCTAAAAATTCAACAATTTGGTTAAAAAATCGACTATTATGTTGAACATTTAACTATTTTGTCCAAAAGTAATCTGTCTTTGACCGAAAATTCTACTGTTCTGTTGAAAAGTCATCCTTTTGGATTGAAAATTCATCTTTTATGGTAGAAGTCATCGTTTTTGTTTTTTATAAATAAATTAACTTGACATTCTTAAATTATAATTTGAAATGTTATTGTTTTATCCCGTTTATAAAATATTTTTAGAATGTTACCAGATTCAAATGCTGATCTTTGAGCATCAATAGTCAGGGAAAATGAAAAAATACTCAAGGAAAAATCAGGAAATTCTAAAAATAAAGTTTTTTGACCACCCTGCTATCTCGCTGGTCTGTTTGCAACCGTCCGGTGTTCGACTCCCCACGAAAGAAAGTTTTAATAATTTTTTTACGAGTATATTTAAGTAAAAATATTATATAAAAGATATTCAAACCAGCTTCTAATTTTTCTGTATTTTCTTGTTTCAGGTGAGTAAACCAACAGAAAATAAATCTTTCCCAGCAGGGGTAAGTGCACTTCCATTGTGTCCCAACTACAAAAGAACATAAATCTATTTTTTTTTAATGTAGTAAAGTCGTAGTTGCCCACAAGCGGCTTAAATCTACCCCCCCCCCCTCTTACCACCTCTTTCATAAATTGGATTTCGACTCTATTAGTTTTACTGCGAAATGAATATGCGAAAAACCGGGCTGCCCGGGTGTGTAAATCATTAGTTTTATCAGGCTCATACAGTTCGTATTTCCGCTTTATCTATCGGACTAACTGCCCATACGTAAAAAAAAAAAAAAAAAAAAAAAAAAAGCGAGAAAGAGAAATTGGGAAACTATGGCCAATTCGAGTATGTACTGCGAAAGCCGAAACTGATTGGTGCAGCTCAGGACGAAATATTGCTGGAAAAATGTGAATCGCTTTGCCTCACAATTTTTTTTTCTTTTTTGTAAACTATCTGTTGGGAGTTCATTCTCGTTGAAAATTAGACCATTTTCCCCTTTGAAGGTCTATTTTACATTTCTATTTCGAAATTTTCATTTTTTCAAGTGAGATCGAATTTCGGTTCAAAGTTTTAATTGCGAAATTAAAATAGAAGGTAGATGAAATGCCGATGAGTAGATTGCAAAATAAAGCAATCAAATCGAGTAATTGAGAAACGAAATATAGCAGTATTAAAAAAGAGTAAACCCTTAGTGTCCAATATAAAAAAAAAACTATTTGGTCCATTTTTAGTATTTTAGTGAATTTAAAGTAAGTATTGCTTATTTGAGGTTTTACATTTTTTTTTTAAAGTAATTACGCGGAGAATACGAATAATATATTACTTTTTAAATATCACCCCCTATTTTATAGTGTCCCAAAAAGAGCCCCATAAGTGAAAAATGGGTTTTGGGATTCTTTGGCGCTATCTATGATTTTTTTAGGCTTTCTAAGTGAAAATGGTTTCAAATGCATAAATGACTACTTTATACTGATAATTAGATGTTTAGATGAATCGTTTAAATAATTTATTATTGCTTTTAACAATTTTCTCTCGGAATAGAAAGTCGCGGTTTTTTAAAAAAAAATTCACTTTTTATCGAATTTTCAAATAGAGTGAGGTAATAGTTAATTAATGTTAACAAACATAATTGTTCAAACAATTTATTAATATTGGTTATAATATTCTCTCTAAATAATGCTAGAAATTGCGGTTCTTTCTGAAATTTTCAACTGTTTGTCCACTTTTCACTTGGAGTGAGTTAATATTTAAATCAGTTTAGAAAAAATAATTGTTTAAATAAATTATTATTGCTTATAGCTTTCTTCTTCTATATTAATACTAGACGAAAGGGAAGTGGCTTAATAGTGTAATAATAATAGTTGCGGTTTTTTCCTAAAATTTTTAACTTTTCGTCTACTTTTCAATTAGAATGAAGTAATAATTTATTCAACTTAGCAAAAAAAATTGTTTGAAGAATTCGTTACTATTGTTAATAATATTCTTTTTGCTTGATGGTACAAAGTTGCTTTTTTTCGGAAATTTTTAACTATTTGCCTATTTTTCACTTGGAATGACTTAATAATTAATTAAATGTAGAAAAAATAATTGTTTAAACAAATTATCATTGTTTATAGCTCATTTCTTCTGTATTAATTCTAGATAGTTGCGATTTTTTCCTGAAATTTTTTACTTTTTCTCTACTTTTCAATTAGAGTAAAGTAATACTTATTTCAAGTTAACAAAGAAAATGGTTCCTTAAATTTATTATTGTTTATAACTATCTTTGCTTAACTAATTGCTAGAAAGTTTACTTTTTTTCCGAAATATTTAACTTTGCATTGCCTTTTAAGTTATAAATAAATAATTATATTTGAAATATACTTCAAATTTTCTACGTGGGTCATATTGAATATAACTCTTCTTTGAAATGTTTCTTAAGTTGCATTATTTTTATCTCACTAAGTAAAAGCTGGAGAAAAATTTAAAAATTTCAGTAGAACCCGCAGCTATCTAGCATTAATAGAGAAAATAGTTATAAGCAATAATGATTTGTTTAAATAATTATTTTTGCTAAATTGAATTAATGATTAACAAACTTCAAGTGGAAACAAGACAAATAGTTGGAAATTTCAGAAAAAACCGCAAATTTCTAGCATTAATTATATTGAATATTATTAAAAACAATACATTGTTTAAACATTTAATTTTGTTAACTTTAATTAATTATTTGCTTAACTCTTGTTGAAAATTGGACAAAAAGTGGAAAATTTGTGAAAAAACTGCAATTTTCTAGCATTATTCAAAGAAAATATTATCAACAATAAGAAAAAATGGTTTAAACAATTTTGGTTTCAAATTAATTACTATTTTCTCACTCTAATTGAAAATTAGGCAAAGTGTTAAAAATTCTTGAAAAAACCGCGACTTTCTAACTCTATTCTGATCTAAGAAAAATGGCGCGTTTATCTTTTGAAGGCCATGTAATACTTCGCCGATTTCTACTTTACCGACATTTTTTCGCATCAACTTACGTCAACAGGAATTGATATTTCGAGATGAAAATTTGGGAAATTAATTAAAAGGCAGCAAGGAATGTTTTTGTGGTCTTAAATTTCTGGACCTGCAACAAAATTAATTATTAGAACATTTTTGGAAATTTTTTTTGTTTCCATAAATTTAGAACCATACAATCGTTTCTTAGTAACTTTTATAAAATTTCACAAATTTTCAACTCAACATTTCAATTCGCGTGGACGTAAGTTGTTACGAAAAAATGTCGATAAGGTAGGAATCGGATAAGTATTACATGGCCTGAAAGCCATGTGACGAGTGGGTCACGTGAGCGGCTTCCTACCTTACCGACACTTTTTTATTTGTAAACTTATTTTCACACGAATAGCCACATCGAGTTGTAAATTTGGGATAATAAATAAGAACCACTAAGAAACGTGGCTCTGATCCTAAATTTTTATAATTATGAAAAAAGCAAAAAAATTATTTACAAAAAAAACTTTTTTCCTAATTATAAAAATTTAGGACCAGGGTCGCGTTTCGTTTGCTTCTTATTTATTATCCCAAATTTTCAACTCAATTTAGCTATTCGTGTGAAAAGAAGTTTACAAATAAAAAAAGTTTCGGTAAGGTAGGAAGCCGGTCACGTGACCCACTCGTCACATGGCCTGAAGGCGCGAGTCGAGATACACGAATCATCCGAAATCGTAATTAACTCAGTGTACGTGAAAACAGGAATGTGAACCCTTCTATCGGTCAAACTGCCCCCCCCCCATCCCCACTCCATCCTTGGGCGTTTCCGTGTCGAATGTTGCCAAACTGCGGGAAAGAGGATTTGTCCAGGTGGCCGGATTTCAACCGCGTTTTCAACAAAGGATTCGGTCGCTTCTACTGTATAACTACATCGTTTTTCTTCCAGAATAATACTCTACAAATTCTACGCATTATTTAAATACTTTTTCGAATAAGTTTTTTTTGCAAGGGAATTTAATGAAAAAAAAAATTTGTGTTTGGTAATTCATTCTCGAGAAAAATGACTTTAAAAAAATCCTTGCATGTTACATGGACCGTGATGCGGCAGTCTTTCGCCTCCCGATTAGGTCAGGCGGTAGCGCTCCGAGTTTTGTAAACGAAAAGTCCGGGCTCGATTCCTGCTGCCGGCGCTTTTTTTCATTTTTTTATTAAATTGTTTTTTATTTTAATTGTCTATTAAATTTATTTAAATCAAGCAAGAATATTCTTTTTTAACCATTTTACTCCAAGAAAAGTTTTTTTGTGCGAAATTCTCTTTTTTTCATTCAATTGAATATTTGTTTTGGTTATTATTATTTTCTTATGAGGTAAAAATTGAATAATAAAAAAATAGAATATGAATAAAAGACAGTTCTTATTAATAAATTATATATTTTCTACTATATATTTTGAATATAGAGTAATAAGTGATGTTTTTTAACAAAAAATTGTATAAGGAATCTGAGTTTTTCAAGGATGTCGCGGCACTCACTCCTTCCAATATTCGCTTCGAAAGTGATAAAGGTTTAAATCAATGTTTTTATGTACAAAAATTATTTTTAATGAATATTTTGGCATGATTTAAGATAAATTTAATAGTCAATTGCGATAAAAAAATTTGAATGAAAAAAATTGACCTTTTTTTTAAAGAATTCTTCTCTTTTCTCCTGTTTTCAAGAAACTTTTCCTTTTTATCGTCTTTTCGCTAAAATGCGAACTAAATTAATAGAAAATAATATGAAAATTCTACTATTTGCTTGCAAATTTAATTATTCGTCTTTTTTGGTAGAAAACTAATCCTATTGGATAAAAAATCAATATTTTGGTTGAATGTTGGACTCATTTGTTCAAAATTCATTTCTTTGGTTGAAAATTAAACTATTTTGTTGAAAATTGATCTTCTTCTTGGTTGAGAATTAATTTTTTACTGTAAATGTCACTATTTCATTTTTGTTCGAAAATGCAACTGTTTGGATGAAAAATAATCTATTTTGGTTGAGAATTCTATTATTTTATTGAAAATTCTTATTTTTTGGTTGAATTCAACTATTTTTTATTTAAAATTTAAATATTTTTGATTGAAGATTAATAATTTTAGTTGAAAAATTAACTATTTGGTTTTAAATTAACTTTTTTGTTGAAAAATCATTTTTTCGATTCAAGATTCATCTACTTGGTTTGGTTGAAAATATTTGTATTTTGTTGCAAAGTCTTTTATTTTTGTAAAAAAAATTAATCTTCTTGATTCAAAAATCATTATTTTGGTTGAATGTTAAACTCTTTTGTTAAAAATTAATCTCTTTGGTTAAAAATGTAACTATTTTGTTGAAAATTGGTCTTTTTTTGGTTGAGAATTAATTTTTAACTGAAGATGTCACTATTACATTTTTGTTTGAAAATGCAACTGCTTGGTTGAAAACTAACTTTTTTTTAACATTAATATTTTTGGAGATAAAATTAAACTATTTGGTTAAAAATTAAACTATTTGGTTAAAAATTAAACTATTTCAAATTTGAACTATTTGGTAGAAAATTAATTTTTTTGTTGAGAAATCGTATTTAGAAATTTTTTTGTTAACTAAAAATTTAACTAAATTCATGTATTTTTGCAGAATATAAATATTCTTGGTAAGTAATTCATCTTTCTTAGTTGAAAATTCAACTCTTTTGTTAAAAATTGGTCTTTTTGGTTAAAACAAATTTCTTTTTTGAAAATTTATTCGTTTTAGTTGAAAATTTTTGTATTTTGTTAAAAAATCGTATTTTTTAAAGAACATTCAATTCTTGAATGAAAATTTAACTACTTGGTTCTACTCATTTCTTCGAAAATTTATTTATTTGGATTGAAAATTCATTTTTTTTTACTAAAAATGTAACTTCCATTTTTTTTTAATTAATCTTTTTTAATTAAAGATTCATTTATTTTGTTGAATGCTCTTCTTTTTGGGTTGAACCTTTAACTGTTTTGTAAAAAATTAGTTTTTTTTTCTTTAAAATTCGACAATTTTGTTGGAAATTAAGTTGTTTGTTAAAAATTCATATTTTCGGGTTTAAAAATGGACCGTTTTATAGAAAATTCGTCACCTCCGAGTTTCTAGTGTAAACTATTTTTGTATTGGTATCAGATATTCTTAAATTCTTGAAAAGTTATGGCAGTGAAAATATGTGGTGGTGAAAAAATTGAGGTAAATGTACAGAAAATAGTCGTATGTGAAAGTACCTTATGGGCACGGATTATCCCTGCCCGCGGATATACCAGGATCGACTGGTTCGACGTTTTATGGTGAAAAGGAAGAAAGCTTTTCAAATCCGGGATAACGACTAGCTGTATCCCCGCAGTGTTAGAACGCTGGGTGGATAAAATCGAATGTCGATGGAAACATAAGTTCCATTCATCCATTTTTTTTATTTTTCTATCCTTTTACTGCCCTCAAGAATGTTTTTTTTTTCGTCTTTTTTACCTTCACTTTCAGTTCACACAACCACCGAAGTCCACAAATATACCCATATTTATTTACCCTATAGGAATATTAAATTTCTATGTAATCCGGTGTAATTTGAGTAATTCGGAGTAATCACAGTATCCCGGTGTAATCCGCTTGTAATACGGAGCAGTCCACTTCTTGTAACCCACTTCTTGTAATCGAGTTTTAATCTGGAGTAATCTCGTTCAATCTGATTAATCCAGCGTAATTCGGGATAATTCAAGGAATTCGGAGTAATCACAGTGTCCCGGTGTAATCCACTTGTAATACGGAGCAGTCAACTTCTTGTAATCCAGTCTTAATCTGAAGTAATGACGTGTAATCTGATTAATCCTGTGTAATTCGAGGTAATTTAAATAATTCGGATTAATCCAAGTAATTCGGAGTAATCCACTTGTAACACGGAGCAGTCCATTTCTTGTAATCCAGTTTTAATCTGAAGTAATCTAGTGTAATCTGAATAATCCAGTGTAATCCGCCGTAATTTAATTCATTCGGAGTATCCACGTAATTCGGAGTAATCCAAGTAATTCGGATTAATCCCAATATTCCAGAGTGATCTACTTGTAATCAGGCGTAATCCACTTATCGTCCGAATGAATCTACTTGTAAGACGGAGTAATCCACTTGTAATCCAGCTAATACACTTCCAATCCAGAGTGATCTTGTGTAATACGAGTAATCCACTTTTCATCTGAAGTAATTCAAGTAATTCGCAGGAATCCCAGTATTCTGAAACAATCCACTTGTAATTAAGTGTTATCCTCTTGTAATCCAAATTATCCACTTGTAATATGGAGCAATCTAATTTTTACCTAGAGTAATCCAGTTATAATTCGCTCTAATCCAGTGTTATTCTCAGTAATCAAAGTTTTTTTTAGTAATCAACTTGTTAGTCCGAGTAATCCACTTGCAATCCACTTGTAATGCGGAGAAATCCACTTGTAATAAGAGTGATCCAGTACCAATCCAAATCAAAACGGTGTAATCCGAATTATCCAGTGTAATCCCGGAGTAATACAATTTTCATGGAATAATCTACTTGTAAGCCGTTGTAATCAACTTCTAATACCGAATAATACACTTGCAATACAGAATACTCCTGTTCTAATCCAGAGTAATTCGGTGTAATACGGCATAATACCAGTATTCCGGAGTAATTCACTTGTAATCCAGTTCTATTCTAGAGTAATCTACTTCCAATATGGCGTAATTCAGCCCGAATACTGTTATCCAGTTCTAATCCATATAATTCAGTGTAATCCGAGTAGTCTGAGTAATCCAGTTTACTTCAGTAAACCAATTTGGTCTGGAGTAATTCATTTTAATCCGAAATAATCCAGTGTAATCTGGTATGATTCTAAAAATTTGGAGTAATCACCGTAATTCAGAGTAGTCTGCTTGTATCCGATGTAATCCACTTGTCCAAATTAATTGACATGTAAGACGGAGAAATCCACTTGTAATCCAAAGTAATCCAATTCTAATCCGAGATAATCTTGTATTCCGAAGAAATACACTTTTAATACGGAGCAATCCGCTTGTGATCCAGCGTAATCCACTTATAATCCAAAATAATCTGGTGTGATCCGATTAATCCAGTGTAATTCGAAGTAATTCGAGTAATTCGGAGTAATCCCAGTATTTTGGAATAATCTATTTGCAATGAGGTGTAATCCACTTCTAATTCACACTATCCACTTGTAAAACGGAGCAATCCACTCATAATCTAAGTTAATTTAGTTTTAATCTGAGTAATCCCGTGTAACCTGGTGTGATTAAAGTAATTCTGAGTAATCCCAGTTTTTGGATTAACCAACTTTTATGGCAGAGTAATCCACTTATAGAACGGAGAAATCCACTTGAAATCTAAAGTAATCCAGTTCCAATCCAGAGTAATTGGGTGTAGTCCGAGTAATCCAGTGTAATCCTGGGTAATTCAAGTCCTGGGTAATTCAAGTGAATCTGGAGTAATTTACTTTCAATACGGAACATTACACTGGCAAAGCAGAGTAATCCTGTTCTAATCTGGAGTAAATCCGTGTAATACGGCGTAATCCAAGTATTCCACTTGTAATTAAGAGTAATCCACTTGTAATCCAGTTATAATCTGGAGTCATCTAGTTTTAGTATTACGAAATCCTGTCCGAATATTGAGTAATTCAGAATAATCCACTTGTAATGCAGGTAATTCGAAGTAATTTAGGTAACCCCAGTAATTAATTTGTAATCAGGTGTAATCCACTTGTAATATATTATCCAGTTCTAATCCATTGAAATCTGAGTAATCCAGATCAATCCGGTAAACAAGAGTAGTCTGGAGTAATGCAGTGTAATACAAAGTAATCCAGTGTAATCGAAGTAATCCAATGTGATCTGATTGATCCAGTGTTATCTGGAGTAATAATTCGTAATAATCCTTGTATTTCAAAGTAATCTGCTTTTAATTCGGTGTGCCCCACATGCCGTTCGATTTAATCCACTTGCAAAACGGAGCAATCCACTTGTAATCCAGAGTAATCCATTTCTCATCTGAGTAATCTTGTGTAATCCGAATAATACATTTGGCATCCGAAAAAATCCACGTGTAATACGGAAAAATCAACTTCAAATGCAGATATTCCCTTTTGTAATCCAGACTAATCTGGTGTAATCCGCATAAACCAGTGTTATTCAAAGTAATTCAAGTAATGCGAAGAAATCCCAGTTTTTTTTTTAGCAATCTACTTGTAATCAGGAGTAATCCACTTATAATCTAGAGTAATCTAGTTCTATTCCGATCTAATGCGAGCAATCCAGTGTCGTCCGAAGTCATTCAAGTCATTCTGAGTAATCCCAGTATTTTGGATTAATCAGCTTGTACGGAGGAGTAATCCACTTATCATCCGAGTAATCCAGTTATAGAACGGAGAAATCCACTTGCAATCTAGAGTAATCCAGTTTTAATTCAGAGTAATTCGATGTAGTCAGAGTAATCCAGTGTAATCCCGTGTAATTCAAGTAATTCCAGAGTAATAACAGAGTAATACCAGTTTGACGGAGTAATCCACTTGTACGCGAAGTAATCCACTTATAATACGCTACAATACACTTGCTTGGTTTAAAATTAATTTCTTTTACTGAAAATTTAGCTATTCTATTTTTATTTGAAAATTTATACAGAGAATTTAAATAGAATATATCTTTTTTGTGCTTGAAGATTCTTGATTTTAGTTGAAAACTCATCTTTTTGGTTTAAAATTGATCTTTTTAGTTGAAAATTCACCTTCTGGTTGAAAATTTAACTATTTTTCTGAAAAATCGTTTATTTGGTTAAAAATTAATTTTTTAACTGAAAATTTAACTACTTGATTTTTGGTAAAAATTTGTCTTTTTTAGTTTGAAGTTCACGTATTTTATTAAAATTTAATTTTTTCTGTAGAAAATTAAGATTCTTGCTTCAAATTTCATGTTTTTGGTTGAAAAATGAACTATCTTCTTGAAAATTCAACTATTTGATTGAAAATTCATTTTTTTGTTCAAAAATTAGTCTTTGTTATAAAATTAATCTTCTTGCTTGAAAATTAATATTTTTCGTTAAAAATTGAACTTTATTGGTGAAAAATTGAACTATTTTGTTGAAAATTGTTTTTTTTTTTTTTTCTTTGGAAAACAATTTTCAACTCTGATAACATAAAGTAACTGTTCCATTTATGATTGTACATTTGTCTTATTTAGATGAAAATTCAATTATTTCATTTTTGGTGAAAATTCATGTATTTTGTAGAAGTTTTGTCTTTTTGATAGAAAATTAAGATTCTTGCTTCAAAATTCATATTTTCGTTTGAAAACTGAACTATTTTGTTGAAAATTCAGCTATTTAGTTGAAGATGTATGTATTTTTTTTTTGAATTATGAAGTATCTCGTCGTCCCGAAATTTGGGATGAGTAGTAAAATATTTTTCATAGGTCAGTCTGTGACATTTTTAATGGTTTTTTGAAAAATGATGGATTTAATTGACCCAATTTTTTAAAATTTTTCCTGAAGAATTTTTGTATTGGCATTAGGGTCTTATGAATATATGTGATTACAAAATGTTTATTTGATAAAAACTAAATTGGCAAACGTTTCGGCCACGGATTGGGGCCCTTGGCTTTCAGGACGACTAGTCCATCCCCTTTTCCAACTCCCCCAATTTTTCCGGATGACTAGGCGCAGCCAAAAAATTATTTTGTTGGCGTAGAATATTAATCTTCTCGCTTGATTGTTAATTCAAGATTCATATTTTTGGTTTAAAATTGAACGATTTTGTCGAGAATTCTACTGTTTAGTGGAAAATTCATCTATTTGGTTAAAAATTAGTTTTTTTTCTGTAGAAAATCAATCAAAAAGTGAACGGTTTTGTTGAAAATTCGTCTTTTTGTTGAGAAATCAACTATTCTGTTGAAAAGTTGTCTTCTTTGGTTGCATTCAACTGTTTTTGATTTAAAATTAAGATCTGTTTTTTGTTGAAATATCAACTAGTAAATTATCCATTGAGAATTCAACTCTTTTGGTTAACAATTTTTTGGTTGCAGATTTATCATTTTAGTTGAAAACTTAACTATTTTTTTAAGTCGTTATTTGGTTGAAAATTAATTTTATAACTTAAAATTTAACTATTCCATTTCTGGTGAAAAAGTTATCTTTTTTAGTTAGAAATTCAACTATTTCGTTGCTAATTTGTCTTTTTCGGTAGAAAACTAATGTTCTAGGTTAATACTTCACGTTTTTGGTTAAAAATTCAACAATTTATTAATTTATATTATTAATTTATATTTCGTATTTAAAAATAGGAGGTAGTCAGCATGAGTGTCACATGACATTTTGAGGGGGGTCAATTTTTTTCTTAACTATTGAACTTATAACCCATATAATTACGAGTAATCCACATGTAGCTGGGGTTCTAAAGCCCTGCTCTCAGTTACATTCTAAAATAAAAATGAATAAAATTGCACTACTTAAACAAAACAAAAACTCAAATTGGCCAGACGTGACAGACTTTCACATGCCCTTAATTTTCATAATTTCAAACTTAAACAATCACTTTAAAAAGCTGACCGTTGTGCTCGATTTTAAAATGTTTGAAAACATTGCAATAGACGCTAAGCTGAACAGGTCGTATGAACTTTACGTAACACTGTTTTCCTCTCTTTCCTTACCCACATAAGCGAATATAAACTCGGTCGCAGAACATGAACAGGATACTTCTAACTTTCTAGTCACAGCGTTAGGCTCTCTGTTTACAGCCCTCAACTCAAAAGCTCTCGCGGCCTCCTATTCCTGCAGCTTCAATAAAACTTGTTAGCTTCGACCATGTCAAGATAAGTCAAAATTTTATTGCTACTGCCTCCTAAATATTGTGCTTTAGGTCACGTACCTTCCCTAACGAGAGCATCAACTTGCAATTCTTTTAAATCAAAAATAACGCAAAACGACCCAAGCCTTAAAATCTATAATTTACGACTTCAAAATGTCAAACTTGAATTTAATAATTCTGGGAAGACATAGAAGTGTGCTCATAAAGAACTGTGCACTCACTAAAGTCACCTTTCGGATTAGCTGACAGCTGCTTCGACGCATTTTATTTTATCTGCCTCTTGATATCGTTTTCCTTTTAGAGGATCCTTCAATTTGGGAAACTGCCAGATATCACAGGGAGCCAGGTAAGACTGCGTGGGGGCTGCCGAAGTTGCGCAAGGTGTTTATGCAATTTCTGGTGTTTCACCAGAAATTGCTGAATAAGCTGCGATGAATGGGCTGGTGTGTTGTCGTGGTGAAGGACCCAGTCACTACTTCCTTCCAAATCAGGCCCTTTCCTTCTTGCCTAAAGTTTTTGAAAATTTTTAAATACCCTTTGAAATTTAATAATTTTGTATTAAAAATTTTGTATTAAAAATATCAATAATTTCCGACGAAAAACAATAACATAACATCAAATTTTGCAGAATTCTAAATCCTTTTCAAAATGTAATGATCTTTAGTTTATTTTTAATTGCAAATCTTATTCGAACTACAATGATTTTTCTTTTAAAATGTCAATTTTCGATGTAAAAGCTAGCATAACCTAAACTTAAGAAAAGTTTGGAATCTTTTTTAAATGATGAAAAGAAATTAATAATACCAATTTCCGACAAAAAACACTAGCATAAGCCAAAAGTGTTGAAAGATTCTAAATCTTCTTCATATTATAATGATTTTCTTCTGAATAAAATTTTTTCTTGCAAAACGCTCACATAACCTAAAATGGTTAAAAGCTTTGAATCTTCTTTGAAATATAATTTTTTATATAAAAGAAACAATATTCGACAAAAAGTTCTAACATAATTCAGATTTGTTAAAAGATTCTACATCTTGTTCAAATTGTAATGATTTTCGTTTTAAAATACCAATTTTTGGTGTAAAATGCTAACAAAACCTAAGATTGTTAAGTATTTATGTACCTTTAAAATCTAATAATTTTTATTAAAAAAAAAACACTATACTGTCAAAAACGCTAACGCGCGAATTTCCAACCAAAATGGATTTATTTTTGACAAAATTGTTGAATTTTTAACAAAATCGTTGAATTTTTAGATGAAAAATACATGAATTTTTAAGGAAGTAGTAGAATTTTCAACTAAAAAAAGAAAAAATTTCAAATAGACATTGAATTTTCAAATACAAAAGATAAATTTTCTACCAAAAATGGAATAGTTAAATTCTCAGTTCAAAAATTTAACTTCAACCGAAACAAACGCGAAGTTTCAACAAAATAGTTAAATTTTCTACCAAAGAGATGAATTTTCGACTAAAATGAAGAATATTCATCAAAAAAAGTTACTCTTTAACCAAATTGTTGAATTTTGCACAAAGTAGAATAATTTGTAACCCAAGTAGATTTGAATTTTAAATCGAAAACGATTGAACTCAACAGAAAACATACGAATTTTCAACAAAAAACAGTGAACTCTTGCTTATTCCAAGGGCCGAGTAACTTAAACATTTAGATATTTCAAGGCTGAAGAGGCTCCCACCTCTACCACGAGTCGCGGGGTGATTTTGTCAAACGACGTTCATTGGTTGCGCCTTGTATCGATGCGCGCGCATGTGTACATGGGAATACTTACGACTTTTTGGAAAAAATATTCTAAACATCAAAGTAAGTTGAGAGTGTTTGAATAATAATATTTTTTAAGTTTAGAATGCATTTGTGCAATTATGATTCCTCCATTTATCGGTTGAAGACCTTTCAGTTTCACGAAATAAAATAAAATATCCGAAATTTGATGTTAAAGTGCCCGATTCTGATCAAATCGATCCTGTAGTCTAACCTCAATTTTGGATAGTTTATTTTATTTCATGAAACTGAAAGGCCATCAATCGACAAAAGAATGGAACATGACTGAGAAAATACATTCTACACTTGAAAAATATTACCATCCGTACATTTATGACTTTCTTTTACGTTCAGAATATTTTCTCCAAAAAGTCGTATGCATTCCCATGTAAAGATGTACCAACTATTCTAACCTTCCTGACATTTCCACCTGTCCTATAATGGCCATGACGTCATGCTAGAATACTCAATTCAAACCAACGAGGGCTTCCCGCTCTTCGGGCCTCTTTTTAATTGGTCAGCCACTGACGCGAGCGAGACCGTACAGGGACAGTGGTGGGAGGTGATGGACCTGCGCCACTTGGAACATCCAAGCGTGGGGGACTTGGAATAAGTAAGCGTCGGCATTAGCAAGAGTTCTCTGTAGTTGCATCCTGTACCATAAAAGCAAATTTTCAGCAAACCAGTTAACATTTTAACCAAAAAGGATACTTTTTAACAAAATTGTTTGATTTTTGAAAAAAGTAGATTAATTATCAAACCAAATAGTTGAATTTCCAACCAAAAACATAAATTGTAAACTAAGAAAATTAACTTTTTACTGATTCAAAAGAATTTATTTGAAAAAAAAACGAATTTTCAACAAAATAGTTAAATTACATGAATTTTGAATAAGAAAGACAAGTTTTTACTAATCATAAAACAGTTAAATCTTATTTAGAAAAATTATTTTTTAACCAAAATAATGAATTTATAATAAAATAGTTAAATCTTCAACTAAAGCATTTTCAACTAAGTAATTAAATTTTGAACCGAAATGGATACATTTTCAACAAAGAAAAATTTCAACAATACAGTACATTTTTTTTACCAAAATACAGTGAAACCTGGATTTAGCTCCCCTGGATTTTGCCATTCCGAGAATTGACGCCGCGACGTGGGGATACGTGAAAGGCGTTTGCGGGGGGATGTGCGGTGTGCACTCAGGCGTGACAAAACAGAGAGAGAAACAGGAGATAAATAAAATAGGAGAGAGACAAAATAGTTCCGAGTCTCTGGATTTAACGTCAATGTCAGCCCCAAAACCGGCGCTAAATCCAGGTTCGACTGTAGTTGAATTTTCTACCAAAATCATGGATTTTGAATTAAGCAGATTAATTTCCGATTGAAATGACATTTTCAACAAAACACATGAATATTTAACAAAAAAATATCAATTTTTCAACTAAAAATAGAATATAGTTCAATTTAGAAAAAAAAAGTTTAACAAAATAGTTGAGAACTATTTGGAGAACATATGTAAATTACTCCAAATTATCTGGATTACTTTGGATTCCAAGTTAATTACTTGGATTACTCAAATTACCTCGGATAACAAGTGTATTACTTTGATTGCGTGAATTACTCCGCGTTATGTAGATTACTGTGAATGACTTGAATTAATCCGGAATACAAGTAGATTACTCCGGTTATACTAGATTACCCCGGTTAGGCTGGATTACTCTCATAGATCTGGACTCCGCCGGTTACACTGGATCACTCCGGTTACACTAAATTGCGTCCGTCACACTGAATTTCTTCGGTCACACTGAATTACTTTTCTTGTACTGGATTACTTCGGTTACCCTAGATTACTCTGGTTGTACTGGATTACTTCGGTTTCACTGGATTACTCTGCTTGTATTGGATTACTCCGTTTACACTGAATTTATCCGGTTACACTGGATTACTCCGGTCCCGATGTATTACACCGGTCACGCTGGATTGCTCTGTTTGTACTGGATTACTTCGGTTTCACTTGATTACTCTCGTATTACTAGATTACTCGGGTTAAACGGGATTACTCCTGTAAAACTGGATTACTCGGGTCATACTGGATTACTCCGGTTCCACTAGATCGGTCTGATTGTACTGGATTACTTTGATTTCACTTGATTACTCTGGTGTTACTGGATTACTCCGGTTATACTGGATTACTCTGGTTGGACTCGATTACTTCGGTTACATTAGAATAATCTGGTGTTACTGAATTACTCGGGTAAAATGGATTACTCCCGGTTACCATGTATTACTCTTGTCCCACTGGATCATTCTGGTTGTACTGAATTACTTCATTTTTACTTGACTACTCTGGTGTTACTGGATTACTCACGTTACACGGGATTACTTTAGACACACTGAATTACTCGGGTTTCATTGGATTACTCTGGTTGCACTGGATTACTTCGGTTACACTAGAATACTCTGGTGTTACTGAATTACTCGGGTTACAATGGGTTACTCCAGTTACCATGTATTACTCCGGTCCCACTGGATCATTCTGGTTGTACTGGATTACTTTATTTTCACTTGATTACTCTGGTGTTACTGGATTATTCAGGTTACACGGGAATACTCTAGGCACACTGGGTTACTCCGGTTACACTGGATTACTCTGGTTGTACTGGATTACTTCGGTTACTCTAGAATACTCTGGTAGTAGTGGATTACTCGGGTTACAATGGATTACTCCGGTTACCATGTATTACTCCAGTTACACTAGATTACTCCGGTTACACTGGATTATTCCGGTTACACTGGATTACATAGTTACACTAGATTACAGTGGTTACACTAGATTACTCCGGGCCCACTGGATCATTCTGGTGGTACTGGATTACTTCGTTTTCACTTGATTACTCTGGTGTTACTGGATTACACAGGTTACAAGGGATTACTCTATAGGCACACTGAATTACTCCGGTTACATTGGATTACTCTGGTTGTACTGGATTACTTCGGTTACACTAGAATACTCTGGTAGTAGTGGATTACTCGGGTTAAAATGGATTACTCCGGTTACCATGTATTACTCCAGTTACACTGGATTACTCCGGTTACACTGGATTACTCGGGTTACACTGGATTACTCCGGTTACACTGGATTACTCGGATTACTCAGAAGAGAAATTAGAGGAAGTATCAATGAGTAGATTGGATCCAAGCATGGAGAAATAATTTTTTTTTAGAAACTAGCAGATGCTATTTTTGCACCGAGTGCAATTCCGTCGACGGTACTTCGGACGAGTTGATGCTTATGTTTAGATTCATGAATTCTTGCTTCAGTCTCGATTTACCGAGGGGGAACCAACTCTGGTAATCCGATGAACCGCTCGGTTATCCGAAGTGACAATCCGGTGTAATTCGAGTAATCCAGGGTAATTCACTTATAACCCATATGATCAGTACTAATCCATATGTTATCCGAAGTAATCCAGCGTACTACACTTGTAAGCTAGACAATTACGAGTAATCCACTTGTAATTCAGAGTAATCCATATATAATTCAGGGTAATCCAGTTGTAATTCAGATAATTCGGAGTAATTTAGGTAATTCAAGTAATTAACTTGTAAGCCAGGGTTATACAGGTTATTTGGAGTAATTTAACTAGGTAATCGAAATAGTTTTCAACTACTTTGTTGATTTTTTTGTTGTTGTTAAAAATAAATTTTGTGAACTAAAAATTTAACTATTTCATTTTTTGTTAAAAGTTGATCTTTTTTAGTTAAAATTTCATGTATTTTGTTAAGAATTAATTCTTTTCTGTAGAAAATTAATCTAATTCGTCGAAAATTCATTTTTTGTTGTTGAAAATTTAACTATCTGCTTAAAAATTCCTGTATTTTGTTAAAAATCTGTCTTGTTTGTTAGAAAATAATCTTCTGGTTTAAAATTTCATCTTTCAAGTTGAAATTTCGTTTTTTGGTTAAAAAATAATTTTTAAATTGAAAATTAAACTATTCCATTTTTAACTGTAAATTTCCCGATTTTAGTTGAAAAATCCTTGTTTTCACGTTGAAAATTTATTTTTCAACTGATAATTCAACTATTACAGTTTAAGATTCATCATTTTAATTAAAAATTCATCTCTTTGACGATTGAACTATATTGTTGAAAATTGTTTTTTTTTTTGTGAAAAATTAATTTTTTTAGTTAAAAATGTAAGTATTCCATTTTTGGTTCAAAATTTGTCATTTTTAGTTGAAAATACAACTTTTTTATGATAATTTATCTTTTGTAATTGGGAATTTAATTTCTTGGTTTGAAACTTCATGTCTTGTGTTGAAAGATCGCCTTTCTTCGGTAGAAAATTAGTCTTCTAGGTTGAAAATTCATGTTTTTTGTTGAAAATTTAATTATTTGGTAAAAGATTTATCTGCTTTGTAGAAAATTTAACAATTTTGTGAAAAAGTCATTTTTTTGTTGTTGAAAATTCAACTGCTTTTTCAGATAGTTCAACTATTTTGTTGACGATGAACTTTTTTCGTTTGAAAATTGAGGGTCCGTATGCAATAAGGGGACGAGCGCTCAAAAACGCGAAAAAGTGTTGTCCAAACGTCTGCTGATATCCAAATTTTAAAATTGAAAAAATTAAATTAAGAAAAAAGTGCTTCTAGATAATGACAAGACGGAACTTTTTTCTATTTAAACTTTTTTTTTCGATGTATATTTATAATAATATAATTGAAAAATGGATGAAAAAATTTCGCCAAATTCAATTATTTTTTAAAACATAAATAGTCTCCACTCAGACAAATATTATTGAAACTATGTGCAATTTGGTACACATGCGAATTGTACCCTGGCGATGCCTGAAAAATGAGGAAAATAGTTTAAAATGCCAATTGTTAATTAATAATTAATTGCAAATGGATACCTGACGGTAAACACGGTTTTGTAGCTTCGGCGAAGGAAAGTATCGAGGGAACTTTAGAGTTGAAAAAACTTCCAGTGAGACGTTTGTTCTTTACTATTGGAGGAAGATTTCTGGAAATTTTTAGATCAAATAATTGAAAATTGGCAGAAATATCCATTTTGTAAGAAAGCACGCGACGTTGTATTAATAGGAGAGTATAAAGGCGGGAGTACTAACGTTGAGAAGGGCTTGAATCTGCTAACGATGCAATCGTAGACGACGTCACGTGCTTTCTTGCAAAATGGATATTTCCGTCAATTTTCAATGAATTGTTCTGAAAATTTCCAGAAATCTTTCTCCAATGGTAAGGACCAAATGTCTCACTGGAAGTTGGTTCAACTCTAAAGTTCCCTCGATACTTTTCTTCGCCGAAGCTAAAAAAGCGTGCTTATCGTCAGGTCTCCATTTGCAATTAATTATTATTAAACAATTGGCATTTTTAACTATTTTCTTCATTTTTTAGGCATCGCTAGGGTATAATGCGTATGTGTACCAAATTTCAAATAGTTTCAATAATATTTGTTTGAGTGGAGACGGTTTATGCTTTGAAAAATAATTTAATTTGGTGCAATTTTGTCATCCCTTTTTTAATTATATTATTAAAAATATACATCGGAAAGAAAAACTTTGAATAAAAAAAAGTTTCGTCTTGTTATTCTCTACAAGCGCATTTTTTTGTTTAATTTTAGTTTTTTAACTTTAAAATTTGGATATCACAAGACGTTTGGACAATACTTTTGCGCGTTTTCGAGCGCTCGATTATTGCATTATTGCATCCGAACCCTCAATTAACGCAACTTTCGCGACAGACTAATTTCATCGATATCGAATATAACTTATATGCGATGTAACATTATTTCCATTGTTGTTTTACATAATTATAGTAATGTAATTATTTCAAAATGTTAAGTCATCATCAGCATTCTCGTTTTAAATACGTTAATTTTCTTTTATATTTTTATTAACACCTGCGCATACAGCCTCAGCGCCTTGTGCGTTATTTAATAAATAAAAAATAAAAAACTGTAAAATTGTTTTTTTTTTTAAAGATTCCTTTCCTTATTATAGAATAGTTCATAATTACGTTTTTTTTTAATATATCAAAATATATTTCTCAAATTCATGGAGATCATGCCCGAAAAATAGAAGTTTAAAATAGAAAAAAATTGTGTATAAAAACATGAATCTGATGAAAAATTCCCGAAGAATGTTCCTTTTTTTCAGTGAGATATATTTTTTTGTACTCCCTGAAAAGAAAATTACTTAAAAATTTTATTAAAATAGGGGAATATTTTTCAAGAAAATAGAGGTATGAATGTTTTAAAATAAAATTAATGAATACGTACATGCCATAATGAATTCAATATTTTGAAACAAAAAGATGAACTTTCAAACATAAAAAAAAGAATTTTCAACAAATGGTTCGATTTTCAATAAATTAGTTAATCTGCAACTAAATAAATGAATTAACAAAATAGTGGAATTTTTATCCAAAGTAATTAATTTTTTACCAAATGTTGAATTTTTTAACCAAAAAGACGAATTTTCGATAAAAAAATATGGATATTCAACAAAAAAGTTACTTTTCAAGCAAATAGTAGCATTTTCTACAAAATTGTTTTATTTTAAGCAAAAAAAAAAGTTTTCTACAAAAAAAAATTGAATTTTCATCCCAAAAATATGAGTTTTTAACAAAAATGTGAATTTTCAACGAATAAGTTAATTCCTAACCAAATAGTTATATTTTTAACCAGAACATATGAATTTTAAATAAAACAATTCATTTTCAAACAAATAGTTGAATGTTCAACCAAAACATTAATTTTTAACACAAAAGTTAATTTTCAATAAAATAAATTTCATTCAATCCAAGAAGACGATTTTTGTACAAAGTAGTAGAATTTTCCACTCAAAAATTAAAATTTTTAACAAGAACGGTAAATCTCAACCAAATTATTGAATTTTCAACCAAAAATATGAATTCTTAACCAAAAAGTTTATTTTTAACGAAATAGTTGAATTTTCAAAATAAAAGTGTATATTCAACTACATAGTTGATTTTTCTACCAAATTTTTAAATTGTAAGCCAAAAAAAAAGTTAATTTTGAATAAAAAAGTTAATTTTCAACAAAAAAGTTAATTTTCAACTAAATAATTAATTTTCAACTAAATAGTTCAATTTTCTACCAAAAACCATGAATTTTTAACAACGAAAAAGTTAATTTTCAAGCAAATAGTTGAATTTTCAACCGAAAAACATGAATTTTCAATAAAAAAGTTTATTTTCAACTAAATATTTTATAACTATATTTTCTACCAAAATATTTTAATTTTCAAGCCAAAAAGACAAATTTTCTATAAAACAGTAAAATTTTCATTGAAATAGTTTAACTTTCTACTAAAATATTTGAATTTTCCAGCAAAAAGACGAATTTTCTACAAACAAGTTAAATTTTCAACCGAATAATTGAATTTTCAAACATATAGTATAATTTTCAACTCAAGAAAACGATTTTTGTACAAAATAATTAAATATTCAACAAAGAAGCTAATTTTCAAGCAAGTAGTTGAATTTTCGACCCAAAAACATGAATTTTCAACAAAAAAGTTAATTTTCAACTAAATAGTTATATTTTCTATGAAGCAGTAAAATTTTCGACCAAATAATTGAATTTTCTACCCAAAAAGACGAATTTTCTACGAAATAGTTGAATTTCAAAAAAAAAATAGTGGAATATACTACCAAAGAAAACGATTTTTCTACCAAACAATTTAATTTTCAACATAAAAAAATTTTCAACTAAATAGTTAAATTATCAACCAAAATACATGAATTTTCCACAAAAAAGTTCATTTTCAACCAAAACATTGATTTTCAACACAAAAGTTAATTTTTAATCAAATTAGTTTATTTCAACCAATTTCAATCCAAGAAGACGACTTTTGTACAAAGTAGCTCGAAAATTAAAATTTTTAACCAGAAAGGTAACTCTTGACCAAATTATTGAATTTCAACCAAAAATATGAATTCTTAACTAAAAAAGTTAATTTTTAACATAAAAGTGAATATTTAACAAAACAAGTTGATTTCTAACAAAAAAATTAGAATTTAGCGAAAAACTTAATTGTCAATAAAAAAGTTCATTTTCAACATAAAAGTTAATTTTGAATAGAAAAGTTGATTTTCAATAAAAAAGTTGATTTTCAACAACAACAAAATAATTTTCAGTTAAATAGTTAAATTTTCTACCAAAAACATGAATTTTCAACAAAAAAGTTAATTTTCAACAAAATAGTTAAACTTTCTACCAAAATATTTGAATTTTCAAGTCAAAAAGATGAATGTTCGACAAAATAGTTGAATTTCAAACCAAAATAGTTAAATATTTAACCCAAGAAAACGATTTTTCTACAAAACAATTGAATTTTCAACAAAAAAGTTAATCTTCAACCAAATAGTTACATTATCAAAAAAAAACAAAAAAAAACATGAATTTCCAACAAAAAAGTTCATTTTTAACCAAATTGTTCAGACGAACTTCTACAAAACAGAATTTTCAACCAAATAATTGAATTTTCAACCCAGAAAGACGAATTTTCGACAAAATAGATAAATTTTTAACCTAATAGTTGAATATTTAACCCAAGAAAGCGTTTTTTGTACAAAATAATTAAATTTTCAACAAAAAAGTTCATTTTCAAGCAAATAGTTGAATTTTCGACCGAAAAACATGAATTTTTAATAAAAAAGTTTATTTTCAACTAAACACTTCAATTTTCTACCAAAATATTTTAATTTACAAACCAAAAAGACAAATTTTCTACAAAACAGTAAAATTTTCAATCAAATAGTTTAACTTTGTACTAAAATATTTGAATTTTCCAGCAAAAAGACGAATTTTCTACAAAACAGTAAAATTTTCAACCGAATAATTGAATTTTCAAACATATAGTATAATTTTCTACTCAAGAAAACGATTTTTGTACAAAATGATCAAATATTCAACAAAAAAGCTAATTTTTAAGAAAATAGTTGAATTTTCGACCAAAAAACATGAATTTTCAACAAAAAATTTCATTTTCAACTAAATAGTTAAATTTTCTACAAAGCAGTAAAATTTTCAACCAAATAGTTGAATTTTCTACCCAAAAAGACGAATTTTCGACAAAATAATTAAATTTTCAAGCCAAAAAGACAAATTTTCTATAAAACAGTAAAATTTTCAATCAAATAGTTGAATTTTCTACCAAAATATTTGAATTTTCCAACGAATTTTTTACAAAGCAGTAAAATTTTCCACCGAACAATTGAATTTTCAAACATATAGTATAATTTTCAACTCAAGAAAACGATTTTTGTACAAAATAATTAAATATTCAACAAAAAATCTAATTTTCAAGAAAATAGTTGTATTTTCGACCAAAAAACATGAATTTTCAACAAAAACGTTCATTTTCAACTAAATAGTTAAATTTTCTACAAAGCAGTAAAATTTTCAACCAAATAGTTGAGTTTTCTACCCAAAAAGACGAATTTTCGACAAAATAGTTGAATATTCAACCAAAGAAAATGATTTTTCTACCAAAAAGTTTGATTTTCAACAAAAAAGTTTTAATATTTCAACCAAATCGTTAAATTTTCAAACAAAATAAAAAATTAATTTTCAACAGAAAAGGTAATTTTTAACCAAATGGTTACATTTTAGGATAAAATATTTGAATTTTTAAGCCGAGAAGACGAACTTCTACCAAAAACTAGAATTTTCAACCAAGTCGTTGAATTTTCAACCCAAAAAGACGAATTTTCGACAAAATAGTTTAATTTTCAACCAGGTAGTTGAATATTTAACCCAAGAAAGCGATTTTTTTCCAAAACAATTAAATCTTCAGCAAACAAGTTCATTTTTAAGAAACTAGTTGAATTTTTCGACCGAGAAGCATGAATTTTCAATAAAAAAGTTTGTTTTCAACTAAATAGTTAAATTTTTTACTAAAATATTTGAATTTTCAAGCCAAAAAGACGAATTTTCTACAAAGCAGTGAAATTTTTAACCAAATAGTTGAATTTTCTACTAAAATATTTGAATTTTCCTGTAAACAAAAGGAATTTTCTACAAAGCAGTACTACCAGATAGTTCTATTTTCAACCAAATAGTCGAATATTTAACCCTAGAAAACGATTTTTGCACAAAACAATTAAATTTTCAACAAAAAAGTTTATTTTCAATCAAATAGTTGCATTTTCAACCAAAATATATGAATTTTAAACAAAAAAGTTCATTTTCAACTAAATAGTTAAATTTTCTACGAGAATATTTAAATTTTCAAGCTAAAATGACAAATTTTCTATAAAACAGTACAACTTTCAACCAAATAGTTGAATCCTTAACCCCATAAAACGATTTTTGCACAACACAATTAAATTTCCAACAAGAAAGTTAATTTTCAATCAAATAGTTGAATTTTCTATTAAATAGTTGAATCTTTAACCCCAGAAAATGATTTTTGCACAAAACAATTAAATTTTCAACAAAAAAGTTAATTTTCAAGCAAATAGTTGAATTTTCAACCAAAATATATGAATTTTCAACAAAAAAGTTCATTTTCAACCAAATAGTGAAATTATCAAGCAAAATACATGAATTTTCAACAAAAAAGTTCATTATCAACTAAATAGTTAAATATTCTACCAAAATATTTGAATTTTCAAGCCGAAAAGATGAATCTTCTACAATGCCTTAAAATTATCAATCAAATAGTTGAATTTTCTACTAAAATATTTGAATTTTCCAGCCAAAAAAAGACAAATTTTCTACGAAGCAGTAAAATGTTCAACCAAATAGTTAAATATTTAACCCTAGAAAACGATTTGTGTACAAAACAATTAGATTTTCAACAACAAAAAACTACTTTTCAGGTAAATAGTTGATTTTTCGAACATAAAACATGAATTTTCAACAAAAAAGTTAATTTTCAACAAAAAAGTTCATTTTTAACCAAATGCTTCAATTTTCTACAAAAATATTTGAATTTCACAAATAATAATAATTTTCAACCAAAAAAGATTAACTTGTGTCCAAAAATATAATTATAGACTTTTCAACCAAAAATAATTAACTTTTAACCAAGAATACTTTTTCTCTTTAGGTTATATTAGTTCAGTTCTCATTAAACCGAGACAAAAATGGGCAAAGGGGGAAATTTCTTAAAAACAGTGGAAAACGAGTAGATTTTTTTCAAAATGGGAAAAGGGGAAATTTGGAAAAGACTGTAAAATCTGCGACAAGTTCCCATACGATTCCATTTCTCATCTCTTAAATACTTTTTTTTATAAATTAATTAAAAATAATATTAATTTATCAAAGAAAAATTATGTTCCACTAGTCGGAAAAGATAGTAAGACTCAAGCAATCTGAGAAAGAGGGGATAGCGCGATATAATTACAGCGCGCTTAAAACGAGCTAACCAGTTTGAAGCTTTGCGTTAAGAAAGCAACTTATTTTTTTCATACGTTGCCCTTATTAAAATCGTGAAATATGGCTTCAGTGAAGAACGAAAAAATTGGAATTCTTGGCAGGTAATTTCTCATATTTTATTAAAATTTTTTTTTAATTTTACTTTAAATAACAGTATTTAAAAAAAATTATTATAAATTAGGGGAGACCATCTTACAGTAGATAATTAGCCTACAGTGGATAATCGTTAATTAAAAGCACAAACCTTCCTAAAATAATTAAATTTGATTCTAATTTATCAGCACGTATAGTGTTTTGATTATTAATTAAATTAAATTAATTATTGAACAATATTATTTTTAATTAATAATTATCTTATGTAGGTTAATTATCCACTGTAGGCTGGTCTCCCCTATTTTTAAATATACTTTAGGTATTGAATTTATCAATAAATGAATGAATATTATTGTTATTAGTTAATTAAATAAAAAGCGTAATAATTCATTCCCAATAGACAATAAAATAATAAATAAAATTTTTCAAAAATTATTAATCATAAAAAAAGTGAGTACATCAATTTTAGAAAGTTCAATAACTTCTTTTAAGAGAGTCCAATAAACTCGTCGATATCAATTAATCGTGATTTCTCTTGTAAGTTTGTAAATTTCCGTTGCCTACTTACTATCTCGATTTTGTAATTTTAGTAATTACTTCACTTTTTCGACACAAGGTTCAATAATCTTAGTTTAAATCTGATTTTTTTTAATTTAAATAAATTTTTTGTTCCTAAATCCTTAAGAGTTTTTAGTTTTAAAGAAAAACAATAAAAGTGGATTGAAAAAAAAATTGTTTAATTATATACCAAAGAGAATATGAAACTGTAAAAATTCAATCAATTAAATTTACACGGTCATCTTAATCGAGAACAAATATTTCCGGTTTTTTCGCAGTTTATGCAAATTATTCACGGTCACTGTAATAAAAAAATTAAAATCCTTGAGGCTGCAATTCTTTTTTACCAAACATTTTTTAAACTAGAAAATTAATTATTATAATTTTAAGTCGTTTGAAGTCTTTTTGAATATTCTCTTAAAATTATTTATTTTGATAAAAATCTTTCACAATCCTTAAAAAGCTTCAAAATTTTATTTGAAAATCTTCAAAAATGTACATTTTGTTTTACATTTCTTAATATATTTTTTAATTTCTTTTAAAATTTGTTATATCTTTTCAAATATTTTCTACAATTATTTTTGAATCCTAAAAAATTGCTTTAAAATCTTCCAGATTTTTTTTTTTGAAAAATTTGGAAGTTTTTTGAAACCTTTTTAAATATTCTCTTAAAATTGATTTTTTTAAATGAAAATCATTTTGAATTCTTCCAGGAATCTTAAGAAATTTTTTTAATTATTTTGAAACGTTCAAAATCCTTAAAAAGCTTCAAACTTTTTATTTCGAAATCTTTAAAAATCTATATTTCGTTTAAAATTTGTTGAAATCTTTTCAAATTTTTAATTATTTTTGAAAATATTTGGAACATTTATATCAATCCTAAACTTTTTTTTAAATCATTCAAATTCAAGAAAATTGTCTTAAAATCTTGCAGATTATTTTTTTTTTTAATTTTGGCAATCCTTTGAAATGTTTTGAAATCAATTTTAATCATCAATTTAAATGTTTCAAATCTTTTCAAATATTCTCTTAAAATGGATTTTTCAAAATCAAAAATCAAAAAAAAATTTCCCAGGAATCTTGAGACATTTTTTTTATTATTTTGAAACCTTTCAATATCCTTAAACAGCTTCAAAATATTATTTCAAAATCTTAACAAATCTACATTTTGTTTGAAACTTTTTTGAAATATTTTCAAAATGTTTAAATATTTTTTTAAATGATTCGAATTTCTCTTGAAATTTTTTTTTACATCATGCAAATTTTAAAAAAATGCTTCTAAATCTTCCAGATTCTGTTTTGATAATTTTTCCAATCTTTTTAAATATTCTCTTAAAATTAACTTTTCTGAATAAAAAATATATTTCAGTTTCTCAGGCAACTTGAAAACAAAATTTTTATTGATTTGAAACCTTTCAAAATCCTTTAAAAAAACTTCAAAATTTTATTTGGAAATCTTCAAAAATCTACATTTCGTTTTAAATTTCTAATTATTTTTTTATTTTTTTTTATCGTCAATGTCTTTTCAAATGATTCAAGTATTTCCTGCAATTATTTTTAAATCCTGAAAAATTGCTTTAAAATCTTCCAGATTATTTTTTGAAAAATTTGGAATTCTTTAAAAAAAATTTGAAACCTTTTTAAATATTCTCTTGAAATTGATTTTTCAGAATGAAAATCATTTAAAATTTTTCCAGGAATCTTGAGAAATTTTTTTATTATTTTGAAACGTTCCAAATCCTTAAAAAGCTTCAAACTTTTTATTTCGAAATCTTCAAAAATTTTGTTTGAATTTTTCTTGAATCTTTTCAAATTTTAAATTATTCTTGAAAATATTTAGAAGATTTATATAAATCCTAAACTTTTTTTTAAATCATTCAAAGTTAAGAAAATTGCCTTAAAATCTTCCAGATTATTTTTAGAAAAATTTGGAAATCCTTTGAAATGTTTTGAAATCAATTTTAATAATCAATTTAAATGTTTTGAAATCTTTTCAAATATTATCTTAAAATGGATTTTTCAAAATAAAAAATCATTAAAAATTTTCCCAAGAATCTTAAAAACTTTTTTTTTTATTATTTTGAAACCTTTCAATATCCTTAAAGAACTTCAAAATTTTATTTCAAAATCTTAACAAATCTACATTTTGTTTCAAACTTTTTTGAAATACCTGTACAGGTTCGTGTGCAGTTTCCTGTACAGGAACATGTGCAGGATCCTCCGAGGTTCCTGTACAGGAATTTTGAGTTAGGGACAAGGCGGACGACCAGATGACTACTGGCACTGAGAAACCAGTGAACCTCACTGATTAAACCAGTGCCGGAATTTCACTGAGTGAACCAGTGAATTCTCACTGATTGCCAGTGACACACTTCTGGCTATTTCAACTGGTGAGATTTCACAGGTTCATTTTAAGAGAGTACGATTTCAGTGATTGCTAAATTGGGTTCTATTTCAGATTAAAAAGGAAGTTTATTTACTTAGGGCTCTATCAGCCTTAAGGAACACATTCTCATTACAACACCCGCACACTTTTTTAAAATCCAAAGAAAAACGCTTAATTGCTTAAGAATCAGTTTTGGTTCAACTTACTGAAAATGCTACCAAAAAATCGAAAGTTCCATTTCTGGTCAAATAGTGTTTGTTTTATTCATAGAAAACTATATTTAAAAAGTTGACATAAAACCAATACCTTCTCATTAGGATGTGAATGCAAAAATTTAATTTTTTGTTTATTTTGTAATGTCATTTTTCACGATTAAAACAAAAGCTTCGCGTCCTATCAAAAAATAATTAAGAACAAATTTGTAGATCTTTCTTGGATGGATAATTTTTGTCTAGTCACCTTTTTTTGTATCTTGTATCGATTACTACTAATTGCCGTATATAGAATTTTGAAAAAATTGTTTTAAAATTTGTATGATGCCCTAACTTTTTGAATTTTTTTCAAAAATAGCTGGCTAAGGAACTTGTCCTTTTCCTTTAGGGCTTATAAAAAATGTGCTAAAGCTCAGTCCAATCTGATCATTTTTTCGAAAGTTATCGTGCCTACAGACAGACTACAGACAGACACCTTGGTAAAAATCGTTTTTACTGCCTCAGAGGGTCTCAAAACGTGGAGATTTGATGAAAACCGACTAAGTCAATTTTTACATAAAACCAAAACCTTTCTCATTAAAATGAGAATGTAGAAATGGCCACTGCATGGTTCAGTGAAAAAATGCCTAAATTTTGGATGCTATATTTTGACCTTGTTTAATTTTGAACACTATAATTTTACGAAGTGTCTCATCGTTCCGAAATTCGGGATAAGGATAGTAAAATATTTTTCATAAGATTGGCTAGTCGCCCCGAAAACGGGATTTGAAAAGAAGGATTTTTTCCTTATTTCTTTCTCCATTTTATTTCTCGTACACAAAGGAGTTTTGTTTTAGTCCAAGGTTTAAAAATTCAGATGTCACTCAACTTTCATTTCTTTCAGTCACTTCCTCTTGCGATATTTCTTCCAATTTTCGTAAACATATTCTCATTGCAGAAAATCACTTGTTTTCAAAGGAATAATCCACAGTGAAAGTGAATTCGTGACTTGAAGTTTTAATGCCTCATTGCGGGAGGCAACAGATTTTTCGAGAGAAAACATAGATTTTACGTAATAAACAAAGTTCATGTTTGAATCTGGACTATTTTCAAAAAGACTAATTATATTTTTGCTCTTCAGAAAAAATCAAGGAAAAAATATGCTTTTAGCAAGCGGCTTAAAGTAACGGTTTTCTAAAGACAATTATTTGGGTAAATATTTTCGATGGGAAGTTTGGTAAAAAGAATTAAAAACTATAGCGCAAAATCAGGAAACCTTGGACTTTTGGCAGGTTATTATGAATAATTATGAATAAACATTATACCCAGGGTCTCGTTATACCGATGACTGATGGCTCTTAGTTACAGAACATAATGGTATGGAAGCAAGCCAGTATGGAGGTGTTAACAGGTAAAGTTGTTTGTACATTCAAAGGAATGTGGCATATACTAATTGAAAAGTGCACACTAGTATACGATCTAATAGAAACTACGACAGTTTTTTTATCTTTGCGATTGTAAAAATCGTATAATTCGCTTCTCAGTGAGAAAAAGGAAAGTATAAAGTATATAAAGAAACGTTTCTTATTCGCATAGTAATTTATTTGCAATTTTCTATTTACATTTAATAGAGTGTATTTACAGTATGGGATCTAACTATGCGATTATTAAATATGCATTATACGCATGCGTGATTTACTAAAGAGAATTTGTATTCGCTTCAGTTTTCTTTTTCAAACTGGAAGTAGAGACCTGAATAAAAAGCAGGAATTTTAATAATTTTGTAATGATGTTTGGTTGACATTAGGATGCAGAATTAATTTTTTTCTGCCCAAAACAGAGGCTGAGCCATTGCAATTACATAGAAATTAGTTGTGTGCTTTGACTTCGGATTTTGCAGCATGAGCCGAGGCTCGAAGCACGAGCGAAGCGAGTGCGAAAACGTAGGCGAGTGCGAAGAGCTTAAGGCAATTTACACGACTAGAAATTGCCTCTGCGCCCGTGTATTACACGCTATTTTTTGCAACAATTTTTTACACCCTTCCTACCAATTTTCGATCCCGTGTAATGGTTTTCAGCCGAATTTGTGTATGATTTCGTACATTAGCGTGCATGGCATCGATTCGAAAAATAGATGGATTTTAAAGTGCGCATGTGCCAATATTATTCTCGCACAGCCTGCTGGATTGAATCACTTTTTACATCATTTAAAGGCATTGAAACCCTTAACTTATAGGTGGGTTTCACAAAAAGTAAATTAATTTTCGATCAGAAGGTAGGTTTTCTGTGGATAATTATCAATGCAGGTAGTTTCAAAGTCACTGTTGTGACTCGTGATTGGTAGATTAATTTATAATCTGGTTCGCTCGAAGTCCAAGGACTTGAAAGACGCTGAAGTGTCTGATATCAGGTTAAGGAAAAGTAATTAGTGCTATTATTTCTAAATTACGAGAGTTAATTTTAAAAACAAATTACTAAAAATCTTGGTTGTTAAACGTAAATTATTCAATTAAAATATCGAAAAATAAATGATTTTATTACCTAGCTGATGAGGTGAAATCTTTTCCCTGAATTGCATTCTTGTAATTGAATCGTTTCAAGTTCAGGGTATATCATCTAACCTTATGAGATATTTCCGAATGTCTCCATGTCAGTGAGGGATGCAACAATTGGAAAATTGCGTCTGTTACATTTTAATAAGTCATTGATAAATTAATAGTTTAGATGGTCGATTATCTTAACACGAAAATCTTATATACGATCTTTTTCAGAAGAGAAATAGTATCTTTAATCCTTTTTTTTTTGGGTAAATATCTAAAATTCTAAATTTAAAACATATAAAAGTGTAGAGACAAAGGCATCTGTGGAAATTTGGGATTATCAATACAAAGCGATACATATACTTCCGTGATTGTGTTTTTCTAAATACGGAAGACCTTGTGGTTCCACGCGATTCGTTATCTGGAACGACATAATAAGCGTAGGACCTCTGAAAATAAAATGTGAAAAACTATTAGCCTTTGTGGCATCCGATGCGACCTTCGTATTCTCAGATATATTTGAGGAAATGGTTTTGTTCCATTGTGTACCATATTTTTGCTGTCCTTTGTGTTTTGATGAAATGAAAATTTCTGCAGTGGATACTTGAAAATGTCCTGCGAGGATATTCTTCAAAGTTTTCGAGGTTTTATTCTTATTCTTTTATTAATAATTCAATACAACGGTATATTGCGTATAAATATAGATAGAAGGAGTGCATGCGAAATTCACGTTACTGTGTTGCCTTTCGATAATGTCAGTCACGACCGTTAATGCAGAATCGGTCTGCACAGGATGTCCGTTTTCGATTCAACCAACGTTCTACTCAACGTGTCTACTTTCAGAGAAAAGTTATATATAAAAAAAATTATATGGGAGTTTCTGACGGCAAAAGAGTGTAGATTATTTTCTTCATTTTCCATATTTTTGTTGGAATTACAAATATTTTTACGTTTTTTATTTTCAAATTTAAGGTATAAAAGTTTAATTCCATAAAAAAGATACGACTTCGTCGGTATGAAGTTGCATATAGGGTCATATAGCCGAATAAATTCCCAACATTTTAAGCTCAGGACGAACCCCCTAGATGAAAGAACCAGTCACCGGGGCTCTTTTCAAGTTGCCATAAGCGCATGTGTTAAATTTGTGGCTCAAACATAAAAATTACTCACTTCCGTTCACTTCCGAGAAACAAGGATGTCACCAGTTAGACTAGTTAGAGCATAGATTGAAGTATGATTTCCCATTAAAATCCCAAAATCGAGACTTTAGACCTTTGTTTGTGATAGGCCGTGATATTTCTGAACCCCCTTTTGAAAATTACTTGATAAATTGCCCCCCCCCCCTCCGGCAACATTAAAAATACTGCAAATTTCGATTCGCTTTATTATTATAAACAATCGATGTTAAAAAGGATATTTATGTAGTACGTTATTCTAAAAAAATAACATTTTCAATTTCAACATTGAAAGAAGTAAAACTCCGCTACCCCAATCTCATTGAAATGTTTATAAATGATAAAGGAGATAAATTTATACAAAAACTTCATCTTATTAAAGGAAGTCTGCATTACGTGATAAAAGGTTTTGACACCCTCGGCCCCCCATGTGATAATCCATCATATTTTCCTGCACATCTCCCCACCCCTATGAATATCACGTATTTAATGAATGGCCCTAAGTGGTCAAAAGTTATAAAAAAAAATAATTAAAAGCCTTAGAATTAGAATTTTTCATTTCAATTACTTCCAATTGAAATTATTGTATGTTTTCAAATTGAAAAACTATAACATTTTAATTTTAAAGCGTTAATGGTTGGACAGTTTTAAAATAAAAACGCCCCAAATTGCAAAATTTGTCATTTAAGTTTTATAAATTGTATGATTTTCAATTAATTGCGTTTGAACTATAGAATGATTTTTAATGGCGTGAATCCTCGAAGATTTGCAAGTTTTATTTCTTATCGCAAGGTTTTTTCAATTTAAAAAATTCTGAATAGAATGATTTCCAATTCAAATTTTACACGTGTTCGAAATTGAATCATTTTGAAGTATAACATTCCAAATGATAGCCTTGGTTGGGAATCGATTTTATGTAAGAAATGTTCAAAATTGTATGTTTTCGCTGCAAATTTTAATCAAAGTAAATTCAAACAAATGGAGAATTTTAAATTGAAAGTGTTCAAAATTTAATAATTGTATACTGAAACATGGTTTACTTTCAAATTTCAAAACAGAAGGCTTATTAGTTTGACGATTTTCAATTGAAAACGTTAAAAATTGAGTAATAAATTAGAGTTTGATTCTTCAAATTTTACAATTTCCAATTTAGAACGCTTAATGTTGTACATTTTTGAAATAAATTATTTCCAAATTGACTAATTTGTAAATATACTTTCTCAAAATTAAAAAAAAACAGAATTCATTGTTTGAGGTATGAAAGGAATGAAATATGAAATAAAAAAGTGGAATACATTTTTCGAATTTGCAAGTATACTTAAATTTGCATGAACTTAAAAATGCCTACATTTTAAAAATACTCACTAAGCTTGAAGTTATCGTACTTAGAGGAAATTTAAAGAGAGTTAAATAATTAAAATTGTAATAGCAACATGTGGAATTGGAAAAGTGACCTGTGAAAACCTTGAAAAGACATTTGTTGCTAAAAATTCTTATTTAATATATGTTACGTGTGGAAAAGTAATTTGTTCTAAATAAATGTTATGCCTTTATTAAAGGTTTAAATTTGAATACATTGTTTAGTTTTTTTTTTTCATTTGTTAGAATATAATTTTTCAAGTAAAATTAATTTCCACAGCCCTCTTTCGTATTTATGTTTAACTGTGTATGGAAGGTCGCCTGAGAGTCGCGAACTCCTCGTGACTATCATTAGCATTCTATCTATATCGTATGCATATACTTGTACAGCTAAAGTACTTCTCTAACGAATAAAATCGCGTCTAGACTCTAAAGATACTCAATAAATATTCCTCTCTCTAATTATTCTGTTTTAACAAAAAACTCTTCACTTTTAATTCACAAAGAATTTTTATTTTATCAGGAGCGGTAATTGCTTATTATTATTAGATACAGTCATTAATTTTCCGTATCAATTTTATGCTTATGTCTCTGAATAAAAATTATAATGTTTGAATGTTTACAAATTTGGATGTTTTAAAAAGCTGTATAATTTTGTTTCGTGTCTTATTCTGATTCTCTCTCCACCATATTATGATTCTGGTTGCTATTATACAATATAATCATATCCTGACATATCTCTGGCATGAGTCCTATTCAGTCAATTTATTATTTAATTTAATAATAACCACTTCGAAAAGTCAGATGAAGTTGAAACTTACACGTGTCATAAGATTACGGCCGGGAATTCTGGTATTACATACGTTACATGCTATCATTATTACAAACTGTAACATCCTCAGAATCTCCGGTGTAGATTTCATCATGATTGTGATAACAATATGACATAGTTGGAAATTATATTTATGTTATTTGGCCGTCAGTGAGTTATTTAAAAAAAAAATGTAGAAAAGTCGATAAAATTATGTTGTTTTCTGGTATATATGTTATTTCTCTTCAATTCTTCAGAAACTTACCTTTATTGAAGTACTAAAATTAGATTAATATAAGTACCAATCCACTATTAACAATGATCATTGTCTATAATTAGAGTTAAAAGACAAAGGCTGATCTACACGGAGTGACAACTACAGGTTTAACTAAACTTTTCAGCGCCTGGTTTAAAATTTTGCGTAAATGTCAGTTCTTGCCGAAGAAAAATTATACACAGTCCTTATTTTCTTAACTTTCTTTCGTTGTTTAAACTTTTACAACGTAGCAATTAGCAAATTTAACGAGGCGTCACAGTTGCTCTGCTATTTTGTAATGACAATGATAAAAACCGCGAAGATAAAAACCGTTTATCACTGTGGGTGGATAAGAAAAATCTATAAAAATCTAAAAACTACTCTTATTTTCCCTATGCTTAGTTATTTGATGGTTAAATTATCGGTTACTCTATTAATTGATCTACAAGAATGGTAAAATATTACAAGCAGAAACAAGATATGAAATCTTCATGCTATAAATGTCTAACGTTACCAGTGAGAGCCGCTATAACTTGATGACTATATAATACTAATCTCATGTTCTTCCGGTTGTTGAGGCTGTCCCGTGCGACGAACCTTGGTGATGTTTGCCACGTTTAATAATGATTCAAAGGCGATGACCGTTACGATCTGATGAATCTCTGAGCTCAGCCGAATCGAAAGTAATCAATATACAATTTTGCGCATCCTTGAATATCACTCGGTTACTGGATGACGATACATGACATACATTTTTCGTATTCAAATAATTTATAAATAGCCATGCGCGAAATCGTTAAAATTGCCGTGGTGTATTCATTCGTTGAAAATGAAAAACAAACGATTCCAGCCAACCGATTTTAGTTCTTATGGCAATATTATGGAAAAGTCAGGGAATTTTAGTGGTCAGGAAAAAGTCAGGGATTTTGAAAAAAATGTCACAAAACTTGAAATTATTTATTTCGTTTATAATAAATTCTATATTAAAAATATAACAAGATTAGATTCTGGTCTTTGAATATTACTGGTCATGGATGAATGAGCGAATTTTGAAAATCAAGTTTTTTGGCCTCGTTGATGTAATATTATAGTTAGTAATTTATTTGCCTTGTATTTCTATATATTTTTTGGAGTTGCTTCCTCCCCACTATTATATTTTTAGTTGACAATTTTATTACATGTTTGTAAATTCAAAAATTGTGTTAAAAACTCGTCCTTTTTGGTTGAAAATTCATATTATAGTGTTCAAAATTCTACTACAATCTTTCTTGGTTGAAAATTGAACTATTTTTTTGAAAATTCCTCTTTTTCGTTTAAAAATTCATCTGTTTTAGTGGAAGTTTGATCTTTTTCGGATAAAAATGCAACGGTTAGGTTGAAAATTAAATTTTTTTTAGTTGAGGATTCAATTATTTTGTTAAAAATTCAAAATAAAAATAAAAATATTTTTTGGTTGAAATATTATATTACATTATTACATTATTACATTATTTGTTGAAAATTCATCTTTTTTTATTTAAAATTGAAATATTTGGTTGAAGGTTAAACCAACTTGTTAAAAAATCCTTCTTTTTTTAAAGATTCGTCATTTTAATTGAAAATTAATCTTTTTGGTCTCAAATTAATTTTTGTATTGAAAATTCATATTTTCGGGTTTAAAATTCAATTGCTCCACAGAAAATTCGTCTTTTGCCTTAAAACTTCAACAATTTTCTTGAACTTTTCTTTCTTGACTGAAAAATCTTTCTTTGTTGAAAATTCGTCTTTTTATTGGAAAATTCATCATTTTAATAGAAAATTCATCTCTTTGGTTGAAACCTTGACTATTTTTATTGAAAAGTCGTGTTTTTTTGTTGTTGGAAAATTCATCACTTTAGTAGAAAATTATTTTATTTGATTGAAATTTGACTGTTTTTATTGAAAAATTGTTTTCTTGTTGAAATATCAACTATTAGATTTTTGGTTAAAAACTCATCTTTTTTTGGAAAATGTAATTTTCGGGTTAAAAATTCAACTGTATTATAAAAAATTCATCTTTTTGTCTGGGAAATTTAAGTTTTGCCACTGTTTTTGGTTAAAAGTTCAAATATTTTGTTAAAAATTCGTCTTTTTTGCTTTAAAATTCATCTACTTGATTGTTAATGCAACTGTTTGGTTCAAAATTATTTTGTTGTTAAAAATGCAACTGTTTTTGGTTGAAATTTAATCTTTTTTGATTGAATAATAGAAGTTTCTATGATCGTGCCAAATTAAAATGTTTAAATAATTTGAATTTGTCTAGTGCGGGATAAAAATGCAATTTGAAAATGCTACTTCATGATTTTGTATAGAGGATAAATCTTTTTTTAACATCTCCTTAAAATAAAAATGCTCTTAAAAATAGCAGACGGTGTCTATGCATATAATTTCAGGGTTACATTGACTATTCCTCATTGTAAATTTTCAATTTTTATGACATTGGCAATGAATATTACTGAGGAAGTCTTTGGCACTTCACAATACAAAAAATATTAGTTCTCGTAAGTGAGAATTTATTAAAAACTGTTGGTTTTTATACATATTCAATCATATTTCTTTGTTATTGTTAAAGCTGTTCCATTATTAACTCCTGCAATAACAATGAATAATTTATTTTTAGGCACTGACTAGTATTATGTAACTTTCCGTAAAACTAACTGCGGCCAAGTATAACGCTAGGGCTCCATAGTATTACGGAATGTTCCATAATTATTTTCGCTATTTTTAATGTATCTCGAAACATATTTTGGATTTATAGAATAGCTGATGCTGGTCATTCGACTTTCGCCTGAATATGGTGAACTAGAGAAAAATGTTTGTATTTGAATTATAATATTTATTATGGAAGATTTGAGAAGAGTAAAAACAGTGGTTGGTTTTATGCAAAGGTACTCGAATTGACTCGAATTTACCCGATGAAAAAAGTGTAAAGGTCAGCGAACACTGAACATTTATAATTGCAAAGCTAAAAATAACCTCATGTAACTTGTCCTGAAAATAAGTTTCAAGGGTTGTGCAAGTGGCAAGTCAGCCTACATAATCACCAAACTTTCTCCGGGCTACGAGGACATGATTCGTGGATATTATTCTCCCACGATTCCTATATCTCGATCATCTACTACACCATCTACATCTGAATTTCTTCAATTTTGCTGCCATCTAGGTTGATCATGTCCAATTGATTTCAATTTGATGGCCATAAAATTTGACCCTCTACTTTACGATGATACATAATTTAAATCCCCTTCCAAATGGCGAATAAAAATAATAGCATAAAAGAAACATAAATCACGATAAATAAGGGAAGAAGCAACTTCTTGGGGGAAAATTGGCTACATTATTTCTAGGAAGCTCGTTTATCTTTCCAACGTTGACAGAATGATGGAAAGATGCGGACCTTGGCTAAAATTGTCCGGAAGTAACGGAAGCTCTCTAATTGAAAGCATCTAATCTTAAGCTGCGTTCCATTTTTGCGAGTGTTTGAGATAGTTTGAGACACGAAACGATATTTTCGTATTCGGCCTGAAGAGCTTCGTTGAACCAGATTCGATTTAATCCGGCACATGTGTCTTAGTACAAGTGCCCCTTTTCTTCGTGATTTCGTTTTTGCCTCTTATTTTTCCCAGAAAAGTAGCACCGCCAACTCTGCTTTTCCGAAGTGCCAAGATTGATGAGAATGAAGCGCGGAAATAACAAGGGGATGACTTGAAATCATGTAAAAACCATGCGCAATCAGTTGCAATCACGTACAATCATTTGTAATCACATGTAGTCATGCAATAGGTGTCACCCGAAATTTTCAGTTATATACATCGAAGGGTGGATAACTCTTGCAAACGGTGTACGTATTACAATCACCTTGCAATCGCTTGAAATCACCATGAAGTCAAGTATAATCACATGCAATCCAATTGCAATTACACACAATTACCTACAACCACTCGCAATTACCTGCAATCACTCTAAAATCACCTACAATCATTAGATGAATTCACCGTTCAATCACTTCGTTTAATCACAAGCGAAATCTTGTGAAATCACCTGCAAATCACCTGAAATCACTTGACATCTCGTGAAATCAAGTTTAATCACCTGAAGTTACTTGCACTTACTGGAAATCGCTTGAAATCATATGCAATTTGTGTGTATACAAATATGAAGTTAGGTATGTTATCGATCTAAATTCTAAAGACATCTAATGAAACATATTTTAAGTTTTAACGACTGTAAGGGTGGCCTATTTAGGTAGGGATGTGAGTCAATGAAACAATGAAATTCGGCTGTTCGTTCAGTTTTCAGAGATTGAGCGCTTTTTCAATTTTGGTGCTGAAATATAAAAATTGCACTTTACAATTCATCACTTTGGAGGTTTTGTTCGTGTTCGAAGATGAATATCTTGTAGGGATAAATATGAAAAAATCCAGTTGTAGTTGGCAAAGTATGTATTTTGAAATTCAAATTTGCCGCAGTCGAATCACAAAAAACCAATAATTTCACCTTAGTTGATACATTTTTTTAACCATGACTTAAAATAGCAATATTTTGAGCTATTCTGAAAATTACTATTTTCAGTAGAAAAAGTTTCGGCACCATCGCGAAATTTTCAGAGTGAATACATGAAGAAGTGTTTTACACATACTTTAAATCCTGCATTTTTTCTCCCCATAAGATATTCTTCTTCGCAAATGAACAAAACCTCCTAAGTGACAAATTTAAAAGTGCAATTTTTAATATTTCAACATTAAAAATTGAAAAAGGGCTGAAATTCTGAAGAGAGTAATGAAGAATCGAAATCAAGGAAAATCACTAGGCGTGTTTCATTGATTATAAAGATATCTAGTACTTTTTTTCATTTTTTCCCTAAAATTAGCAACATTTTTAATTGGTAAATTGGGCACACACCCTTCACTTTTTCAGTTATCCCCAAATTATTGAATTAATATCATCTACATATCTAATTATCATCATTGAAGAGTAAACCTAAGTTCAAAACCCTTTTCCAAATCCCATTTCCATCCCCTATTCCAAAATGAAAAAGAAGAATCACACAACTACAGAAACTAAGAATATTTTTCGTATATGTACACTGTTAAAAATAGTATTAAATTTAAAATGTCAATGTTTATTAAAATTAATATCTCAAGCATATGAAATCGCTATTTAAGTACGTGTTTATTAAATTTCATATGCATTCATAATAATCGCTCAGATAATTACATTTTACACAAAATTAAAATAAGATTAGCAGTAATTTTCGATTTTTAATAATAAAACATGGTACCTTCTCAAAATTAATCAAAAATAAAATTGGATTTTAGGTCAAAAAGTTCAATTACGTAAATAAATGACAGACCTAACCTACAATCAACTGTACTCACATTAAATTTCTACTATTCAGGGCAAATGTTGGAAAGAGTTCCACATGTACGTTGCCCTTTGATCATAAAAAGCAATTCAATCGACGAATTCCAGATTATTACTTGAATTGCGAATACTTGATAAGATTTAAAGAAATAAAAGCACTTTTGAGTTTTCAAGCCCGCTGCCATACCGACCTGTACATTATATTTAATATAAAGTATACAGCTATTCATATTTTAATGTATATTAAATTTCAACTACCGTGTATGAAAATGACTTCATATACATTTGTATTAAAAATACAAATTTTTCTAACAGTATATATTATTAATATAACCTAATAAAAAATTCTAAAACGATCCACTTGGTACTAATTGCCTTCGAATTTGTTAGATGGTTTGATAGTTGGAAAATTGAAGAAGTAAAAAAATTAATCATTTCATCGTGAACATTTTTAAGTTTAATGCGTTTAAAAATCAGTATAATTATTTACGATTAAAAGCGTTTGAAATTTAATAATTTTAAGAAGAAAATTATTTAATAGAGTCGTTGCATGATTTATAACAGCTGCATTTTTCAGCAATAAATTACATACTCTATACATTGGTGAAAGAAAATATGATTTAAATACTTTATTTCGGAGAAAATTCAAAAAGTAAATTAGTAATATTTTTCATATTACAAATACCTTGAGTTGTTGAATCACTTCTATATACCAGTCAGAGAAGAAAAGCAAAGGTTGATTTTAATGGCCTGATTGGCTAACTTCCGATTCTCAAATAAAAAAAGTCGGAAATGGTTATCTATTTTTATTTTTGAATTTTTTTGTAACGACCCTATTATAAACATTCCAAGATTTGACATTGCAGGTGTTTTTTACAACCCAGGAGAAAGAGTGGTTGAATATCAAGGGCCTAAAATTGGAATACTTATGTTGAATATTGAACGCTGCAGAATCAAAAATTATTCAGCATTAAAAGCTTTAATAAGCTAAACACAGTAACACGGGGCTAAGCGGGACATACGGGGTAAAGCGGAACATCCGCTTTTCATTGAAAGAAAGCAATAGAAAGTCCTTCAGTTTTTCATCCAGAACATTTAATATAATTCGCGAAATTCAAGATTTTTTGCGTCCAGCTTTCCCCTTTTTTTGTACCGCTTAGTCCCGTTTTGCGGTCCATTGTCTAAATTATTATTGTTGTGCCTTTTTACTTGCAGTCGTTTACAATCATTTGCAATCAAAAATGTGATGCATCATATAAAATTTTATTTCATGTATATTTTTTTAGAGAATAAATCGATATTTGGAATCCTACGCTTTTATTCCGAGTCACTCGTTGGATTATTGGATTTAATAGTGTGTTGGAATGTTTAGAAATAAAAAAGTCAGCATATTTGAAAATCGTAAAAACGTTGTCGAGAATGCTTGACATATGAGCGAGAGCGTTTAGTGAAAAAAGTATTCGCGAAGGCATTCAGTTGCTTTCTGATCTCCTGTTACAAAAGGAATCACTTATGTTGCAAATTTTTCACACGCGTTGTATGATGAACATCCTCTATTTCGAATTAGTCACGTATGACTTGTCAGTTCAAGGATTTCCATTTTTAGGAAAGAATGAGATTCTATTTCAATATATTTTCATTGTTGACGGATTTTTTTCTTCAAACAAATTTATTATTGCATATGTTTTATTGTTTTGTTTACTCAAATAATAAATTATCTGGCCGACATTTTAAAAATAGGCGAGTTAAGTGCAACAATTCTAGAATATGAATTAATATCTCATGAAGTATTTATTTGATAAAAGTTTATGAAGTTTATGCTTTTGAAATATAGGTCAATATCGAAAACATAGATATCTCCGTCGATGCTTCAGACACATTAGACCACTAAGCATTTCTCTCAGTTTGATTGCCTCATTGAAGCTATTTTATGAGCTTACTAAATATCTCCTGTTGCAGCTTTGGAATCGAAGCCTTGAATTTCGTTTATATAAATTGAATTTTCGAGGACTAAAGTGCGAACCCCGGACATTGCTTCATTTAGGTCAGCTTGAAATTGTAATTGGTTGCTCGCGACAAAATCTGGAACACTCGCGAGGACGTGCTATATATCTCTGTTATTGCACTTGTAAAATAAATATTCTCTGTTTCCGCGCTTTCTTTTTTCCGCCTCAGCCGACTTTAGAACCTTAACCCTTGTTTGGCACAGAGGGTCGTATACGACCCCAGAATCTTTAAACGAACCCAGACTCTTTTCAACTTTATGCAATCTCAACAATTTTTTTGTTTATTTAAATTGAATATTTAGCCATATAACCAATATGATCTTTTAAAATAAGTATTCGAAAAGATATAAAAAAATTTTCATTAAAAATATTTAATACTTTATTATTTATAAAAAAATTTTCACGCTGGGGTCGTCGACGACCCCATGTGCCAAGTACGTTACTTCAGGGAGGTGTGCCAAACAAGGGTTAACCACCCTCAACGTGACCCCGAATTTGACTCTTCTTAAAAGAAACGAAACTTGTCTCTCATCTCTTCTATTTTAAGAAAATGTAACGGATTTGATTGAAGTAACTTTAGCTAAAAGGGGCAGCTATTTTAAAAATAGCTATTAAACTTTAAAGTCGGTGATGAATGTCCTTTTTTATGCAGGTTTGAAAAAAACAGTAACATTGACGAAAAAAATCAAATAAAAAAAAATTACGTAAGTTCTGATTCGAGAAATCTAATGCTTCTTTTTTTGGGGGTTTTTAGGGACCTACTATTAAGAAAAAAATCATCAGCTAAATCGTTGACATGGTCGCGCAAAATTTTGGCTGGAATTAAAACAAATCTTTCGAATGACCCATACGGGATGAAAAATTTATGTTTTTTTTTCCAGGGATTCAGAAGCAGAACGAAGGAAATAATAAAATGTTAGAAGGAAGAATGAACATTTCCTTGAACTTTGATTTGATAAGAAGTAGCAATTTTTGATCGGCGTCAAGTCATTTCCGGAAGTAAAACCTGGTTTACACGTGCTCGGCGTTATATCGACGAGTGACCGGTGAGTGACTGTATAATTGTATTATGACAACCATTTGTGTACTGAGGAAAGGATGTGGTCATTTTGACGGCATTTGACTTAATCATTAAAAAAAATTACCTACATGATGTAATTTCCCTTGAGAAGAGTCCAAAACTCATTTATTGATTTATTATTATATTAGATGTTTTTTATAATATAATATTATAAAATATTAGTTAATTTTTATCTAATTGATTGTTTGAAAAATTGATATAGCTTTCAAATAGGTAAAACTTAACATTTGATGTTAATTTGGTAACATTTTACTGCAATTTATATTTGCAACTTCTTTATTAACTTGATAAAAAAATATTAAATTTCTTTGATAAGAATTGGGGGTGTCTCTGAAATAAATACAGTGCAGATAACCTTAGGATATGAAATGTCGATCGCTTAATTTCCGATGCGGCGCGCGTTACGGAATCTTTGCAGGTCAAACGTCGAGTGGAAAAAAGGTGTAATCATTTAAGTTACACGGAAAATGTCTTGGAAAGTTCCTGAGTGTGTTTAATATTGATCAGTAAATGAAGGCCTAGGGAGAAAAAAATTCCATGTAACAAAAGCTTCCGAAGGAGGAAACTGAAAGTAGCAAAAGATTCCGTAATTATACAAATATACTATATGAAAAGTCAATTAATTGCAAGTCAATATGAAAGGTGAATTCAAGTCAGCTGAATTCCATTGTATTGGAGGACACCTAATTATTATACTAAATTTAAAGCTAGTGAATTTAACTGAATTGAAGTTTATTAAGGTTAATAATTTAAATAATTGACTGATAATGTACATTAGAAATTGAGGTATTGAACGTTTTAAATATTCTAGTAAATTCGTTGTATATTCAAGTTGATTCAGGTAAATTTAAGCAAACACGAATAAACTCAATTATACATTGAAAGTCAATTCAACGAAATTAAAGTCGTACTTTCAGGTAAATTGCAATAAATTGAAGTAATTCAGCTGCAATTCGTTATAGTTAATTGCAATGAAATTAGTATTTTTAAATGAGCTGGAACTTAATTCCACAAAATTTCAGTGAATTGAATGTGCATTCAGCTGAATTGAAGGAATCATATTTAATTCAAATGTATTAAAGCGAATTCAAATAAATTTAATTAAACGTTACGAATTCTAATTTAACATAATGCAAATTTCAAGTTAATTGAATGTCGATTCGGCTGAACTGCCAGCGAACTTCACTTCGTCGAGTGCTGAGGGGAAAATAATAACCCCAAATGCATGGAACACAACTTTATTTTTGTAATATCTTCGTAATTAATAATAATTATTGTCATTTTATCATTTCATTAAATAGTTATTAAGAATTAAAAACTAATTTTCAAATATGCGTATGTAGAAAAAATACATTTTTACGAAGACATTAAGAAAATAGGGCACAAAATGGACTAAATCCCATGAATTTGGTCCATAGTTTTCCCCTCAGTACTCAGCGAAGTGAAGTTGGCTGGTGGTTGAGTGAAAATACCTAATTAAAGGTGGATTCAATTAAACTGAAGAACAATTCCACTGAAATCCAGTGAATCGAAGTAAATTGTAAAATCAATTCAACTGTATTCAAGAAAATTTAACTAAAATTCTATTAAATCGAAGAAAACTAATTATACTGAATTCCGAGTTAATGTAAGTAAATTCAAGTGAATTTCCTTTTAAAATATTTGCATTTTTTTTAAAGCCGTTTCAAATATTAAAACAGTGCATTCTTTATCAGTTTATTTCTTTCATTGTCTCTGTAAGTGATTTAGTTTTCGTAAAAGGTATTTTTTTCTGTTATTATAAAAATAGGGGTTTTCACCCTAGTAAGTAAAATAATATAAGTTATTATTTTATATGTGCATTTTTCTAGAAAATATAGCCACAGAGTGGCTCCAGGGCAGGTCAAACTTGAAAATCAGTGGAAAGTCTGGGAATTTCTGCAAGTGGTACTTGGAATAAATATTACAAGATTATAATTCTGGTCTTTGAATATTAATAGTTAGAGAAAATTTAAAATTGGTCTGGGAAAAATTAGGGAATTTCAAAAATTAAACTTGCGGCCACCCTGATATAATATTATTGTTAGTAATTTATTTGCCATGTATTTTTATTTATATTTTTTTCAGTTGCTGCCCCCTGAGAATTATATTTTTACGGTAGAATTTTATTATTTGGTTGCAAATTCAACAATTTTATTAAAAAATAATCTTTTTAGGGTTTTGTAGCCCCGGACAATAACCCATATAGTTTCGGTCGGGTCGTACTTTTTTCCAAGGAGGGGAAGTGAGGGGAGAGGAATGTGTAGGGAGTAGGCGAGGGGAAGGTTTAAACGACTTAATTAACTTTTTTTTTAAAGAAAATAATTTCAAGACATTTTTTTGTTTATATAATATGTTTCGAATTTTTTAAGCCTCTTTTAACACTTAATCAACTTCTAGGCTACGAAAACCTTTTTTATAGACGCGCGGTGCCTGCTTTGACTAATTTTTTGGTTAAAAATTCAACTCTTTTGTTGCAAGTTCCTCTTTATACCTCCTTATACCAACGTCCAGCCAAGACTTGGCGGACGAGTACTGGCGATGTACTGGGAGCATCGCAGTTCAATTACGGTGCCGATACTGGCAAAAATCATAGAACAAATAGCAAATATATATCTATTTGAAAATAAAAAAGACACGCTTCCAATCTCGCCCAAAATAAGAATGTATAGTTTTTGTTTCAGTTAAGAGTATTATGAAAATGAGCATAAATGACAGGTCTTTATAGTTTAAACTGAAGAATTCTAATGGAATTCTGGCTTGCTTTCCCAATGCAAACTATGGACATATGTTATACATAATACTAATTCTTTTAATTTTTATAAATTTGTTAATGAATCCTAAGATATGTTATTTTTTCTAACTTTAAAAAAATTCTAACTCGAACAAAAATTATATTTTTTAATTTTAATTTTTTATTACCTTTTGAAATACCAAAAACTATGCATAAAAAAATTACCATAATTTTCGTATTCACAGAAAAATATATTTAATTTGCCAGAGTAAACAAATTTTTGATCATATTGCACCTAGGACCATTTTTTGTTTCAAAAGGTCATTAAAGCTTTTTATTTGTACTTAAATAACACGTAGCGACTATTCAGCACTAGCCATTTTCGATTTTAAACCATTTTTAAACGAGCGTCGGCCTAACTCTGTGTAAATTTCATTTCTAATACTGCGCCAGAACTGGCTGCCAGTACCGAATATAGTTATCATCCCAAGCTCCTGCCAGAATTGCGCCAGTACTGGCGTTAAGGACAGCGCCCCGTAATAAAAATGCAACTGTTTGTTTGAAAATTAATCTTCTTTGGTTGTGGATTGAACTATTTTGTTCGGCATTTTTTGTTGTTGTTGAATTCAACTTTCTTTTATATAAAAATTAATATCTTTTCTGGTTAAAATAGCTTCTATTACATTATTCGTTGAGAATTCATCTTTTTTTTTTGGTTAAAAATTCAACTGTTTTGTTGAAAATTTTATTATTTTGTTGAAAATTCAATTTTCTGGTGGAAAATTTAACTATTTCGTTGCTTTTTTGTTGTTCAAGTATCAAATATTATATTTTTTGATGAGAATTCATCTTTTCGTTGAAAATTCAAGTTTTCTAGTTGAAAATTCAAATGTTTTTGATTGATGTTGAATATTTTCTGTTTGAAAATTCGACTATTTGGTTGAAAATTCATCTTTTTAGGTAGAAAATTCAGGTATTTGGTTGAAAATTCAATTACTTTGTAGAAAATTTATTTATTTTGAATTGGATATTCATCTTTTTTTTTTGAAAAATTCAAGTGCTTCCTAAAAAAATCAATTATTTGCTTGAAAGTGCAACTTTTTTTTGGTAAAAGTGCAATCTTTTTTGTTTGAAAGTTCGACTATTTGGTTGATAATTCATCTTTATGGGTTAAAAATTCAATAATTTGATTAAAAATTCAATAATTTGATAAAAATTAAATTATTTTGTTGAAAATTTAATTATTTTAAAACTGTGGCCTTTGAATTTTGAAATTAAAGTTTTTCGGCCACCCTGAGCCAGTTGATAAAAAAATTTCATTTATTTTCGTGTATTTGTATCGTATTGCATTAGGTCATAAAACCGATGAAACATATTTTTTTATTGGAACGTCAAAAGACTATTTGTAGGACATTATTTGTTCTATTAAACTAATTCTCGGACAATGAAGAGAGAGAGTATGACGTAGCTTGACAATGATTACTGAACTCCCCAGTAACCATTGCCAAGCTGCGTCACACTCTTATCTTTGGCTGGGTATTAGTTGAAAAGAATGAATAGAGTATTTTTTTACAACAATTTCAGGTAATCATTCCTTTTCTTCTGATCTGCATTTTTCTCCGTATTGTAATACGATCAGATATGAATTCAGTCAATTATAATTCATATAATATTTGCTGATATTTTTATTTCGAATAAGAATCGAATAAGTAATTTGAATTCAGATTTTATTCCTGCACCATTTACATTAAATTGAATGGTTTAAATTTTAAATCTACAAACGAAATATCGTTTTTCATTTGATTTTGGACACGAGTGCTTGGCAAGTAGCCCACTGGGCGATGTTTGTAATAATTTTATTACATCAGTGCTATTGTCTGCAAAATGTGTTTGGGTCGTTGTCCGTATACCGAAGAACGTCACGTCACGTCTGGTCAACCGGATGTTTCCCGCGTAATCTCGTTGTCGTAGAAACAGATCAAAATTCGTTGTATTAAACCAAATAATCTTTATTCATATAAAATTTTTCTTAAATCTCATTAAGGCCATGTGAGCGTAACCTCAAATTTTTTTCACATTTTTTTCAAATTCAACTTACGTTCACACGAAACGCGATATCGAGTTGAAAATTTGGGAAACTAAATATGAAGCACTAAGAATCGGGGTTCTGGTCCTAAATTTTTATAATTAGAAAAAAAATATTTAGTAAACACATTTTTTTTTCTTTTTTCATAATTGTAAAAATTTAGGACCAGACCCGCGTTTCTTAGTGCTTGATATTTAGTTTCCCAAATTTTCAACTCGATAATCGTGGTCTTGTGTGATCGACAGTTGGTTTTGAAAAAAATACGAAAACAAAATTTGAGGTTACGCTCACATTGCCCTAAACATTTAAAAAAATGGAAACTTTCATCTGCACAGAAAAAAGCTAGGTTTATTTTGAGCCAAATACAGTGCTCTTTCCAAGTAAGACCACTCCGAGTAGTGTCATGCCCCCTCATCTCGCTCGAATGTTTCCCTCTCCAACACACCGTCCCGTTCAGCATGAGATATGGAATCACTCCTTCTGAGTAATACCGCTCGAAACACAGACGTCGCTGCTCTACCGCGAGCATCAAATTCAAGTGGATAATTCCAATTATAAATATAGATAAACCTACGTACCAATTAATTATTCTTAAAATTGTTTTAATCAAAATTAAACAAGTTCTCTGTGTTATTCATGAACAAACAAAAAACAAGCGGGAATTCCGGCTGTACATAAAAGCGTACAACAATATTGGAATAGAAAGCAGTTTTAGCGTTCTTGGGGATGAAGACATAATTTATTTAAAGATTTCATGAATTAAATGAAATTCCGTGAGAAACTTACCTCGATTTTTTACAAGAGAAACCGAGGGAAAAGAACTTTTGGCACAACGGTTTTCCGTTCTTTTTTGTGGCACTACTCAGAAGGAGCGAAACTAAACTAGACAGACAGAGACGCGGAGCTAGACTGGGGGCATAGCTCGACCGCAGCAGTTACCCCCTACTCTCCCGATACGGTCTTACTCGGAAAGAGCACTGTATCCAGCTTTTTCAGACGCAAAAGACTCTAACCGAAAAGGTTTTGAATTTAAACTTTACAAAAAAGTCTCAATTGGTATCATTGTCCTGAATTGATCAATGTCAGTTGTGAGGTAATGTAGGTCATAATGGTTCATCTTCATTTTAAGATTAAAATTTTAAAATTTAAATCATATCACCTGCAAGTGGAAATTAAAAATGATACCTTCCAAATTTAAAGCTCAAGTTACACTTTAATTGAAAGGTCAAAACATGATTATAAATTGTCAAGTCGAAAACAATCGACAGTTTACATTCCAGTCTGAATAACAAATTTTCCGAAAATTTAGCACTCAAAATAAGACCTTCAAAAGAAGAAACGTCAAACTAAAATTATACCATCCTTACTGTTCAGCAGTAATTAAAGCAATTATTCAAAATTCTCATTTTTAATTACCTGGAAATCTCCCTTTTTTATTGATTCTTTTAACTAAATAGGCAAAGATGCTAGTCATTGCAACATGTAATTTAACCGCTTATTATTTTCCTGTCAATCATTACTTTCCCGGGAATTTTATTCGATATTGACGATTGGACGTATTTGTAAATTACAACAAAAAATCATGTAGAGATCCTTGCTCGATAATCTGCTTAGTGGGGAGACACACCTGTGATTTAATTACTTCTTAGTAACAATAGATTGTGATCTACAAGACCATCGCATTTATATCGGAAATAAATAAGATTTACGAACAAGTTTAGTGCGCTTGCGTCAGAAATAGAACGTAATAAATTAAGTACTATTTTCATTATCTCTTCTACCCATTTGTTCCCCTGAATTGACGATTTATTCAGTATTAATTTACATTGTTAATTATCTGAAATATACATTTCTGCTCGCATTTATGATCTTAGACGTACTCAGAAGAACATAAAAGAATATGAAATAACTGTGAAATCCGTTAAATAACTACTAAAATCAGTCATTAAATATATTGTTTTAATATTATCAAATTAATAAAGAATTCGAACGTTAATTCAATAAAAAAATAGTAAGGAGAAATTGATATATTTTTGTATAACCTGTTGCTTATTCAGTTATTCACATGCAGTTAATTCCTTGAATCAATCGATTTTTTTTTGCATCGCTACTTCACACCTGCAGTAACGTGACTTTGGTTTCTAGTTTCTAGTTAATAAATTCTTTGTCAGCATCTTGGGGAAAATAAGTCATTTATGTCATTTCAGATCTTTGAGTAATCATTAGGTGATCCGTATGTTTCTGTTTTTTTTTCTTTATTAAGGTCGGGTATCCCCGATATCCATCTTACAGAAATTAAATTTAATGCGCAATTGCTCTCAAATTATAGGTGCTTAATATCACGTGTATCATCATTTATCATGAACGATCATGAGTTATTTGTTAACTAATTGCTATGCTTCAGGTCGAGGAAAAAGAGTACCTGGATCATTTTTTAATTTATTTTTCCCCCGTTTTCTCGTAAGAGATTTCTCTCAAGTTCAAGTTTAATCGAAAGTGAGTTAGAATTTTACGAAAATGTTATTGAAAAATGAATACAAAATTTATGTAGAAGAGGTGATAAATGTAATTCACCTTGTAAATTATCTATCACACTGCCAGTATTTGAATTCTGTTTCTTAATTTGAAAATTTATCTCAGAAATGTGGCAGATTTAAGAAACGTGTGTCATTATCAGAGGATAAATGTTATACAATATTATTTTTTATTTTCAGTTATTCATTTGATATATTTTTATTTTTCTGAAGAATAAAAAGTATTGATATTTGCACTAGAATAATTAACAAATTTTAATGTTCTTAATTCATACAACCAGCAAAGTTCGTCTTCTTAAAAATTACCTCCACTTGATCTTTAATATTTTGACAGTCGAAAAATGAACTCTTCTGACTTTCTTTGGCATTCGTGATCGATCGTCGTCAGCCCCTCGTATATTTGTTGTGCCAAACTTGAGGACTGCCATTAAAAAAATACGTCATTTCCTTTGATTCATGATTTTTAACCCATTTTAAAAATCAAAACATTAGTTCAGACAGGGGCTGAGTCAACTCTCCTTTTTCACTTTAATTTTACAAGTGCATATCGCATGCTCATATTGTACAAGAAAAAAGAACTTTATTTTCATTAAAGATTCAAAGATTTTTTTCGATTTCAATTATATAGAAGATATCGTTACTATCATATTCAATTATTGCATTTCGACCACTAATTACCAGTTTTGAATCAATAAAATAATTTTATGTAATTAAGGTAATCTTGTTCATTATCGTTAGGAGTCGGTCTTCATTTGTAATTCATGAATTTTTTTTTAAATTTCTGAAAGAAGTAGAAGAATTTTCATCATTACAAAAATAGTTTTGGTCTTGAAATTTGAAATAATTTTACAATAATTTTCAATCATTAGGTTAATCTTTTTTCATTCAATCTGAAAAAGAAGCTGTTTGAATGGCAGACTATTCATGAATTAGCGTTGCTGTTACTAATTAGGGGAAAAAGAGACAACACTCGAGGCATCGAGGTATATGAACAGATCTGTGGAGTTTTATTCATTCATTCATTCATTCAAAGAATCTTGAGATATACGTTTGAAAGGGTAGTACTGCAAACTTAATGGACTACAGATGGTGTCTTCATCTGACAAGGATACCACACAGGAACACGTTTAAATCACCAACTTCCGGATTTATAATCCGAATAAAGAAATTCAGAGTTTGACTATTTTTCAACGAATAGGCTCAATTTTTTACGGAATGAAGTGAGGATAACTTTCAGATGACTATTTTCTGTGATATGCACCAATTTATAAGAATGAATAATTATTTAAACATTTTGCATTACGAAATGCAGAGTTTGACTATTTTTTAACGAATAGGCTCAACTTTTTACGTAATCAAGTGAGAATGACTTTCCGATGACTATTTTCTATGACGTTTTACTAATCTACAAGAATTATTAATTATTTAAAAAAAATTCATATACAAATTCAGTGTTTGGCTATTTTTCAACCAATAGGCTAAATTTCGTTCACGAAATCAAATGAGAATGACTTTCCGATCACTGTTATCTATGATACTCTACATATTTACAAGAATTATTAACTATATAAATAGTTTTCATTACAAAATTCAGAGTTTGGCAATTTTTCAACAAATAGGCTCAATTTTTTTACGGTCTCAAGTTAGAATATCTTTCCGATGACTTTTTGCTATGATTCTTTACAAATTTATAATAATTAATTATTTCAACAATTTGAATAAAAAAATCCAGCATTTGTCTATTTTTCAACCAATAGGCTCAATTTTCTACGCAATCAACTAAGAATGTTTTTCAGATGACTTTTTGCTATGAAAATGTGCAAAATCACAAGAAGTATTCATTATTTGAACAATTTTTGGTAACAAGTTCAGAGTTTGACTATTTTTCAAGAAATAGGCTCCATTTTTATGAGATCTACGAAGAAATTCTTTTCGATAACTATTTGCTTCTTTACTTTGCAAATAGACAACAATTGTTGATTACTTAAACAATATTTATAAATAAACTCAGAGTTTGGCTATTTTTCAACGAATACGCCTAATTTTTATTTACGAAATCGACTAATAATGTCTTTCCGACGTCTCTTTCCTATGATACTTTTGTTGTTTATAAAAATTGTTTAAATAATTAATAGTTGTTGTCAATTTGGAAAATATCATATCAAAGGGGTCGATTTCGTAAATAAAAATTAAGAGTATTCGTTGAAAAATAGCCAAACTCTGAGTTTATTTATGAAAATTGCTTAAGTAATCAACAATTGTTGTCAATTTGCAAAGTAACGAAGCAAATAGTTATCGAAAAGAATGTCTTCGTAGATCCCGTAAAAATGGAGCCTCTTTCTTGAAAAATAGTCAAACTCTGAACTTGTTAACAAAAATTGTTTAAATAATGAATACTTCTTGTGATTTTGCACATTTTCATAGCAAAAAGTCATCTGAAAAACATTCTTAGTTGATTCCATAAAAAAATTGAGCCTATTCGTTGAAAAATATCTAAACTGTGAATTTGTTTATAAATATTGTTTAAACAATTGCCATATAGCACCTATTTTTAATTAATCGTAATAAAGCATTAATTTATCTCACATTTTATACCAAAACTCTGAATTTGAATGAGGTAAACATTGCCAATCCCAAAAAATAAATTTTTTTCAATAATTTGTTTATAGGGTAATAAGGAATTTTTTCAAATTTTTCTCACCCACTGAAAATTATTTCTAGATCGTTCTAGCACAGACCGTGTTTGAAAAATGTAAAAATATTCCGAAAAATGGTACATCTGAAAAATTGAAAAAAAATGCGAATTTTGTTGTCAAATAAAAAATTAACAACCTTTTTTATCAAATATATAGATGCATAAAACTTTTCGAATTTTAAAAATCTTACATTAAAAAATACGAAGTGTCTCGTCCCGAAATTCGGGATGACTAGTGCTACATTTATCATAAGCTTGGCTAGTCGTCCCGAATTTTCGGGACGACTAGTCCATCCCCTTTTCCAACTCCCCCCATTTTTCGGGACGGCTAGACACAGCCTAAAAAAAGAACGTCCAAATCGAATGAATTATCTGGGTTAAAAATGAATTTGTTCACAGAAACTTTTTTTGCCCGACTGTGCAATGACTTTTAAATTTTTGAATTGATACAAATTGATTTTTCACTAATAAAAATAATATGATTTTAATTCCAGAATTTTGGTAAATTTTGTAATAATATTAATGGGAACATTTTAGAATTGAATCATTATTGTAAAGCTCTTTACGTTTGCATTGATAAATAATTGTACATTTGTACAATATTTATTGTTGGTAAATTAGTCTGCTTCCAGTCGAATGTGTTGAAATTTAATAAAATGGAATGAATTAAAAAAAACTAGACCTGGATTTTTTTCACAAGTAGACCTGGAAAACCTGATAAAGTCATATAAAATATCCTTATAAGGTCATTGACAATAGCAATAAACTCAAATAGATTTGATACTTGAACCTCGAGTTGACATCCGTAATGATAATCTTTATTAGCCGTCCTAAAGAGTAATATGATTTCATTCAATGTCAATTAATAAAATGAGTGTGTTATAGTCTTTAAAAGGAACCAGGAAGTGGGCAAGATTTGCAAATATTAGAAAATAATCAGTCTACTAATGTAAGAACGACGTTGCTCGAGGCTTTGCAAATATTTTACAATGCCTCTAAAGATCTAGCGTAGGCTTGCAGCATTCTTAAATGGTTTTGCCGTGGTCACGATCTTTATTATCAACAAAGCGAGACGTTATCTTTTTGCTGAGAGCGCATTAGATAATAATTACGAAAGAGGAACGACATAATCGGTTTTGCAATTGAAAACCAACACGAGATGAAGTTGGCCTACACATCCGGTGCCCACTAACACCTGTTCACCTTTTTATTCCCTCGCCCCTTCCTGTGATATTTTATATCTTTCTCAATTCGAGAGCGTCGGAGTCTCACATAATCTTTTGATAGGAACATTCACTTGACCTCCTACAGGTTCAAGTAGACTAGATTCATTTCTAGACGACACAGCTGTCACTCCCTTTTACATAATTGCCAGAGAAGTCGTAATTAAATTTAGGAAATCGTTCCTCTAACTTCGTTCTTTTAATTCAAAGTAAAAGTACCTTTAAATCAATTACAAATTTATTTAATTTTAAATAATGAAGTTATAAGAGGAGACTTAGTAGTTTTGCGCTAAGAGCGCAGAGCAATCTTTCTCGAAATAAGAATGAATCGTTTCGTGCTTATAAGCTAATCCATTTTTAGGAATAAGAGCCTTACAAAAACTACGTCACGCTATTTTGAACACTTTTTCTCACCTCCTCTTTTATGTCTAAATTTTTTCTTCGGTTACATTTGATAAAAACCTGAAATGAAACACAAAAACTATAAAAATAATATTTTTAAACACTTCACAGCCCGAAATGCTCTCATCAGGGGAAATAGAATGAATTTTCACGAAAATATGGGAATAAATGCTTTAACAAAAAGATAATGTGGGCACCATATTGAATTCAATAATGAACACTTAAGATTTCAAGTCGAAATATTTCATTTTCGAGTATAAAATATGCATTTTCTACCAGAAGAGATGAACTTTCAGCGAAAGAGTTGAGTTTTCAAGCTAAAAAGTCGAATTTTTTAGAAAGAAATTGATTTCTAAACCCGACAAGACAAATTTTCAACCAAGAAAAATTATTTTTCATCCAAGTAGTTGAATTTTCAACAAACAAACAAAATTAATTTTAAACCATACAATTGCATTCACAATAAAATAGTTGAACTTTCAAGCAAAAGGACGAATTCTTAAGCAAATAGCCAAATCTTCCAGCCCAAAAGACGATTTTTTTTTAAGATAGTTGAATTTTAAACCAAGAATTTTTCTACCAAAAAAAGGAAAATTTCTAATTCAAAAAAGATGAATTTTCAACAAAAAAAGATAAATTTTCAAGCAAATGGTCGATTTTTTAAACAAAAAAGCATTAAACCTGAACCAAAAACAGTTGCAGTTTCAACCAAGTAGTTGAATTTTCTATCAAAAAAGATTAATTCTCAATGAAAAATGTGATAGTTAATATTTCAACCAAAAAATATTCTAATTTTAAATTTAAAAAAGTTGAATTAAACCAAAAGAGATTAATTTTTAATCAAACAGTTGCATTTTTAACCAGAAAAGATCAAGTTTCTAACAAAGGAGATGAATTCTCAATCCAAAAAGAAGAATTTTTAACAAAATTGTTGAATTTTCAACCCAAAAATATGAATTTTTAACCAAAAATTTAATTTTCAGCCAAATAGTTCAATTTTCTATAAAAATAATCAAATTTTCAACCCAAAAAGACAAACTTTCAACAGAACAGTTCCATTTTTAAGCCAAATAGTTGAATGTTAAACTAAAAACGATAAATTTTCAACAAAAAATGAAATAGTTAAATTTGCAGTTGAAACAATTGACTTTCATAAAAAAAAAGTTTTTGAACAAAATAGTTGAATCACCCAAAAATGGATTAGTTAAATTATCAGTTAAAAAAATTAAGTTTTAATTTTAAAAAACTAATTTTTATCAAAATAGTTCAATCTTAATCAAATAGAATTTTCTCCAAAAGATATGAATTCTAAACCAAAAATTAAATCGTAGACTTTTCAATTAATAAAAAATTACTTTCTAAGAAAAATAGTTGGATTTTTTATTGGGTTCTATTAATTCAGTTCGCATTTAAACAAACAAAAAAATAAAAAGCGGCAATTTCTTGAAGACAGAGGGAAAATGAGGAATTGTTTTAAAAATGGGCAATGAGTGGAATAAAATAAAAGAAATAAAATAAAACCACTAATTTACAAATCGTTACAAAACCTGTGGATCCCCACCCCTCTCTGGCATTGTGACGTAGATTTAGAACGGCTCCTAGGACGAATACATTTTTAGTTGAATGTAACAAAATATTTATTTTATTAAAAAAAAGTTTGTCGTTGAAAAAACAAACTGTTTCTTCAATTGAAATTAAAAAAAGAATAACCAAGAAAGTTATTTCTATCAAAGAAAATTTTCTTTGAATTGAACAAACTTTTTTCTGGGTGTGGGATACAATGATTTATGTTTTACAAGCCGCCATTCATCTTTGGATTAGACTGATTCAGATCCAAAATACAATTTAAATTTGGAAGAAAATGATTCATCATGAATTAAGGAAGAAACATATATGATATATCTCAGTGAAATCCTTTGATCATCCGAAGAGGTTTTTTGTGTTTACGGTTATTTTTTCTTTTTCTTGAGCATAATTTCTTTCTTTTGTAAATCTTTTTATTTTGAATTCTTCTTTATTACTTCCTTGTATTACGCGAAGGAAGATTCGTTTTATGCTTCTTCGATACAATCTTGCATCACAAGCTTCTTTAACAGGTTTGCATGTTCATCCTTGTCGTTGTATAATTATTATTTATCATCTTGCTCTGGCCTTCTCAATAGTAAGCCAATTGTTTATGTGAAACTACAAATTCAGTTCTAAACCCATACCACCTCCAAAGATTTCGTAAAAGTTGCGTAGTCGCGACCTTCCCAGTCTACAGTTGGATGAAAAATTATGGTTTCTTGAAGGATGCTGAGATATCTTCTTTACAACAGCAGAACATTTTTATAGATTTCGTATAATGTAGTAGATTTTTTGTAAGACCGTTTTGTTTATTTGGAAGCATTGCTCTTTTGAGTTCTATGACTGTTTATTGAACTTAGAGTGAATTGCATGACAGATGCGGTCTGTGACACTATGCTCGTAACCCTGTCTGATGATTGCAATTTGAATCATGCAGCAACTTGCGTGTGACCCTTTACTATATTTAGATGAATCATTTTCGTAACCTTGCTCGCTTCTGGGACCATTTGGTATTACCCCAGTGTCCTTATAATTATACTCATCGATGGGACCAGATGGATATCTCGCCGTGACCATAACTAAAGAGATTTCCGTGGGCGCGACCTCGTACAATTTAGTGCCATACACTACGGTCAATACCAGTCGCAACATGACTGATTTGAATAAAGAACAGCGACTCCTACGCGAATTATAATGTCCATCGGACGTCCACATTCAACCCGCGTTCCCATTAAGGCTTATCCGTATCCGGATAGTTTGCAACTTTGCAAACCCCTACCTGCAACGGCACGTCTTTTTCAGGAAGACTTTTTTACTCTGACTCAACCACCTATTTTTGAACTGCCAAAAAAAATCATTACGTATGTATTGCTTCCTCATAGAGGGAGGTTTGTAATGACCTACATTTTTAAATCTACTTTTTTGACATATTTCGATATAATTCGACACCAGGATCTCGAAAATTCATTTTTTCTTATTTTCGTGTGTGTATGCAACTTTGTTTTATTTGTAGATCCAGTTGGTGTCCAGGTCTAATCGGATTTTAACCAAGATCGAACAATTAGAAGTGGTTGTTTTTGCGATTAGAAGTTAAAACATATTTAACATGTTTATATGAGGAAAATTTTTTTCACATTCGAAATACAACGATACTATATCTGATGTATTTGTTGGCATCTTCAAGAAGCATCGATCGACCGATTGGGGAACCTTTTATGACCTACTAGTACCTATTTATGAAGTTAAAAAAAAGGTTTATTCTGTTTATATGATTAAACTTGGTTAATATTAGGAATACTATAGTACTATATCCGATATATTTGTTTGCACTTTGCGACGCGTTGAATGACCTATTGAATAACCTTCCATATCCTCTGATGATCTAGAAATATCTTTTTATAATTTTTCAAAATATATTGTTTATCTTGTTTATACGGGAAAATATTTTTTACTATTAGGAATACAACAGTACTGTACATATTTGACGTATTTGTTCGCGTTTTAGAGCTGCATCGATTGATCTATTGATGAACCTTGCATATCCTTCCATGATCTACGAAAACAATTTTTTAATTTTTAAACAAAATTATTTACCTTGTTTTTAAGAAGAATTTTTTTTATGTTGGGAATATAACAGCATTATACTTGTATTTGATGTAATTGTTAGCGTCTTCGAGACGCGTCGATTGACCTATTGACAAACTCTCGATGAGCTTTCATGATCAATCAGTAGTGACTTATAAAGTTTAAAAAAAGTTTGCATTATCCATATGATGAATTTTTAATAATTTGGAATACATATAACACTAACGCAGGTTAAAAACTTGTTCGTTATATCACAATGAATGACCTTTTGATGACATCTCTGATTTTCGGTAAGGCAGTGACATAATCTTGAAAAATATTGAAAGTGTCCATTTTTTCATTCATTAGAACAAAATCTCCGTCTACGAGGAAGCAAATTTATTTGATACCCATAGTGCTTTGCAGCGGTATTTTGTTTATAGCTAGATTTTGGTATACTTTTCGTATTCAGGGATAGAGAAAGTAAGTTGAACAGTAATGCCAAAAGCAGTTTATTTATACTTTGGTGAAGACTGATTTTTAATATTTAATTAAACTGGGTGGCCGCTGGTTAGAGAAGACCTGGAAATCAGAGAAAGGCTGCCACACAGTCACTTTAAGTAATTTTTTCTCGAAACACTTTTTAGATTTTAGGAACCATGGGTTAAACATGATTGAATTCAGGTTTATCCATAATTATGAATTTTATTGAATTCTTTAGAAATATTTTAGGGTATTTTGAAGGATTTCAAGATATTTTCAAAAGGTTTCAATAATTTGAATGGATTTCAAAGGATTTTAAATATTTTTAAAAATTCGGAGGAATTTTCAAGAGCTTAAAAAAGTTTCAAAGGATTTCGAAAGATTTCAAAGAATTTGAAATATTTTAGGATAATTTAAAAGATTCCAAGGAATTTGTAATATATTTCAATAGTTTCAATAGTTTATATTCCAAAGATTCAGAAGATAGAAAAAATTTCAAGGATTTGAAGGGATTAAAAAAAATACCTTGGGTTTTATAGAATTTCGGAAGCTTTGGAACGATTTTACAGGACCTATAAGGTTTTAAGATATTTTAAAAGATTCTAAGGGATTTTATCATATTTTCTACGATTTCAATGGTATTACGGGATTTTAAAAGCTCTCAAGCTATATGAATTAATTTTTCAGGATTTCAGAAAATATCATCAGATTTACATTTATTCACAAGAAGTGAGGGATTTCGTGGGGTTTCGAAGTTTTGAAGAGATTTTCAAATATTTGTCTCAATTCATTTGAACTAATTTAGAATTTACCCTGAATTATTATGAATTTATCCTTAATTCTTCTTATTTCTTTGGAATTCATTTAATTTTTTTAATTAACTTGAATTCACTCAATTCTAGTCAGTTCAATAGTTTTTTTTTAGTTATTGTTTAATTCATTTTGAAGTCTTTTAAACTCAACCTTGAATTCTTAGACATTTTATCAAATCCTTTTAAATTCCCTTCAATTTTTCTAAACTCATTTGAAACATTGAATTCAATACATTTTTCCATATTTCTGAATTGGTTTCAATTCACTTGAATTTTTCTTTATATCAATTTAAATTTTTATGAATTTGATCCAATTCTTCTCATTTGCTATACATTTTTCTTAATTAACTGTAATTTTACTGAAATCAATGGCATTTTTGGGATTTTTTCCAATTCTTTTGAATTTTCTTAAAATTTAAAAGAACATTAGTCGCATTATTAACTTACATTCTAACATTTTTTGTCACATTTTGGTTTAAAAATTAGTCACTTTTTCTCTTCATTTCAAGTAAATTTGACTATGGCATAAATGAAAATAATAAATAAAAAATTTATAAATTTAAATTAGAAATTTTTTTATTCCATTTATAAAATATTCTATATTAAAAATGTTACAAGATTAGAATTTTGGTTTTTAAATATTAATTGTCACGGAAAAATCAGGAAAAAGTCAGGGAATTTTGAAAATGAAGTTCTTGTGGCTGCGTGTATCGAAATTTAGGTACGAATAGCCAAATTTTTTCGGTACGAATAGGAGAACCTGAAAAAGTGGCTCTTTGTACTGAAATTTCGGTACAAACAGTAACTTGAAATAAAGTAATGTTTGAATATTTAATTTTAAACTAAACGCAGAGTTCTTGCGACATTTTTTCCCCGTTTTTACCTTTTAATAACCAATATTTTCCTATTCCCACTGCTGATATGAACAAAGCGAACAAAATATGCACGCAGAAAAACTATGTGAGAATCACTTATACTTAAGTTATGAGTGGTGGAAAATCCTACCAGATTGACGCCAATCTTCCCATCCAATTAACGTGGTTTAGACATATTCAAATTTCAATATTAAATGAAAAATAGTATACAAAATGTCAACAATATATTATTAACGCGTATAATATTATAATTTTTATAAACTATAAGATCCAAGCGTTGGAAATGTGATATTTGACTTTGAAAACAAGCCTATTTCAGACTGATGAAAATGGTACGTTTTACAACATGAAAAAATTGTTTCTTTAAAGAAAAATGCTTATGATGAATGGGAAGGACATGGAAAACCCAATCGCAATTTTTTTTATTGAAATAGCAGAGATATAAATAGGACTACACTTTGTCCAAGTTTGAGTCCGATCGATTTTTGGGTTGGGGCAGTAAATAAATATTGTCCCATAAATCATCTGATGTAGGGGAGTGCCCACTGTCTGTTGTACCTATATAAGTAATTGTGATAGTCAAGCCACACGTATTTCACTTTTGACGCTGATTTAGAAGAGATAGTCCAGCTAAAGATTCTAGATAACCAGATTTCACAAACTGTCGGTCATACATTTCAAGATTGTGAATATTGTACACATCTCAAAATAAAAAAATTATATGAATACAAGCAGTTCAAAGCAAAACGAAGAAAATTGTACACAATAAGGATCAAGAAAATTGAACGAATTTCAATATCAAGAAAGGCCGTGGTTACGTGTACCTAAATTTCAGTACGAATAGATTTTTTCTGTAGAAATAGCAGGTCCTGGAAAAGGGACTATTTATACTGAAATTTTGGTACAAATAGCCGGATTTTTTCGGTACACATAGACACTACCATCAAGAAAATGATACTAATTTTAACGATGAAAGTTGTACGCATTTGAGGATGAAGAAAATTGTATAAATATTAAAATGAAAATCATACTGGTCCAAGAATAAAAGCAAATTATATACGTTTCAAGATCAAGATCATTGTACAAATTCCAAAAACATAAAAGGCAGCAATTAAATATATATCTTTTTCCTGCCAATTAAATTGAAAACGTATTTCTCTTAATTAGATTTGAGTCATTCCCATTAATGTCAATTGAAATTGAGCATTACTTATTCTCGTTAGCAACTCTTGAAAGAGGTTCTGTTTAACAATGAAAGAAACGAACTAATAGGCTTTGATGCAAGAGTTATATGAAGAACAATAACTAAACGTTTCATTCTTGGCTGACTCGTAAGAATAAAAGCATAATGAATGCACATTTCTACATCGGGGAAAGTATTCTATTGTCGAAAGTCTGAGATAATTGAAGACTTGACACTGACCTAAAAGAGTTTGCGCAGGATGTTGCCATGTTTGATTAACATGGCAGCTCGCATGGCAGTTATCTATCAACCAAATTAAACATAATCCAGAATCGAATTAATCAAATCCGGGCCTAGATTTTACTAATTCAAGTTGCTAATTGTTTATATCTTATACACTCAAATCCCGATATAAGAACCCCCGGTTTACGCTATTCCTAGAACTGGTTGCATCTGCAATTTTGTGATGAAAGGAGCCACGGAGCCTAAAGAGAGGCGGTGCTCAGTCAAGCGTGACAAAAAGCTCACGGGCCGCACTATCAGCGCGTTAGTTGCATCAGGTTGCGTCATGCGCCCAAATCCAACAGAAATGATTTATGCGGTCCCAATTATTTACATTTGGATTCCCCTGCTTTAGGATCAAGGCCACTGAAAGCCATCCCCGGAACCGTTCTTATATCGGGATCAGTTGAGTGTATTTTTCTTATTATGCTACAGTTATACTTGATGGCAATTTGAATATTACTTTCCATGCCCTTCAATTAAATTATTTTAATTCAGAAAAAAATTAAAAACATGTAAACTGAAAATCAATTTTGGTATTTAAATAAAACTAATTCGATATTTATATTTTAGGAGCGTGGAATCATTTATGAATGGATGGAGGTTGGACGGAGACGTCGGGCGGAGAATTGGGCGCGAGCCTGGAAGAATTGGAGGGATGGAGGACCAACTCCAGAATCGCTATCTGGAGCCTCGTCCTCTTCGGTTCAATAATCTTGAATGCCACTCTCCTCCTGGCTTTCCTCAAACGACCTGGACTTCGCACACTTTCCAACAGGTAATTTTATTTCAAATAGTCCACTTGAAAAAAATAATTAAAGTTATTTCAGAGAAAAACGTAGTCTTTATGAACAAAAGTTTTTAATTTTCCAATTAGAGTAATAAATTACCTCAATAAGGGAAATACAAATCATTGGATCTATCATAAACATTGTAAAATAGTTTATTGGTGGAATGGTTTTGACTTTCAACAAATATTTTAAATTTTGCTCTCGAAAGTCCATATACTGCCCCTTTGATTCTCATAAATATTTCAAAAATATGAAAGGATTCTAAATTAATTAAGTCTTTCAAATCTCCCCCTCCCCTACACCCCTGCTTTCGCCTACTTTCCCCTCCCTCCCATAATTTTCCACCCCTTAGTTTCCTCCTCTCCGTATTCCTACTATACCTCCCCTTACATCCCCTTCACTTCCCCTAATAGAGGAGGAAGTTCCTCTACTTCCTCTGTTTCCCCTCCCCTTCATCCTCTATTACCGCTCCCGTCAATTCCCTACTTTCCCATATATAACTTCTCTTCCCCTAACCCTTTTAAATTATTCTTCCCCCTAGCCCTACCCTTTACTTCCCCTCTTTTGCACATACATCCCCTCCCCTCGCTCCCCTCACTTCCCTTCTGGGGAAAAAGTACGACGGACGGATGGACACCCGACCAAGATTCTCAAAATATTCTGTCAAAATTTAAAAATAGGAATCATAGGACTTATTATATTAAAAAAAAATTCAAATGATAAATAATAAATTTCATTATAATACACGCAGTAGAGTGAAAGTTATATTTGTATAGACATACTGTAACATTGCCAAGATACATTTACGCTTCCTTATTATAGTGAAGACTCAATTTCCTGCCTGCTTTCCATTTCCCAAGTTGGCTTCCGAGTGCAGGCTTCCAAATCAATACTTGATAAATTCTCTTTAAGGGCATGTGCCAGAGTGTCACGTGACCAATTCCATGGTATTATATTCGGCGTGTTTATAATTTGAAAAATGTATATATTGTGCTGAAATTTTGGGAAATAAAAAGGCACGCCTTTCTAGCCCTTTTGGGTTTTTATTTTGTTTAAATAATGCATTGTTATTCATTTAATTTTAGCCAGGACACTAAAGCCCTGCTCTCACTTACATTAAAAATTAAAAATATTGCATTATTTGAACAAAATATAGATTCAAGTGGGCCAGGCAGACGTGGCCTTATATATTTGTAAACCAATTCCCAAAATTTCAGAACAATATATACATTTCTAAATTTATGAACCCGCAAAGTACCATGTAAATGGTCACGTGATACTACAGTATATGCCCTTCAGCAAGGCGTACATGACCTGAAAATTAATTTAAGTCATGATAGTAGATCAACGTTATCAATAATAATCGAACCCTTAAGAATAAAATATTCTGATAGAATCAATTAATTTAAAAAAAATCTTTATTATGTAAAATCTCAAAGATAAGAACAGTTTGGATGATTTAAATCTGACTTTAAGAAAATGTGATCATGTTAAAAAGCGATTTTATTGTTCCACTGGCTCGCCGAAGTGATGATAAGTAAATAAAAGTAGAAGTGGAAATGCGGAGCAGTATCTGAACTTGTTTTAGAAGTCGTTTGACAGGATCGATTTCAAAAGTCGATTTGCTAATGTACAACGTGAGGCGTTTGGTCTTAACAAGATGAATACTGAATTATGTAAGATATGATTCAGTATACTGGGTCAATGTAAAACAGATCAAAACAGTCCCTTTATCTTCTGAATTTTCTAATAAAATTTCCACCTAGAACATTATAACTTTCGAAATTGAAAATTCTGTTGAATTAGTCAATTTTGAATTTCGTGATTAGTCAAAAGACATATTTGTGACAATTAAAATTTGTCACAGATAACTGGAAAATTAAATTTTTCATAAAGTTGGGATCGAAATTGTTGGAAATTAAAAGAAATCCAAGATAGAAAGAATTGTAATTTTCCGTCATTCAAATATTCCTACTCGTGGAATACAATTAAAATCTTTCCACTTTGTGGTATTTTGTTTTTAGAGTGTTGGGAATCTATGAGGCTAATATTCCAAATATCAGGTTTGAGTCACTGTTTATGGATTCTAATGTCTAGTATTTTTCCATTTTCCAACTTTAATAGCAGATAAGTACTTGTTTTTGGTACAACTTACGACCACTCGAAATGAGGTATTGAGTTGACAATTTTAAGAAAATAAATAAAAGAAAAAAAAGAAGGGTGACTTTTATTTAATTTCCCAAATTTATAACTCAATGTCTCATTCCGTGTGGACTACACTCTACAGGGTGCCTCATGAAATCCTTTTTTAGATTTTCTAAAAGTTTGATTAAGAAATTTCTTTCTTTTGATCATAAAATGTTTCCCTATTTTTTCTAGATTAAAAAAAAATCTTTAGAAATCGCTATGAATATTTTTTTAAAGTTTTTAAATTTTCATTTCTACAATTTTAACTATCCCATCGTGTTCAGTTTAGGAAAGTGTTTAGAATTTTGAAGCGTTCAGGAAATATTACATACTTACCTTACTGACAATTTCTGTTATTCGAAAAATGTTTAAGCAATCTTGACCTATAATTAAAAATTAGTTTTTTCAAAAAATTACGAAATCAATAAATAACTGTTAATACCAAATAAAAATTTTGAATAACTATTTATTTTGTGAATTTATTTGCTTATTTGTTTTTAAGGTTATAGAAATATAATTTTTCTAAGGTTCTTGAGAAAATTGCAGAATTTCCTTGAATATTTCAGGTATGTCAAATCAAAAAGTCTACAAAAAAGTAAATTTTCAATCAAATAGTTGAACTTCTAACCAAAACGATGGACTTTTTTATTTTAAATCAACAAATGGCTGAATTTAACTAAAAAATACGAAGTTTCAACATAATAATTGAATTTCAACCAAAAAAGATTTTTCAGTCAATACAAAAAAATTTTAATCAAATTATAATTTAAGGGGAAAATTAATTTCAAATACAAATTTAAAATTTCGAAAAACTGTTTATTTTTTAAGTTTATTTGTTTATTGGTTTTTGAGTTTATATAAATATAATTTTCCTTGGATTCTTGAGAAAGTTCAAAAAGATTTTTGAAGATTTTAGATATGTCGAAAAAGTATCTAGAAAATTTTTAAGAAAGTTTTTTTATTTTTCAAGATTTAAACAAATTGTAGGAATAGTTCGAGAAGTTTGGAAAAAATTAAAAAATATTTGAATATAGATCATTTTTAAAAAAAATTTCTCTTAAACCTTTCAAAATTTTTAAAAAGCTTCTTTCTTTCGAAAAAAGAAAGACATTTTCGAGTCAAGGTTTCGAAAAGTCTAAAAAAAATTTCATATGTGAATGTAATCAGGCGTATGATGCTGAAAAAATAACGTCAGTAAGGTAGGAACGTGTAATTTTTACATGGCCCTAAATGAAACTTTAATCATTTTACCATTCAGGAAGGTGGATTTTCATTATTACTTTTTATAAAATACTACGTGCAATATATTCGTTGCAAAAAAATATCATTTAAATAAATTTTATAAACAATTTCACAGAACTTCGCTTACAGCTGTAAGTATGGAAACAATTTTTTGGTTAGAACGATTTGTTATAAACAACGTGAAAAATGTTGTTGACATCTTAAACATACTTTTTTCTGAAGATGCACAATCTGTTAGATATTTCAGTGAAACTGAAGTCAACCGATTTTTTTTTACAAAATATGAATTTTCAAACAAAGAAGTGCTCCCCCGCCCCTTTGTCATTTTTGGATTCTGAAATTAAAAAAAAAGTTTTATTAAGGCTTTGAACTATACAATTTGAAAATCCAATAGCAAAAACTTGATCGCGATTTTTTTGCAACAATGGAAATTCACCATTGCTTTGTCTTCATTGCAAAATGCACAATTTTAATTAACAAATTCATATCTCGTAAACTATTTGTAGTAGGATATTCGTTAAGGGCTCATTTGAAAGCTTATTATATATTCTAAAAAGAAAAGTCCCATTCACTTTCAAGCAAACGTGTTGAGAAAATGTTGCGATTTTACGTTATTTTTAAATAACAAACAGTTGATTAAGAAATCAGCCTTGAACTTTTCAGGGCTTCAAAAGAACGCCCATCCACACATTTTAAGATAAAGATCTACGTGCCTCTAATTTGTTCAAGCATAAATCCTAATTTGACTATGCTATATTATTTCTATGTAATAACTTTTCAAAATATTACTAAAGTAACGAGTAAATAAATCCAAATGCAATTCAAAATTATCTTCATCGCAATCGAATATTGATTTTCTTCAAAACATGTGTTTTTCTTCAAGAAGGAACTCCTATCGTCAATAAAGATTAAAAGCCGAGTGGAATTCCTCTTAACGCGTGGAAAAAATCCAAATCGATGGCCTTTGCTGTCTCGAATGGAATAAAGAGGACAGCTTTTTCTTGACACCTTACGCCTGGCTAAAATGTTTGAAAGTGAGGAACAGAATAAAACTGCTCGCAACCTTGTCACTCAAAAGTTCCGCTCCCACTTTTATTTTGTGTTTTTCGGATTCGGACTCTAACTCTTGCTCTGAGGTGCTCAGAATTCAGAAGTCACAAGATACGGTTCTCTGAGGACGACAGTTATTTCGAGGCGAATTCATTTTATTTCCAACTCCGGTGCACGCTTCCTGGTGAAATGTAGTCTAGCAGTTTCTACTGTAACTGTATTTAATAGTGTAGAGTTGTAATGTATATCGCGGACTTGGCCGTACTGTAACTTGCCAAACGATTTATTGCGGTTGACCCGCAAGTCCCTTGCCATATGGAACGATTTAATTATTGCGTTTTGCAACACTTTGGAACAAGGCGCTTTAAATTCAAGAAAGGCACTGCACATGAATAACTAAGAGTCAATCAATTCATTATGAATCAAAACACACATTTTTTTAAAGGAATGATGAAACTTTTGAAACAATCAAACAAGTAACAAAAATTAACATTTTTGAAATAAACAGTAGGGTGGATAAAAAATTATAAATTGAAAACGCCTTCGCACTGAAAAGTTTCCTGTTGGGTCCCTTATAACGTTTATGAAATTTGAAATGGATCGATTAATATCCTTTTCAGATTTTTTATTTGAGTTTATATAGGTTAAATTTAATTTTTATGGAAACCTACAAATGGAAAAAAAATCTAGAAGCTCTAAAAAATCACACCGTTAAAAATGGCGATTAGCTGAATTTTTAAAATTAACTCGTCATTTTTAACGACCTGATCTTTTCAATTTTTTTGGAAGTACATTTTGAACATAAGAAATTTTTTCTGTGCTGGAAAAAAATATGTATAATTCTTAGAGCTACTAGATTTTTTTTTTTTCATTCTCAGGTCTTCATAAAAAATAAATTTCTCCTATATAAACTCAAATGAAAAATATGAAAAAATTGTAAAAATTAATCATATTATGCAGATTAAGGAACGAAAATAACTTTCACGATTTTTCCAAAACTCTGCGATTAAACATTTTTTTATTCTTCTTCGACTCCGCCCAACCGCAGGATATTATTCGATTTATTTCAAATTTCATACACGTTATAAAGGACCTAAAAGGAAAATTTTCAGTATTGAGGCGTTCTCAATTTATAATTTTTTTTTTTGATCCACCCTGATGAACAGTTTGAAGTTCTTATCTGAAAGCAATGACTTTGGAAAAGTACTATTCGGGAGAAACACGGATTTTCCTGCACTCTGTTAATTACATAATAGTGGAACCTTAATGAAATTAGTTTTTGAAAATCAAATGTGTTAATAATAGTAAGTAGTTTTACGAACTTTCAGTTTTATCATTTCTTCAGGGCTTACAGGCTTAAAGGCTTCAGGTATTTAAGGCTTGAGATTTCAACAATTTGATGAAAATTTGTTTTCTTTTTTGGGTTGAAAATTAATTTCTTTTTGTAGAAATTTTATTTCTTTTGGTTAAGAATATAACTTTATAGTTACAAATTGTTAAAAATTAATCTGTTCAAGTTGAAAATGAACTTTTGTTTTAAGTTCAACTGTTTTGTAGAAAATTCGTATTTTCAGCTCAAAATTTTAACAATGTGATAGAAAATTTTAGAATTTGGTAGAAAATTGACCTCTTTGATCGAAAGTTGAACTACTTTCTTAAAAAATATTTTTTTAGTTGATCTTTTTTATTTGAAAGTTCAACTATTTGGTTGAAAATTCGTGTATTTTGTTGAAAATTCTTCTTTTTTGGTAAAAAATTATTCCTCTTGATTGAAAATTTGAATATATGGTTAAAAATTGATTTATTTTGTTGAATATTCGTCTTTTTTGGTAGAAAATTAATTTTTTTGGTTAAAAGGGCAACTTGCTGACATATCAATTATTATATTTTTTGTTGAAGTTTCATCTTTTCAGGTTGAACATTTATCATTTTAGTAGAAATTAATCTCTTTGTTTGAAAATTGAACTATTTGTTGAAAATTCCTTTTTTGGGTTAAAATTTTCTTTTTTTCTACTGAAAATTTAATTATTTGGTTGAAAATCAAATTGTTTTGCATAGAACATTCTTTCTTTTGTCTTGACAATTCCACAATTTGATTAAAACTTTAACTGTTTTATAGAAATTTCTTTTTTTTTTTAACTGAAAAAATATTTTTAAGCTGTAAATTTAACTATTCGATTTTTGGTTAAATATTGATCTTCTTAGTTTAAAAATTCACCTATTTCGTTGAACATTTATGTAATTGGTGGAAAATTAATCTATTTTGGTATAAAATTAATCTTCGCTGTTGAAAACTTACTTTTTTGGTTGACAATTCAACTGTTTTGTAGAAGTCTCGTCTTTTGGCTTGAAAATTTAACATTTTGAAAGAAATTTTTTTTTATTGACTAAAAAATCTTGTTTGGTTGAGGATTCAACTATTTTGTAAAAAATTCGTTTTTTCTTCTTCAATTCAACTTTTTTATTTAAACAGAACATATTTTATTGGTTAAAGTATCATTTATCACATTTTTTGTTCAAAATTCATCTTTTTTGGTTGGAAATTCAAAAACTTGATTGAATGTTGAACTACTTTGTTAATTCATAAGTAACAGTAAGATTTTACCAAATGCCTCTCTCTCAAAATCGTCCAACGTTTTTTTTGGATGAGCCCTCAATAAATTCATGAAAAAAATGTAGCCGGAAAATGACGTAAGATAGGATGGGGGTACGTCTCGGGGTACTTTTTTCAAAATTTCAGAAAAAAAAAACTTTACGTAATTATGCACGGCCTCAAAACCGATTTTAAAGATCAACGTCTCTACTCTACCAATTTTTGATATCATCCTTTGAAAAAACACTATTTTCGAATTTATCCCTATTTTTCACATTCCTTGGTAAAAAAAATGTAAAGATTATAATTATCCTTAAGATTTAATTGAATAAATTCCAACAACAACAACAACTACAAATTAATCAGTTATAATTAATATTTTGCAAGAATTTTTATCTTCATCGTAGCCGTATTTTTCATTATATATATATATATATATATATATATATATATTATATCATTAAGCCGTTTCCCTTTCGGGGTAGGCGTGAATTGCTCGGTGGTAAAGTAGTGATGTGTGGATGGGTGAACAGGTGAAGGGTTAATAGGTATATAGGTTTAAGGTATAGGTATTTTAGATTGATGCTTAACACTAATCAGTAATCACCCATAGAACCGTACAAAATCCGAAACATCATACCGAAAAAAAACGCGCATCATGTCTCTTAAAATGAAATCGTTACTGAACCCGACTCATGCTTTAAAGAAAAACTCTAAATTTATCATACTCAAAAAAAGGAAAGCTCAATACTCAAATTCAGCTTACATCTGGAGGAAAGCCATACTAACTGACGTCTACATGATCACTGTGGAATCCTCCAAAGTGGCCAAGTGGCAAAGTGTGTTGTGGAATAACCACGTCAGTTGCGTCTCAGAATTTACTTTTCTCATGTCGTTGGCCAACACTGTACTAGCGTGCTCTTCCTTCTTCTCGGCCTCCCCTCTTCTTTCATCGCGCCAACATGTCTTGCCGTCAGGTGCTGCCCTCTTCATCTCAGCATCCAGTTGCCGCTTTGTGGTATATGACTGGGTGTCCCTCTGGTGGTATGCCGGCTCGATTACTCTGGCAAGATGGCTACGTCAGTTTGTTTTGACATGTGCCGAGCAGAGTATGGCTGGGTACGTTGCGTCGTGTGTGATTATAATAATTCTAGATGGTATGGATTATTTTCGAGCCGGGTGGTATTGGTGGATGGGCCCATCGTCGAGTAATAGTGCGCCGGATAGTGCAGGCTTCTCTGGTCAGCTGGGTGACTATCTAATTTAAGTAACAGGTGACAAGTAATACATGAATAGTATACCACATACTTTCTCTGCCACTCCTTATGAGTCTAATTGGAGTCGGTGTTAGCCATGGATAATTTCGGGGTAAAAAGCTTTTGTTATTTAATTTATTAGATCTGGAGAGGATCCGTAACGAGTGGCAGGCCACCACGTTACAACACCCCCTCGCAGACTGACCGTCGGGTCTCCATGACCTTGCTGGTCCTTGCCTGAAGTCAGCAATCCGACCATCCGATTATGTATCAAACTTGAACATCGCTTAGAGTTCAAAGTTAATTGCCTTCGTAATTAGCTAAGTATTTGAGTGTTAATAAGACGTAAAAGGAAAGATAAAAACTTGGTGTCCTTATAACAAAAACAAGAAGAAAAGAAACAGAAAAGTTACGTTTATCGAAGCCTGATATCTACGAGACTCCGAATCGATAAGAAAGCAAATAAGATTTTGGTTGGTATGCAATTCATCAGACCCCCTGACAGAAAATGATTGTTTTAGATTGAAGTCCTGCTGACTTTAATTATTCTAGTTCAACTGAACTGATATAAATCTTTTACTTCTGACGCAACTAACTTTAGTTAGTGGTGAATCTAGAGTTCCTTATCGTACTACAGTTTTTTATAAAAATAAAAAATAAAGGCTTTCAACATAAACCAAAGAAATTCGAAATTTCGGAACGTACAATGTTCAATCATAATGCTGCAATCAGGCAGCTAAGGCAAAAGAAAAGAAAATCTTGAAGGTGCGACTAACTGTACACCCTAAAGCTACTCGAAAAGGCTTAAACTAACTAGCGCCTGAAGGGCTACACGAAAGCAGCTTACAACTAGCTTGAGACTGAAGAGCTACGCTAAACTTTCGCGTAAATGGCTTAAAATTACTAACGCAAAATCGCACTAAAGAGTCCCTAAAACCGCCCGTGAACTAAAGACGCTTCAGGATGGCGTCCGCTAAGGCCTGGCTGAGAGGGTGGTCTGAATCCAGTGCCAATCTGTCTCCCGCTTGTTCACCTGATGCCGATCTAGTGCTGATTCCAGAAGGGGATACAGTCTGCTAGGGAGGATCCGCCACTGATCGAGGTGGTGGCATAGGGGTGGGATGCTGAAGAGAACGGGCACCCTGTTCCTGATAAGAATAAGGGCTTCCTTCTTCCAGTCTTCACTCTGATGTGCACCTCGGGCATTGGTCGATCCTTACCCATGGCTTTCCGCAATAAAAGCAGAATATTCCCTTCTGGAATAAGCAGTGCTTGAAATCATGTCCCCTTTGATGACAGTTACAGCACTTATGGTCTGGCGGAGGGATCAAAGGTTGGCATAGATCCCTTCTAAGCATTTGGCGAGCAGCAGGAGAGCAGAGTTCGGGTTGCTGATCCCGAGTCCACCCCTGATACAGCGTTTGATTCACTGGAAGGATCTAAGCGAGCCCAGGGACTGAGCCCGCGAACTGGCCGGGCTTGGCAGACGTTACCGAGAAGCATCCCTCCATCGAAACCGACGTGGCAACGGAAGCCTCGGGCAACTCCACTCGAGCTGTCACCTGGAAATAATACCAGCGAAGGAGGGTGGCCTCTCAGTAACCCTCCTCTCAACCGACTCAACGGACGACCTCCTGGGGCGCTCCAACCCCGGGGCTGGCGCTTGGGACGGAGGCAGGGGCAATCCGAGTAGGGCCGAGACCTGAGGATCGATTCTCGCAAGAGGGGAGGGCATTTCGTAATCTTGTAAAGCGAACAGAAATCGTGAACCCTCGACGGTAAACGGGCCTTCGCGATCGCGCTTCCTTGTTTTGTCGCCGTCATCCAGTTTATGTCGAGAAAAACTCCGATGTCCACCTTTGACTTTGCAGGGGGAGAGGATTAAGAAGGTGCCTTAATTTTTTCTGAGCCGGTTGCTTCGTCGGGGACCTTCTTTTTTCTTTTCCACTGTTTCTGTTTCGGGTGAGACGGAGTCTTCGGCACTGCCCCTTTTGATCTTTCTTGGTCTCCCTGGGTCAAGGCGACGTACAAGGTGCGCGATCGGGATGCTCAAGGTTCTCCGCCGAGGTCCTCCCCCTTTGCGGCCCGCAGGTTGACCTCGACTCGGGTGGCCCTTACTCTCGCTGGACTTTTGGTCTCGACTGAGTCACGAATTTCTAATACTGTGGTACCTGGTTTACGGGGTCTTCCCCGTTTCCCTTTAGACAGGGCTCTTCCTTCTCCTGCTCCGGGACCGTCACTGGGCGGTAGAGACGGTTTTGGGGTATGTTGGGGAACGATGGGAATTGGTCCTGTTGTTCGACCGGGTCCCTCCGTGTTCTGAAGAGATAATCCTGGTTGGCCTGCCTCGGCCTCCGGATCACGCCTCTTCCCGTATATCCCCTCTATCTCCGAACCTGTGTTACCGTTCTGGGACAGAACTTTGGGAAATTCTCTCGTCGAAGTATCATCTTCGAGCTGCGAAGGATTTTGGTTAGCTAACTCGGGATTTATTAACCAGTAGTGTTTTGAATCTTTAATATGAGCTTTCTCGATTATTCCTGAATCATCGTGGATTTCATAGACTACTGGCAAAATAACTTTTATTACCCTAAAGGGACCTGCATATTTCGGGCATAACTTTTTCGCGACATTCTATAGTCGAAGATAAAGTATGAGTTTTACGCCACACTATATAACCTACTTGGTAGCGAATGTCTCATCTTCTGCGATGGTTATACTTCGCTTGACGATCGGACGCTATATCCAAGTGATGTGTGACCAGATCCCTTAGAGCTGGTAGTCAGTCTAGGCTCTCTACCGTAGTTTAAGAGCGCTGGCGACACACGTGTGGAACTATGTACGGCGGTGTTATAAGCAAAGCGGAAATCGGGAAGATGTTTATCCTAGCTACGATGATCACCCTCTACGAAAGATGATATCGTGGTTTTCAGTACGCGATTAACCCTCTCAACCGGATTATCTTGAGCATGATACGGTGGGGAAGACGAGTGCCTACCTAATTCCGATGCGGCCTTGGAAATCAGTTTGTTCACAAATTCAGTGCCATTATTAGGAGTCCCCCACCTAAAGATAACGGATTCTTGGAATGATGTTTGGGCGTTGGCCTTCCGAAGGGACATGAGCACGATCCATTTAGTAAACATGTCTTGGAAGCCCAAGACATACTGGTAACTAGAGCGGATAGGTGGGAACAGACGCATCATGTCTGCTGTTACCACCGACCAGGATTGGTCGATCACCCGTTTAACCATTAGACCTACTGGGCCTGCTTGGTCTACTTTCATTTTCTGGCAAGTTCGTCATGCTCGGACGTATTTTTCAACGTCGTTAAACATGCCAGGCCAATAGTAAAGCAGCAAAAGACGCTGGAAAGTTTTATCCACGCCTAAGTGTCTAGACGTAGTAGTATCGTGCGCTTCACTCATTGCCTTGCCTCGAATCTCGAACGGCAAGACTAGCTTCCATGCCTCCAAATCAGGCAACAGTGGGTCAGTCAGGTGCCCAGAGCGGTGGCAGTATAATCGATTGCCTTCTAATTTCCAATCAGGAAATTGATACGGCATTTCTTGGACCAATTGGTTTCTTCGGGTATACCCAAGATCGTCAGTCTCACCAATGGCACATACCACTTCAGAGTCCGGTTCAAACATGCGCGTCTGGTACATGGTGAAAGGCACCTTTTCTGTGTTAAACCTCAAAGTCATATTGTAACAACTTAAGGGCCCATCTGCCTAATCTCCCAGGACTTTTCCTGGTCTTCCCCCCACTCGAACCTTCGATTTTTCTTTAATAATCGATTTAGTGGTTCTGCCAACCAATGAATGCATTCTTCAAAGGTTTCACTGCCTAAAATAATGTCATCAATGTGCGCAAATGCATGGGGCTTAAATTCTGGTGTTATCAGTCGATCCAGCAATCCCTGAAACGTTTCTGGAGCTCCCGATAGCCCGAATGGCATGCGATTGTAATGATAGAGCCCCTTCCCCGGTACTGGGAAAGCAGTGAATTCCTTACATTTATCGGAGAGAGGAATCTGGAATGCCTGATTAAGGTCAATCTTAGGGATATATCGCACGGATGAAAGCTTGTCTAGAATTGTGCTAATATTTCTCATTGGCTATGCATCTTTCTTGGCTACCTCATTTAATTTTCTAAAGTCAATACAAAGCCTATAATCTCCGTCAGGCTTTATGATCATTACCACTGGGTTACACCATTCGCTTTTACTAGGACTTATTATTCCCTCAGCTTCAAGCATTTGGGCGGATTCTTTCAAGGATTCTTCAACCTTGGGAGAAGGACGCCGATAAGCTTGTCTGATGGGAGAATGTCCCTGAATATCTATATGATGTCCACCACGTGTGTGGCAGGAAGCTTGGCTGGCATAGGAGAAATTTTTCTTTTAAGAAAATCGTCTAAATATTTAGCCTCCGACGGCTTTAATTCCTTTATGCCAGCGCAGGCTTGCATGGCTTCATTCACCAGAGAAACATTAGCAGCTTGCACACGATTATACGATATTTCCGACGGCAAGGTTATTTCTGAACTGATTTCCTGTCCCTGATACGTTCTCCAAATACCGTTACCTATTCTACAAATACGGGGCTCAAATCTAACATCAAAATCAAACGATTCTGCAAAATTGCGAACGAATAAAACTTCGGAATCGAACGTTGGTGCGAAACAAATCTGCAAAAATCTGCTTAAACCTAAAAACATAAGAGGTAAAATGTCTTGTCCAGAAATTTCACTGATCATCCCGTTAGGGTACATGATACCCGGACGTGATTGATCTGCTAATTTCTTAAGGCAACTCGAAAATTTCCCAAAGGCCGGCTTACCTATGTAGTTGCAGCACGAGCCTGGATCAAAGAGTCCGTGTAGTGACCGACCATCGACACTAACAGTAATAAACAGGCTCCGCTCATCAAGTATTGTATTTACTTGATCTAAAGAAATTTGAGGGGCCTTAACAACGAAAGGGGGGAGCGATCGGACCCTAGAGTCACTCTCCCCCTCTTGTTTCCTGACCTGGGTCCCGAACATTCCCTACAGTTCGTGGAAATTTAGCCGGGTTGACCACAACTGGAGCAGAAAACCTTTTTAGGTTTACAGCAGGCATCATAAAGGTGTTCTTGCTCTTTGGAATTCCAACAGCAGCCGCGTTCCCCTCTTGAAGTGCCACCAGCGGTAGTGCACACTAAGGTTGCTGGCGCTTAAGGATTCGCACTTCTCGAATTTGGGACCACCGCAGCAGTCGACAAATTGGACGCTGTAATAGCGTGGGTACCCACTGGAGGATAACAAAAATTAGCGGGCATCATTTGTTCCTGAGGAAAGCTGGGGTAACAGCCGTAATTGAAGTAAGGCGGATGAGCGCCAAAAGTAGGAGGTGTACCAAACACTTGTGGTACTGTGGAAATATGTACATCTGGAGGGCCTATTACAGAACATGCGTTATTTGAAGTGCCGTTTGGATTAAGGTTATTCGATGGGTTAGTTACTCGGTTGTCGCTCTTGCTATCATTGGGGTTTTCTCGGCCTCTACCACCTCGCTTTTTATTATTGTTTTTATTATTTCCGCTCGCTCCGTTGTTCGGTTTGTCCAAGGTTGTAGTTTCATTTTCGGTGGCAGCCACACCTTCTGACTTTCCGGCATTATTACGGTAGGCAAATTTGAGTAAAACACTATCTTGCGTAGGTGGAGGGGGTACTTACGCTTTACTTATCATTTTGGATGCTTCGAACCTTTCGCCAGCATCTTCCAATTCCTCAAAAGTACGATACTCCGTTTTAGGAAGAGCTTCTGAATACTTGGGGTGCAAATTATTTATCGCCATTTGCAATTGCTCCCTTTCCGACATCGGAGGATCGTAATGTTGAAAAATCAGGCGAATATTCAGCAGATAGTCTACTATAGGTATCCTACGAGGAAACATACAAAAATGTCCCGTAAATTGATGATAAACAAAATCTGGTTGCCTAGTGTTATCAGTAGAAAGTAGTATCTTATGTATTAGAAACAATTTATTTTTAAAAAACCGCAAAAAATCATAATTAGCGCCACAAACTCGCAAAATCCAATTTTTAACGTATGGTTTTTTTTGGGGGCCTATAAAACAGACTTATGGCGGTAATATTTAAAAAGTAATTATTCATTTGTATTCTATAGCTAATTATGACTAATATTGATGATTCTGAATAAAATGTACAAAAACGTCCTTTTTTTCTTATGGGAAATACGTGTTAAACTTCATGGGGCTTCGGGAACCTCTAAATATCATTTAAAAAAAAAACGTTTTTTTTTGTGGATTCGAACAAATTTAGGGAATGATATGCATGAAAATTCGAGAAAAAAATCTTTCTAATCCATTTTTGGACCACGCTACTGTATTATGTTCTTTTGTGTTCAGATTTATAAAGTTGAGGTGAAAGAACCGCCGCAAGGCATGCAGCCTCCAACTCAGAATATCATGAAGAAGCCTCGAAACCAACCAAGCAAACTAAGAAAATTCGTAGCTAAGAACAGTGCCGGTCTCAGAATAAGATCCCAACCTTCCCTACAAAGTGAACAAATCGGTGTTGTGCCAGTTTTTAACACTATAGCCTTCGTCGACGAGGTAATATATTCTTCAAGAATTGAAGCTAAAACACAAGAAAGTTTGTTGGGTATCCTTTTAAATATTTCAACATTGTTTCATTCTTCAGATTCATAATGATGATGGAGTTTGGGTGCGGCTCGATGCGGAAACAATCAAAGGTTACTGCAAGAGCAGTCATCTGGAAGCCTGGTGCCTTCAGTACAACCAGCAGTTGGGGAAGAAGCTCCTGCATTCAGTCGAAGAGCAAAAATCTATCCAGGATCATATAATCAAAGAGACCATCTTGAGGAAGCGACCCGAAATTGAAGAGTACGTACTTTCCCCTCTTTGATTTTTTCTTTTCTTACATTAGAATACTTATCTTATTCTTCAGAACATCTCGTCGTTTTAGCAAGAGGAAAACTGTGACCTTCAATGGTGGAAGAAACATGGTGGTAGTTACCTGCGGTGCTTCTGGTCATAATATTAGAAGCAGACCAAGCTTGAAAGCAGCGCCTGTCGGAATGTTAGCTCTTGGGAATATGGTCACTATACAAGAAGATGTGGGTATTTGCAGTATTGATACAGGGTTGCCACTGACCGGGAAAATCGGCAATTAGCCTGGAGTTTTGAGTACCGAGAAATAGTCGGGATTTCTTTTGACAACCTGAAATTAGGCTAGAATTTTGAGCACCGAGAAAAAATCGGGAATTATTTTTTTGAAAACTATGAACTAGTCTGGAATTTTGAACACCGGTAAAAAACCTTTATTTTGTTTAAAACCGAGAATTAGCCTAGAATTTTGAGCACTGGGAAAAAGATATGAATTTTCTTTTAACTATGAATTAGCCTGGAACTTTGAGCACCGGGGAAAGCCTGGATTTTTGTTTAAAACCCGAGAATTAGCCTGGAGTTTTGAGCATAGGGAAAAAGACGAGAATTTGGGTTGAAACCCGGAAATTAGCCTGGAATATCGATCACCGGGAAAAAGACGGGATTTTTTTTTGAAAACTATAAACTAGCCTGGAATTTTGGGCACCAAAAAAAACCCTGGATTGTTGTTTGAAAACCAGGAATTAGCCTGGAGTTTTGAGCACCGGGAAAAAGCCGGGATTTTTTTTTGAAACCGGAAATTAGCCTGGTATTTCGAGCACCGAGAAAAAGTCGGGATTTTTGTTTCAAACTATGAACTAGCCTGGAATTTTGAGTACTGGGAAAAACCTGGATTTTTTTTGAAAAGCGGGAATTAGCCTAGATTTTGTGCACAGGGAAAAAGTTAGGAATTTTATTTTAACTATGAACTAGCCTGGAATTTTGAGCACTGGGAAAAAGTCGGGAATTTTTTTTTGAAAACTAAACTCGCCTGGAATTTTTAGCATTAGGAAAAAGTTTGTATTTTTTGTTTGACAACCGGTAATTAGCATGGAGTTTTGAGGTCCGGCAAAAAGCGGAGAATTTTTTTTTCTTTGAAAACCGGGAACTAACTTGAAATTTCGAGTACTGGGGAAAAACCGAGAATTTTTTTTAAACCGGGAATTAGCCTGGAATTTTTAACACCGGAAACGCCGGCAATTTTGTTGTGAACCGGGAACTAGCCTGGCATTTTTAAGTACTGGGAAAAAGCCGAGATTTTATTTTGAAAACCGGGAACTAGCCTGGAATTTTGAGCACCGGAAAAAATTCGTAATTTTTTTGTTTGGAAAACGGAAATTATCCTGGATCTTTGAGCACCGGAAGAAAGCCTGGAATTTATTTTTAACCGGGAATTATCCTGAAATTTCGAGCACTGGGAAAAAGCGGAGGATTTTTTTGTTTGAAAAGCGGGAATTAGCCTGGAGTTTTGAGCATCGGGAAAAAGCGTGGCATTTTTTTAAAACCGGGAACTAGCCTCACATTTCGAGCACCGGGAAAAAGACGAGTATTTTGTTTAAACCTGTAATTATCGTGGAATTTCGAACACCGGGAAAAAGCCGGGAATTTTTTTGCACACCGGAAATTAGCCTGGTATTTTGAACACTAGGAAAAACCCGGATTTTTTGTTATAACCTTGAATTAGCCTGGAGTTTTGAGCACCGGGAAAAACACGAGCTTTTTTTTAACTGGGAATTAGCCTGAAGTTTTCAGCACCGGGAAAAAGCCGGGCATTATTTTTGGAACCCGACAATTATTCTGGAATTTTGAGCTCCGAGAAAAAGTCAGGATTTTTTTTAACTGGGACTTTTTCAGATTTATTTTTACTTTCGCAATAAACATCGTCTTGCTCTGTGAAAAAAATGTGTTTGGAATTGTGCTCAGTGTTACCAATTATGTTAAAATATCGAACATCCTCTTATATTAAGGATTTTAAAGATAATTTTTTATTCAAAAAACGATGTTCCTTTCATATTTGAGAACACAAAGTTCCTTTTTAGATATTTAACATAGTAATCACTTAGGTTACCTTAATTTATATTATTAATTACTAATAATGTGATAATAAACGTATAATTTAGGAATACCTTTTGTATTGAAAATTTAATTCTCTTTATCGAAAAGTTTGCTATTATATTTTTGGTTCAGAATTCATCTCTTTTGGTTAAGAATTCTACTCTTTGGTTGGAAATTGAATTATTTCGTGGAAAGTTCAACTATTTTGTTATAAAGTCGTCTTGGTTGAAAATATTCGTCTGTTTAGTTAAAAGTTCATTTTTCTAAATTTAAAAGTTCAATATTATATTTCTGGTTCAGAGTTGATTTATTTCGGTTAAAAATTCTACTACTTTATTGAAAATTTTACTATTTGTAGAAAATTCCACTATTTTCTTGAAAAGTCTTCTTCTTTGGTCGAAAATTCAACTGTTTTGTTGAACATTCCTCTTTTTGGATAGCAAATTCCTACTTTTTGAAAATTCTACTATTTGATGGAAAATTCAACTATTTTGTGAAAAAGACATCTTTTTTGGTCGAAAAGTCGACTGTTTTTTTATGGTTTTTTTTTTAATAGAAAATGCAACTGCTTTTAGTTGAAGTTTAATATTTTTAGTTTAGAAATTCGATTGAAGATTCATCTTCGAAGGATGAAAATCGAACTATTTTGTTGAAAATTCGCTTCTTTAGCTTGAAAATCTAACTATTTGGTTGTTAATGCAATTGATTGGTTGAAATTTCATCTTTGTAGGTTGAAAAATCATCTTTTTGTATAGAGAATTCGTTCTTTTGGATTGAAAATTGATCTTCTGGTAGAAGAATAATTCTTTTTTAAATTGAAAATGCATCTTTTATGGTTGAAAATTAATACTTTTTAATTGAAAAGTCTACTATCATATTTTTAGTCCATATATCTTTTTTTTTTGCTGTAAATTCTGCAATTTGGTTGAAAATATAATTATTTTGTTGAAAATCAAATTATTTTCTGAAAAAGTCATGTTATTTGCTTGTAAATAAATTTTGTTGTTGAGATTTCTACTGTTATATTTTGGGTTTAGAATTCATCTATTTTGTTTACAAATTCTTATATTGGGTGGAAAGTTTCAATATATTGTTAGAAATTCAACTATTTTGTTAAAAATTCTTCTTTTTTGGTCGAAAATTCAACTGTTTTTTTTTTATAGTCTTCTTCTTGGATAGAAAATCCATCCCTTTGGGTTGAAAATTCATTCTTTTTGATTGAAAATTCGTGTTTTTTTTTGTTCGAAAAGTCAACTGTCTTTTACAAGATACATCTTTTTAGCTTGAAAATTCAACTATTTGGTTGAAAATTCTTCTTTTTGGATAGAAAATTCGTCCTTTTTGATTGAAAATTTATCGTTTGATAGGAAAGTCATATTTTCTTGTCTGAAAATGCATCTTAAAGTTAATTATTTTTAATTGAAAAGTCTACTTTTATATTTTCGATACAGAATTCATATATTTTGGTTTGAAATTCTACTATTTGGTTTGAAATGTGATTATTTTGTTAAAAATTAAACTATTTTCTGAAACAGTTATCTTTTTTGTTGAAAGTTAATTTTCGTTGTTGTTGAAAAGTCTACTATGATATTTGGATTTCAGAATTCATCTCTTTTGGTCACAAATTCTAGTGTTTGGTTTGGTTTTTTATAGTCGTTTTGGATAGATAATTCGTCCTTTTGAATTAGGAATTCATCTTTTTTTAGATTATTCATCTTTTGGTAGAAAATTCATCTTATTTAATAAAAAATTAATTTCTTAAATTGAAAAGTCTAATATTATATTTTTGGTGCAGAATTGATCTTTTTTGGTTAAAAATTCGACTTCTTAGTTAAAATGTTAATTATTTCGTTCAACAACCGTCTCTTTGGATAAAAAATTCATCCTTTAGGACAGAAAATTAATTTTTTTCTTTTGAAAATTCAACTTTCTCTACAAGATTATTTTTTTTGCCTTGAAATTTCAACTATTTTGTTATAAATGCAACTTTATGGTTGAAAATTCACTTTTCGTGGTTGAAAATGAACTTTTTTGTTAAATTTAATCTTTCTGGTTTTAAAACTCAATACTTTTATTGAGAATTCATATTTTTTGGTTAAAAATTCCACTATGTTCAAAATGCAATATATTTCGACTTGAAATATTAGGAATTAACTGTTTTGAGAGCATTTATGTCTATATAATTTACATTATATATTTCACCTTGTAGTTCTAAAATGCTTAATTCTTTTCAAAATTTGTACAATAAGGCAAATAGTATTGAATAATTATTAATGTTAACGCTTAAAATACAACCTGGAAACACGTAATTTTTGACCGGGAAATCGGGAAATAACCTGGAATTTTTTTTGGGAGTTTGAGTGGCCACCCTGTGATATCTGTTTTTCATTCGAAAGATACATTTTTAATTTGTTATATTATATTTTAATTTTCGTTTTATAGTTTGTGAATAGCGATGGAAGATGGGTTAGAATTGACGATGATTCAGTCAACAAGTATTGTTTCGACACTGAAAGCGAAGCCTGGTCCCTTGCAGTCAATAAAAGTGGTGTAACTTATATGAAGTCTGAACAAGATTTAGAAAACGATCCCGTGGAAAAGAAACCTACCATGCCAGACTCTTCCTTCTCGCCTAATAAGAAAGGTTTCGACTTCTCACATCCATCGGGTAGTCACGATGGATTCAACTTTAATGCACAAAATTTCACTCCTAGCACTGGCGGTTCTGGAGATGGAGGAAATTTGAATCCTTTTATTTTTGGCACTTACAATCAACACGATTCTCCAGGCAAATATCCCAGACTGTTTTTTTTTAAATTTGCTATTGGTCTGGATTTTTGTGAAGCAAAACTTTCTTAAATAATTTGATCTATTATTTCAGGAAGTGATAGGTGTACACCAGATAAGAACGAGGGATCGCCAAAATTCATGAAGTGTTATTCTAAGGAGAGGGCCATCAAGGAGAAAGAGAGTGGAGGAGGAAAATTCAGCGCCTTACAAAAGTGGTTAAGGGGTGACGATAAACCCCATGGAGAAAAAAGAGGTTCGCCGGGCAGGTTAGTTGCAAATTTTGAAAATGCCGAAGGGTTGATCAGTCTTGAAATCTGTTGTGCAAGCCTTTGTAAAATCGTTGATACCTTTGTAAAATCTGTTTAAATTTGTGTGAAATCGTTGAAATATTTGAAATCTATTGAACTCTTTAAAATCTTTTGAAAACTTTGTGAAATTCTTAAAATCGTTTAAAATCTTGTGAAATCTTTTCAAATCTTTTGGAAACTTTGAACTCCTTGTGAAATCTTTATAAAATCATAAAATCTTTGAAATCACTTGAAATCTCTTGAAATCGTTGAAATGTTTCGAAATCATGCGTAATGTTTGTGATACCTTTTAAAATCTTTAACAGCGTTGCTACAAAATCCCAATTTCGAAATTCCCTCACTTTCCCTGACTTTTTCCTGACCAAGTTTTGATTTTCCCTGACCGTTATACATTTTTCTATGAGGAAATTTTGTTACTGAAAATGAATTTGTAACCAAATAGTCTATTTTTTAACCAAGAAAGGCAAATTTTTGACAAAACATGAAGTTTCAACTAAAAAAAGATCAATTTAAAGTTCAAAAAAATTGGTTTGAAACAAAAAAAGACAAATTTTCATCAAAATATATGAATTCTCCGCCGAATAATTGAGTTTTCAAGTCAATAGATAAATTTTGAACCAAACATGGAATAATTAAGTTTTCAGTCAAAAATTTAAATTTTCTACCGAAGAAATGAATCTTCAACCAAAAAAATGACTTCTCAACAAAAGGTGTAATGGTTGATATTTTCCCCAACAAATATTTTTATTTTAATCAAAAACAGTATAATTCAACCAAACAATTAGCATTTTTGACAAACTATTTGAATTCTAACCCAAAACGGATTAATTTTCAAACAAAAAAGAGGAAATTACAAAAGAGTTGAATTTTCAACCAAGAAAGATTGTTATGTCAAAATGTTAATTTAAAATAAAATTGTTTAATTGTAAAGCAAATAAAAAAACAAATTTTCTTCAAAGAATTTGAATTTTTAACCTTTAAATATGAATTTTCTACTAAAACAATGGGATTTTCAATCCACAAAAGACGAGTTTTCAACAAAATAAATGAATTTTCATCTTAAAAAGATACGTTTTCAAGTAAAAATAGAAAAATAAAATTAATTTTCGACAAAAAAAAACGAATTTTCCATAAAATAGTTAAATTTTCAACTAAAGAAATGAATTTTCAACTAAAATGATAAAGCTTGAACCAAAAAAAAAATGAATTTTTCACCAAATAGTTGAATTTTCAACTAAAAATAAGAATTTTCAACTTAAAATATCAATTTTTAATCAAAACTAGAATAGTTAATATTTCAGTTAAAAACAAAAAATTTCCATCAGAAAATACGAATTTTCAACGTACTAGTTAAGTTTTTAACCAAAGAAATGAACGTTTGAACAAAAAAAAGATATATTTTTCACCGAGAAGATTATTATTTTACCACAAAAGACGAATTTTCAACAAAATACATACATTTATAACCAAGTAGTTAAATTTTCAATTAAAGAAGATCAATTTTCACCCAAACATGGAATAGTTCAATTTTAAGTTAAAAAAATTAATTTTCACCCGAAGAGTAGATTAATTAAATTTTTAACCAAAAAAATGTTTTTATACTAAGATAATAAATAAATAAATATGTTCCATAAATCATCATCCAAAAAAATGAATTTTTAAAAAAGTAGTTCCACATTCCATTAAGTAGTTGAATTTTCAGCCAAAAAAGACGAATTCTCAACGAAGAACGCAATAGTTGACATTCCAATCAAAAATTATTTTTATTTTAAACAAAAAATACTTGAATAGTTCAATAGAAGAAAAGAAAGTTGAATCCTCAATGAAAACAGTTTTATTTTCAACCAAACAGTTACATTTTTCGTCCAAAAAGATTACATTTTTTACGCTAACAGATGAATGTTTTAAGATATAAAGATTTTTCAATTAAAAAAGATAAAAAATCCAAAATGTTGCATTTCTATGCTAAAAGGACGAATTTTCTAAAAAAAAAAAAAGAAAACAGTTGAATTTTTAAACCAGAGTTATGAATTTTCAACAAAAAAGTTCATTTTCAACCCAAGAAGACTTATTTTCAAGAAAATAATAACATTTTCAACCAAATAATACAAATTTTAACCAAAAGATGAATTCTCAACCAAAAAAATTATACATTTGAAAAACTTTTTTGTTATTAATACGTTTTCTTTTCATAATCTAATTTTATTAAGGTTCCACGTTTATTTCATTAACGTAAATTATATGCATGTCCATCTTCTAAGATTATAAAATCTTGGAAAGATTTTGTGGGGGTTAGGGGGTATTGAAAATTTCCGAAAAAGGCCTTACGTATTTTGTGGATGACCCCTAAACTTCAACTTTAGTTTATCCAAAATTCCCTGACCTTTCCAGGTTTTCCATGACAATTCCTGACTTTCCCTGACCAATTTAAAAATTCCCTTACTTTCCAAAACTCCCTGACCTTTAGCAACCCTGTTTAAATTCTTTTTTATCTTTGGAATCTTTGTGACACCTTTATAATCTTTATGAAATCTTTTTAAATCTTTAAAATTTGTTGTACACCCAAAAGACGAATGGTCAACCCCTGGGAAAATACTGTTAATAATATCAGAAACAAGAGCTTAATTACTATAAATCTTTGTTGTCTATATTTAGGGATTTTTCTGAATTTGTTGGGGTTTCGGTAAAAGAATTGGTGAAAGCTATGGGCGAGAGTCGTGCAAATGGAAACGGTGCGACGCCACCAGAAACACCGAGAAGACTCTCGAGGAGTTCTTCTCCTAAAAATCCTCAAGGTGGATCTCCGAGGTTTCAGAGTCGATCTTCGAGTCCCGTTCCTATTCCTGGTACGTATTCGACTAACTTTTAGTCATTAATTTTCAACATCTCAATTTGTGACTTCTCTTTTTGCCGCGTTTTTCCAAGTTCATGCTTTATCATCAACATGCAACGCAATTCTGGGAAGTGAAAATGGGTTATAGACTTATTTTTAGATTCTCTAAGGTATCTAAGGAAATGATAAATGTTAATGAAAGATCGAATAGATAAGATAAGTGTAAGAAAAAGGGAGCCGGAGGTTAATAAAATAGTGGTGTTGGTCCTAGTTGGGTCCAGTCGGCCTCCAGTTGGTTCTGGTAATTGCCTCTTCCCGCCTGCTGCTAATGTCCCAGGTACTCATTGCTTCTCTACTGAACGTACTTCTACAAATCTACACTATTTAAAACGACACGTATAAAGTAAAAACGTACGGAATTTCTTTTTGAAAGTATGCACCGTATGTACTGTAGAGGTTGAGAAACTGAAATTTTAAAAGCATACTGCTTGTGAATATATTTCGGTCGTTCTTTCTACGATTTGTCAAGTTGCACTGCATGAAAGAAAGTAACACGAAGAGACGTACGTCATTGATGATCCTGATGCATTTTGCTTTCAACCATGTTGCTTGCGACACGGCATGTTCAATCGCAATAACACTAATCATTCATTTTATTCGAACGAGTCCGTATCCAATTTCAATTTTGGTATTTTCCAGAAATCCAGTATTTAGCATACTCAAATTCAAAAGTAGCACTTAGAATATCTGAGTGCTGTCTTTTTACCAGAAGCCAAAAAGGCCATGGTCTAGGTCTCAGGCCGGCCAGTGTTTAGGGGCGGCATTTTATTATTTCAGAACATGTTTTGTTTTACTTATACTGTTTTGTTTTGTTTTGCTTTTTCACTCTACAATAAAAAAAAACTGCTAATGAAAATCAGGGTGGTCATCCACCCGGGAGAAAACTGGGACGAAGTTGAATTGGGAGAAAACAGTGATAAAACCCGGACTGAAATATTATACGGGGACATTTTCCGCATTTTGTAATTCGTGCGTTTTCTAGCTTGTAAATTGTTGTTGAATAAACTTTTTCCGAGAATTGCAGATTACTTTCAAAAATATGTGTGGGCATCCACACAAGTAACTCGCAGTAATTGTACAGAAATTTAAGATGAATTTAACTTTACGCGCCAAAGAAAAATGGTGAATGAAAAAGGAACCTAACCAACAAAAATGTCAAAAAGGAAGTCTGGGAATTTAATTTTTCGGGTAAAATTGAGGGATTTAACAACAAAAATCTTGTAAAAGTCAGGGAATTTCTATAACTTTCAAGAAAAATGAAAATTTTCAATTTTGATTTGAAATCGTTTCATTCTGCTTATAAAAGATTCTAGGTTAATAATCTTACAAGATTAAGATTCCGGTATTTGAATATTAATGGTCAGGGAAAAAGTAGGGAATTTTTAAAATGAAGTTTTGCTGCGACTGTGATATAATATTCTTGTTAGTAATTTATTTGTCTTGTATTTATATTTCTTTGTTTTGCAGTTGCTTCCTTCTGAAGATTATCTTTTTACTTATAAACTTTATGATTTGTTTGAAAATATAATTTAAAAAATCATCCTTTCTGGTTGAAAATTCAATTATTTTCGTAGAAAATTGACTTCGATTAAAATTCATATTTTGGTTCATCTATCTATTTTAGTAGAAATTGCATCGTTCTTGTATAAAATTGCAACTTTTGGGTTGAAAATTCAACAATTTTTTTAAAAAGTCATGCTTTTTTATTAAAAATTAAACTATTTCGTGGAAAATTTACTTGTTAAAAATTCATATTTTGATGTTGAAAAGTCAATTGAAATCTTTTTTGGATGAAAATTCAACTATATATATATTTTTTAAATTCGTTTTTTTTTTATTTAAAAATTCATCTGTTTCAGTAGAAATTGCATCTTTCTTGGATAAAAATGCAACTATTTGGTTCAAAATTCAACAATTTGGTTAAAAAGTCATCAAAAATCAATTTTAAAGTTTTAAATTTGTATCTGAAATATTAATTGTATAATAATGGTATTTGAATGTTAATGATCAACGAAAATGAAAAGTTGGTCAAGGAAAAATCAGGAAATTTTAAAAATAAAGTTTTCACTCTGCAAAGCATGTATAATCTTGAATACAAAAAATTTCCATTAGTTTCAAGTCCCATATCTTATTTCTGTTAACCATAAATTACGTACAGTAAAAGGGTGGGGGTAGAAATATTTTATTACGGTTCGTTACAGGGGTGGGGGTCTTGGAGAGGGCCTATAATCCGTTACGTGATTTTAGTCGATATTCGTCTTTTTTTAACTCAGGGTCAAAATTATTATTTTCGGGTTTTAGTGGGGATGATACTAAGGCCCAAACTGAATCTATTGATTCTGTTCTTATGTCCCGAGATCAATTGGATGTGGGTAAATTTCATGGCACTCATCAAGATTAAATGCGTTTTTATTGAAAAGCAGTTTTTCGAAATTTCAACTTCAAAAATGCTATATGACCATATACGTACGTGTTTTTTTTGTCTCGCGCCCTTTTCTGTCATGTCAGTGTAACCATATACATCTGATCAGTTTGACATCATATAAAATTGTCTTCTCACTTACTTACAACAACACGAAGTACTTCTCATTGCATGGAAATGCTTCATCGTTGATTTTCAAGTTATTAATTTTGCACTTTAGATTAAAATAATTTAATTTTAAATATCGTGATACATAATTTTAAAATAATTATTTTTAACGACTAGTTACAAGATCCTAATTTAAGATTTCTTCCGTTTTTAAACGAGTTTTCAGATTTTTTTATCTTGATACTTCAGATTTCATTAATTTTGAAATTTTCCATTTAGAAAGTATATCATTTTTAAAGTGTGAAAAATAATTAAACTTCAAAGGTTCACAGTATTTCTCGCAATAATTAATTTCTGCAATTATGAACCGCGAAAATGTCAGTGTTTTTTTTACGGAAATCACATTTTTTTAGTAAAACAATCTATCCGATAGTTTTGAATGTCACTTGGTATTCAAAATGTCAGGACAATTTCCGTATTAAATTTTTCAAAATTTCATATTAAATACCTTTATGGTCAGTTTTGAATTGAATATTTCCAGCTTGGAAGTGTTAACACTGAAACGATTCGAAATTAAAAAATCAAAAGTTGTGCTGTTTAAAATCAAAATAGATAAAAATTAAACTATCTAAAATTGATACCTCAGTAATTGAGTAATTTCTGTAATTTTGAATGGTTACAATTTTAGAGTTCTGAATTTTCATGTTGAACGCTAAATTTTCAGTTTAGTCCTATCATAAGTTTTAGTTTTGCAATTAATCTTGAATTGATTGAATTTGAAAAAGTATAATTAACAATTTAAAAATTGTGAATTCTTAATCGGTTTAAATTTACTTCAAATTATTGTTATTTTTAAGGATTTGAGTATAAAAAAGTGTTAATGTCACAGTTTTGGGTGACTAAATTTTTTTTCAGTTTTAATCAAAGTTCGGATTTATTTAAGTTTTAACGTTCCGCAGTAGGAATTTTTTATTTTCTCCTATTTAAAATTACTATTTATTTTGAACGTTTTTTGTTAGAATAATTCAATTAATTTGTTGATTTTACAGAAATTTGCCTCATCAGTTTTAATGTTAAATTATAATTTTTATTATTTAATAACAATTTAAAAGTCTAGAATTTCACAAGCTTTGACTGAAAGATTTAATTTAGCTTTAAATTTCAAATTGTCAAATTTTAATGACTTTGAATTTAAGATTATTAAAATTTAAAAGTTTCCATTTTTAATTATTTAGTTTTAAATGCTTCTAATTATAATTAGTACAATTTAAATTCCTTTGAATTTTAAGTGATCCAATTTCAAAAATTCCAATCTTAAAATATTTAATTTTTAACGGTTTGTAATTCTCCTTTTTTGAAATTTTGATCTGAAATCATTCAATTTCGTGATTCTTTAATTCAAAATAAAATTGTTCAATTTTTAGGGCTTCAATTTGAAATTATGTATATATTTTCAAACGCTTTTAAAAAGAAATGATGCAAGCTTAATTCCTTTTCATTCCAGTCGAAATATATCTTTTTTTTTCAAATTTAATATTATCTACTCTGAAATAGTTTGAATTGGAGAGTTTTCAATTCAAAATCTTTCAATATATATTTTTTAATTTCAACCGCTTTCTATATGAAATTATTACTTATTTATTCAAGAATGTTCAAAATATAATATTTAAAAATTGGTTTAATAATTAATTTTTGAAATGTATATATTTCTAATGTTAGGAAATAAAACACATCTCTGTATTTTCCTTTATTAGACATACAAATTTCCTTATCCTACTTATTATATGATTCAAAGTCACTAGATTTTTTGAAAAAGGGTTTGCTGGTTTTTATCGTCTTCTGCAATTGATAATATATGTAAAAATCTGTAGGTTTCGCAAGGAGAGTATATGTTTTTCTAAACCGGGAGAAATCACGAATTTTTACCTTGAGAACCGGGAGAAAGCCGGGAGACGAAAATTAAAAAAATAATGGCCACCCTGGAAATTGAAAAGGGTAGAAAAAGGCAAGGGACCAACCGAAGATTTTCAGTGGGATAAAATGAAGACCAAAACATATAGGGGGAAGTTCCCTACAGTGGATAATAATTAATCGAGAGCACAAATAAAAGAAAAATGATTAACATTAATTGTAATTTATGAACACGTAAAGTGTCTCAACTATTAATTGAATTAAATTAATCACTTTACATATATTAATATTTTTAATTAATGATTATCCACTGTAGATTGCATTATCCATTGTAGGGAGGTTTCCCCTACTATAAATCCTAGATTTTTTCCATATTCTTTTCTACGTGTTATTTATCCGCGAAAATTAACGAAACCCGAAACAAAAATGTTCATATTTCAGCATCTCAAGTTGGAAAAATGGCTCCAACTATGAAAAATTTGATATAATTAAAACAAATGTGTGTGATTAATAAGTTTAAAGAAAGACTTAAAGACTATTATCATAGTTAAGTAGGGAACAACATTTTCTTCAATTACATAGCCCGCAATTGCAATAAATCTGAAGTTATCGATTTTCCTGCAACTGTTTTCAGCTGATACGAAAATCTGAATCAATATAAAGAAACAAAAGATTGTTACATTTATGTATCATTTTTTTGCAGATCAAATTTAGGAGAAACTGTGCTAAAGTAGTTCACAACACATTAAAAATTTGTTTTTATCATTCATAGTAAATTCTTTAGAATAGTAATTTATGCTGTGGGAAGACTTAAATATTTCTGTCCAAAAACTGTCGATAAAATCCTCTATTTAGTTGCTTTTTGCGTTTTTAAGAAACAATCGCGAAGTGCGTTTCTTGACCTCTCTCGATTTCCGAATAGGTCATCGCTTCTACAAAAGCACACTCATTCATACATAATTGAAAAATATCACATCTTGACTTCCAAATAAAACCGTTTCAACAATGAATACTACAGTTAATTGTTCAACATTTTAATATGAATGTCACGTCGTTGATTATAATGCTAAAAGTCAGTTCTTCTTATCTCTCGAATTTATTCGTTTTCATATCTCGATAAAATTTCTTCCAGTTGTGTTAAATATTGTGTCACATATTGTGGTTAAAATTTTAAGAACAATTTTTGTTTCCATATTCCAATAAATTTAAATGACCTACTTTTAAAAGTGACCTGCTCTTGCATAGTTTTTCCTATACCTTCAGATTTAGTGTGATGCTTTGCAATAGGAACTAGAAAACGAATAGCATTTTCATACTATAGTTTCCTTATATAGATTTTACACATAAATTACTTATAGATATATTTTATTTTTTTTTTTAATGAAATCTAAAATGAGATGAAGAAATGTGACTACAGTGATTTTTCCCTTTTAAAAAGGTGACTTCAGTGACTTTAGTAAAGTCATTTCAGTTTTTTGAAAAAAAAAGAAAAAGAGATTCTCTCAAAAATCCTACCTTTTTCCCCTTTTTTGCTTGTGAACTATCCAACCTACAAAAAAATAGTAATGAAAATTGAAAAAGGGCGGAAAATTTTTAGGGGCGGCAAGCAGCTGAAATTTTTTTTATTATTACAGAACATGTTTGTTTTCACTTGTATTATCCTTTTTTTGGCTTTTTCACTCTGCAATCGAAAAAAACTGGTAACGAAAATTGAAAAGGGCGACAAGTAGCTGAAATTGAAATTGAACATTGAAAAAGGCTAAAAGTTTTTAGGGGCGGCATGGCGGCTTAATTTTTTTTTAATGTTACAGGCGACGTCTGTTTTCGCTCGTATTGTCTTTTTTTATTGCTTTTTCACTTTGCAATAAAAAAAACTAGTATTGAAAAATAAAAAGGGCGGCAAATTTTTAGGGGCAGCATGGCGGCTTTATTTTCTTTTAATATTATGGAAAACCTCTGTTTTTACTCATTGTTTTTTTTCTTGCTTTTTTACTCGGAAATCGAAAAAAAACTAGTAGTAGAAATTGAAAAGGGCGGTAAAATTGTAGGGACAGCATGGCGGCTTACATTTTTTAAAGTATTACAGAACTCGTCTGTTTTCACTCGTATTGTCTTTTTTTTTTTTACTTTTTCGCTCTACAATCGAAAAAAAAACTGGCAACGATAATTGCAAAGGGCGGCAAATTTTTGGGGGCGGCGGCAAGCAGCTGAATTTTTTTGTATTATTACAGCAAAGTTCTGTTTTTACCCGCAATGTATTTTTTTTTGCTTTTTCACTCTGCAATAAAAAAAATAGCTACTATTTAAAATTGAAAAGGGCGGCAAAATTTTAGGGGGACGGCCTGCGACCTAAATCTGTCTCTGTAAGATCTGTAGTGTTTGTTTAAGTCAGCTTGTGATATGAACTCGTTTGAATAAAATTTGTTTACTACACAAATCTAAATTTGGAACTAATCGAAACTTGTCAGGTGGGAGAAATTTGACAGGAGGGGGGGACAGTGCTAGCAGCAGCCCTCTGCTCTATGGCTCCCCCCGAAGTGTCGGCCTCTCACCTCTAGGTAAGATCAATCACACAACTTTACTTACTATCGATCAACATCCCATTGACATTAATGACATAAGATCGCTTTTAGTCGTTCTTAATTTTCTTCATAGTTGCACCATTCATTTCCAAGCATTTGTCTATATATTATATATCACATTAGCTTCTCAAAAACACGTGGGGAAGACGATCACTGTCAAAAACTTTTATATTTAACGTCTCTTCACAGTTGAGCGAAATAAAAAAATGATGTTCAAAATATCAAAATAAAAAGAACGAAGTTCAAAGTAACTTTTAGAACGTAATTCATGTCAGGTTTTTTATTTATCAAAACATTTTAATTACTAAAAATCACTGGTAAGATAATTTAAAGACAATACTAAGAAAAAAAGTTTTTTTTTGCCTTTAAATCTCCAAACTGGGCATTATTTACAGAAGTATAGTACTTTGTTTATGAAATGACAAATAGTATCGAGTGCAAATAATAGCAAATTAATAAAAAAAAAAATTTTTTTTGTCTGTAAATGTCCGCAATGTACATTTGTTTATAAAATAAACGAATGATACTGAATGGTAATTTTGCATGATCAAGTATCGCCTTAACGATAAAAAAACGAGTAAGTTTAATTTCAACGTCGAGCAATTCATATTGTTGACTATGTGTTAATATAATTTTGTTATAACAACAAAATTTTTAATTCGACGTATTTTAACGCGAAAATAAAATAAAAAATTGCACTTTTTTTTTTGATAGTTGCATTAAAGTGTAAGTTTAAAGAAACAAAAATTCAAAAATCAGCTCGCACAGATCTCTTAAAAATGTATTGCTTAATTAAAAGAAAGAGACCGAATCAATTTCAAATCATGCAGGCCGATGGGTGACTTGTTCAGGATTAGCTTGCCAATGAAATATGTTTTTGTACCTGATTAGCAAATATTTTTAAATTGTAAGGGTAAAATGAGTTTTTTGCAAATTTTATTTAAAAAACCGTGCCATTTTAGCCAATTTTGTGATTCATGAGAGTAATGAATATGGTAAAGTAATTTCAATTTAAAAAGAAAAAAGGATTGTCTCAAAAACCTCACTTTTTTCATTCGGTATTTTTTTGTTTTTCGGGAGGGAAAAATTATATTGAATTTTTTTCAAAACCTTATCCTTCTTGCAGTTTTTTATATATATATTTTTCTTTTTCCGGTTTGTTAAGTTTTTTTCGATCTTTTGAAAACAATAAGAAAAATGAAAAAATAATAAAAAATTATAAAGTTCTTTCGATTAAAAAAAAAAAATAACCCTTAATTTTCTAAAAAGATATATATTACCTATTACTCCTGAAAATTTCAGCGGGAAAAAGATTTTAAAAAAATTGTTGAGAAAACTTGCTGTTTTAATTTTTGAAATAATCGAAACAGCTGTACCATTTTTTATTATTTCCTCGTTATTCTCATTGGGTTCGAAAGAACGAAAAATAATGAGCAACTGGAATAAGAAAAACCAAAAATCTAAAAATTTTCAACAGGGCAAGAAAAAATGTGAGGTTTTTGAGAACATTTTTTCTTTTATTTTTAAAAAAATTGAAATAACTTTACCATTTTTTTAATTTTTGAATTTTTTATGGATCGAGAAAGAATGCGAAAACGGGATAAACTGCAATAAGAACAACCGTAATATCTTAAAAGTTAAAAAAATTGCACGGTTTTTAATGTAAAATTAATGAAAAACTCATTTTACCCATTAAAATTTTTAAATACTCGTAAAAATATAAAAATATAAAAATGTCGCTATGTTAATTAAAAAAAATCCTTAACATGTCACCCGCCGCGCCGACCTGCATGATTTGAAATGGATTCAGTCAAGAATAAATTCAAAGACTGTCGCTAATTGCGTTTAGAATTTATTTAAACCTAATTTTTTTATTTGGCCCCACTGTGCAGTTGAAAAGTAGCACATCAAAAAAGTGAATCACCATTTTTTCTATTTTAGAAGAGACTCTCAAATCTTTTCAAAAAATTTAATTTTTAATTTAAAAGAATAAGAATGTGTTTTCTATATATTTTATTGCAGATTTGCAACAGAAAATTTTGAAAAACCCAAAAAATTTGAGAAAAATTGCACTTAACTTATTTTGCTATTCCATTACAAGATTTCAGTAATCTTCTTTATTATATTTTATTTTATTTTCTGAATATCAAATACTTTATTCCACACATTCTTTTTAACCATTAGACATTTATCGTTTTTGCGTGCGTTTTTCAGTTATAGTTGATTAAGTGGAATCGATTGCTAATTGCAATCGCACGGAATAGTACGCCTTGCATGGTAAAATTGGATGACAATTTTTGCAGAGTTATGCCTTCTGAAATAATTTTGATTTATGTTAACACCGCAGAAGGTGGGAAATTTATTATATTTTTCTGAAAAAGTAAGTCCCAGCACGAACTTTCCATTGCGATATCAATTTATAATTTAAATAGGTGATTTTGATATCAAACGGATTAAAGTAAATTGAAATATTCAGTCACAAAATATTTTTTGTAAATATTATCATTTAATGAAAAAAAAACAATTTTCTTTCGATTTTTAGCAAAATAATTGAAAGTGTCTGTCACACTGTGATATCGCGATTTTCAATTTTGATTTTCTTGGAACAGGATCACTGTTGTGGATACAACTTTTTTTTATTCTCATTCAGCATCCTCATATATCGGGAGCCAAATTTTTATTTTTCCAAAAAAGTATTTTTTTTTAATCGCTATCTAAAACAGATTTTAAAAACCCATGTAATTTTAGTTTCAAAATTCTCGGTCGATTTTCTCGGAATTGGCTAACTTTTTTACAGTAAACTTTATATATCCGTATTAAGAAAGATATTTCGGAAGCAAGATTTTGATTCATTTTTAAACTGGAAATTGAATTTTTTATGGCAATCCGCAGTCAAGCCTGGCCCAATTTTAGATTAGTGTCACTTTGAAATTCTCAACTACCACATCCATTTATTCGAACCTGCCTAAATTTCTTTGATCAAACTTTTTTGGCCTTAAATCAACAACACTTCGACTCGGGAGTGGAGATTTGTTTTATCATTAAATAGTGTTTTCGATTTTACACAATATTTTTTCACTCTTTTGAAAATTAAGAATTTTGTATTTATTTACTTCTGTAGTACCACCCTCAAGTGCAGCCTAGTTTTCAAAAAAGATTTTACTTATTAAAATCGTCCATTGAAGAAAATCCTACTGTTTTGTTTGTGGTTTTAAGATTGATCAGTTTCAAAACATTGCTTCACTTTCTTTGTAAGCAAAACCAAATTTTCGGACTAATTATTTAACTTGAACATTCAGAACTTGAAGTAAATGCATTTATGATGCAAGAAACTTATTTCATATAAATTAATTTTAAAACCATCCCGGCATTACTAATTGTTCCCTTAGCATATTTAAAAGTTAAAGGGTTTTTTAGTTTGAATATTTGTGAGTTTAAAAACTTGAAAATTGAAATCAAATTGTAGAAAAATTCCAATACAAAGTAGACGTATGTCTGGCAATTTGTATAAGTATCGCTTCTATTTGAGGTGAAAATATTTTCATTTACAAAATTCCTGGAAAGTAACCAAAAAAACCAAGAATCTAGCGAAAAAATGTGGACCCCCCCCCCCACCAAGTGTCACAATTCAAATTAAAATAGGAAAAGAAAAGAAAAAGAAAGGCACTTCCAACCCCCTTCTTTATTTTTCACTCGTCATTTTTTTAATCGCAATAAAAAAATCCACTAACGTTTCCGTGTTCATCCAAAACCCTTTTCAAGGCAATAAAAACAAATTTTGTGTCACGCATTTGGTTTTAGTCTTCAGTTAGATCTCATGGGGAAATCCTGGTTTCCGCATGGTTTTTGACCTGTTGACAAATTCAGGCCTCAGACTCACCACACTATTCACATTATTGACACTATTTAACTAAGAAATCTAATTTTTGAACTTAAAAAGACCAATATTTAACAAAAAACGGAGTAGTTCCATTTTTTTAAGAGAATTAATTTTTAATAAAAAAAAGAATTTTCTAGAAAACAGTTCATTTTTCTACCAAATTGTTGAATTTTTTAGCCAAAAAGACGAATTTACAACCCGAGAATATGAATTTTTGACAAAAAAGTTAATTTTCAATCAATCAGTTGAATTTTCAACAAAATAGTGCTATTTTTAGTAAAAAAAAATTAATGATTAAGAAAGAAGAAACGAATTTTCAACTAAAATGATCAATCTTCAACCAAAGAAATGAACTTGTAATTTTAACGAAAAAAATTGGTTTTCTACCATAGAAGACGCATTTTTAACAAAATACATCAATTTTAAACAAATAGTGCAATTTTCTACTAAATTGTTGAATTTTCGAGACAAAAATACAATTTTTCTACAAAACAGTGAAACATTAAAAAAAAATTAATTTTAAACCAAAACAGGTTAATTTCTAACCAGAGAGTTGCCTTTTTAAAAAACAAAAGAATTAATTTCTGCATAAAGATATGAATTAAAAAAGAAATTTAAGCCAAAAAAGAAAACTAATTGCAATCAAATTCTTGAACTTTCAAACCAAAAAGAGGAATTTTCAACAAGCAGTTAAATATTCAACCAAGAAGTATGACTTTTTAACAAAATTGTTGAATTTCTAACCAATGAATTCAGTTTTGAACCAAATAATAAGTTTCTTACACAAAAAGATGAATTCTCAAACAAAAATTTAATAGTAGACTTTTCAACCGAAAAGAATGAACTTTTAACCAAAAATAGATTTTGTTATTGGGTTCTATTAATTCGGTTCTCATTTGAGTGGAAAAATGGGAAAAAGGGGGGAATAGGGAAAAGACTTGAAGCCTGCACACTTTTTGAGTTTGGACTATACACTTTTAAATTCGGACTACACATAATCCTAATACTTGAAAATTTTAATAACAAAATTATGACACTATTTTTTCAAATTTGTGAGACAAAAAAGAAGGAAGGGTATTTGAAGGATGTATTCTATTTCTTTCCTCTTTTATTTTGTTTTTTTAAATTGAATGGAAACATTTGAGGATTTTTTGTCCAAATTTGATAATTAGATTCTTGGTTTTCCCCCAAGAATTTTGTAGTTAAATTTGAATGTTGAACGTTAAAGAGGAATTTAAATTTTGATTAATTCTGAATTTAACTTCCTTAATTTTGAAGTTTGGTATCAACATTCGAAAAGCTGAAAAGCAAAATTATAAAGCACAAATTTATGAAGTTTTAGATTTCGACCGTAAAAATGGATGTTTATCTTTTATAGTATCAGGAGGAATGGGCGACAGCGCCACATCCCATCGTCGTGGATCAACACAGAGCGACACTAGTGCTCTGGTGAGTAGTTTGACTCGAGATCCATCTCAATCACCGAGTGGCGTAAGTTCGACAGCAAATACAAGGGACCTATCGCCCAGTCCCAGTTGCAGTTCGCTTCAAATGAGGTCCGAAGGAAGCATACCTAGTCCACCTGATACACCCAAAAAAGACAGCAGCATCGTAAGTTTATACATATTTTTTAACTACGATACTACTCAGGATGGCCACTAACCGGGAAAACCGGGAATTAGCATGGAATTTTGAGCGCCAGGAAAAAACCGGGATTTTTTTGTTGAAAACCGAGAATTAGCTTGGAATTTTGAGCACCGGGAAAAAGCCTGGATTTTTTGTTGTTGAGAACCGAGAATTAGCCTGAAATTTTGAACACCGGGAAAAATCCGGGAATGTTTTTTGAAAACCGGGAATTATCCTGGAATTTTAAGTAACGGTGAAAAACCGGTGTTTTTTGTTCGAAGCCCGATAATTAGCATGGGATTTTGACCAACGGGAAAAAGCCGGAATTTTTTCTCTGGGAATCAGGAATTAGCCTGGAATTTTGAGCACCAGGAAAAACGGGGATTTTTTTGTTGGAACCGAGAATTAGCTTGGAATTTTGAGCACCGGGAAAAAGCCTGGATTTTTTTTTGTTGAGAACCGAGAATTAGGCTGAAATTTTGAACACGGGGAAAAAGCCCTGAATATTTTTTGAAAACCGGGAATTATCCTGGAATTTTGAGTAATGGGAAAAACCCGGAGTTTTTGTTTGAAACCCGGGAATTAGCCTGGAATTTTGAGCAACGGGAAAAAGCCGGAATTTTTTCTCCTGAAATCAGGAATTAGCCTGGAATGTTGAGTACCAGGAAAAAACCGGGGATTTTTTTTTGAAAACCGAGAATTAGCCTGGAATTTTGAGCACCGGGAAAAAGCCTGGCATTTTTTTGTTGAAAACTGAGAATTAGCCTGAAATTTTAAATACTGGGAAAAAGCCGAGCATTTTTTTTGAAAACCGGGAATTAACCTGGAACCTTGAGCACTGAGGAAAACCCTGGTTTTTTTTTGGTTGAAAACCGAGGATTAACCTTGAATTTTGAACACCGGGAAAAAGCCGGAAATGTTCTTTGGAAACCAGGAATTAGCCTGGAATTTTGAGCAACTGGAAAAACTCGGAATTTTTTGTATCAAACCGGGAATTAACCTGGAATTTTTAGCAACGGGAAAAAGCCGGAATTTTTTCTCCTGAAATCAGGAATTAGCCTGGAATTTTGAGTACCAGGAAAAAACCGGGAATTTTTTGTTGAAAACCGAGAATTAGCCTGGAATTTTGAGCACCGGGAAAAAGCCTGGCCATTTTTGGTTGACAACCGAGAATTAGCCTGAAATTTTATATACTGGGATAAAGCCGAGAATTTTGTTTGAAAACCGGGAATCAACCTGGAATCTTGAGCACCGGGGAAAACCCTGGAATTTTTTTTGTTGAAAACTGAGGATTAACCTTAAATTTTGAACACCGAGAAAAAGCCGGAAATGTTTTTTGCAAACCGGGAATTAGCCTCGAATTTTGAACATCGGGAAGAAGCCGGAATTTTTTGTTTAAAACCGGGAATTAGCCTGGAATTTTGAGCAACGGGCAAAAGCCGGATTTTTTTCTTTTGAAACCAGGAATTAGTCCAGAATTTTGAGCACCAGGAAAAACCCGGAAATATTTTTGTTAAAAACCGAGAATTAGCGTGAAATTTTGAGCATCGGGAAGAAGTCTGAATTTTTGTTTGTTTGAAGACCGGGAATTAGCCTGGAGCTTTGAGCATCGCGAAAAAGTGGGAATTTTTTTTTGTAACCAGGAATTAGCCTGGCGTTTTGAGCACCAGGACAAAGCCGGGTATTTGAAAATTTATCTTTTGGCAGAAAAGTAATATTTTTTGGTCCACCATTATCTTTTTGGTTTGGTTTAAAATTTATTTATGTTTTTAAAAATTTAACTATTTTCTTAAGAACAGATCTTTTTTGGTAGGAAATTAAACTGTTTTGTTGACGATTTGTCTTTCTTAATAGAAAATTCATCCTTTTCTATTAAAAATGCATATTTTTTTTGTATAAAAGTCATTTTTAATGGTTGAAAACTTAACTGTTTTTTTCAAGTTCATATTTTCGGCTTAAAAATTTATTTAGATACATACTTATAAATGTAACTGTTTTTGGTTAAATTTTATTATTTTTCGTTTGAAAATCCGATCATTTGGTTGAAGATTCATCTTCGTAAGTTGAAAATTCATCTATTTGGTTAAAAATTCAACTGTTTTGTTGAAAATGTGTCTCTTTAGCTTGAAAGTTCAACTATTTGGTTGTAAATGCAACTGTCTGCTCGAAAATTAAATTTGTTGGTTTAAAATTCCACTACCTTGTTGAAAATACAATATATTTCGACTTTAAATCTTATGAATATGGTACCTATATTAATGTTATTTCAAAGAATTTATTCCATTTCTTGAAAAATCACCCCATTTCCCCTGTTTTAAGAGTATTTTGTGCTGTGAAGTCTGAAATCACTTTTACAATAATTTATATTATATATTTTACCTTGAAGCTCTGCAATGTTTAATTATTTTCCAAATTTATATAATAAAGCAATCATTTAAATTAAATTAATTAATTAAATTTCGGTACAAATAGCCGGATTTTTTGGGTACACATAGACACTGCCTTATTATATAGACGCTTAAAAGTCAACCGGAAAAAATGTAATTTTTGACCGTAAAACCGGGAAATAGGCTAGAATTTTTTGTTTGAAGGTTGAGCGGCCACCCTGACTATTCTAATAATTGTATAGTAGATAATAATCAGTAACAATTTGGAAGGATTCTCAGGATAGTCCACGGAAGGTGTCCCAGGCACAAACTCAAACGAGTCCAGAAAGTGTAACAACAGCGATGAAGGGTCACTTCAGCATCGGATCTTCAGGTGCAAAAGAAGAACGCAATTCTCCTAAACTTAGCCGTCGAGATCATGCAAAGGGGACCAAAACAAGAACGAAAAGAGCCATGTCGCCAACGAATAGTCACCAAACGCCAAGTCCAAATCGTACTCTCAATTTGTGCAAAGATAAAGTGAAGGAAGCAATAAGCCCTTCCGTTGCAGAATGCTTGCGAGCAGTCTTTGCTGCATTTCTCTGGCACGAAGGTATTGTTCACGACGCTATGGCTTGTGCTAGTTTCCTCAAATTCCATCCCACTTTGCCAAAACAGGGAGCCGTAGTTGTCACTAGACAAGCACCTGTTCAGAATAATGACAAGAACAAAGAAGAACTGACGAAAGAAATGAGAGCGAGACAAAGGCACTCGGTGGAAGTATCGAACGCAGGAACTTATTTACATATTCAACCTAGTACTTTAGAAACTCTCACTCGCTCTGCAGCTTGTGCGAATAGAAGTAGGAAGAAACCTGACTCAGGAATTATCAAAGAAGAAATTCAGCCCAGTAACAAATTAACTGCCCTTCCAGAACTCCAAACCGTCGCCATTTTACCTCCTGCTCTAAAAAGTTTAGTTTTCCTCTGGGAGGAGCTCAGTACAAACTGCCTTCAAGCGATAGAGCAACAGACTATTTTACCTAGTCCAATGTCTCACGCACAGTCAGGGAAGCTTGCGAAACGATCAGCACCAGAGAAGTTTGGAGAGAAAGTTAAAGAGCGTGATAAGAAAGGGAGTAGAAAAAAGAAGGAGTGGAAGCCCTTAGGAAGAACCATAGTTGGTGATGGATTGAGTGGTATTGAGCGCGAGACAACCTGCGAGCTCTGTGGGTTGATGTTTCCTCATCCAGTTACCTATCATATGAAGATGATGCATCCTGGTTGTGGCTGGCATGCTGGTGGAAAAGGTTACAACAGTGGAGGGATGTACTGTGTTGGTTGGGCCGGAAACTGCGGGGACGGAGGTGTCGGTGGAAGTTCTTGGTACCTGATATGCGACACTTGTCGAGATAAGTACCTGAAAGCTAAGAAAAACAAACTCGGAAAGAAGCTCGTCGCCGGGGTATCTAGACGAAAAGGTGAAGGGAGTAAATTTCCTTCTCCAATTAATAGTCCCAGTGTTAATGAAACTCACATAATTGTGAAGAACAACGCCATGTTTTTACTGGATCTCGCTAGTGCTTCTGGGCTAAGTATTCCGAAGCAGCAAAGACGTCCTTCTCAAACTCTTTCTTCCGTAGCTGAAAACTATAGTCCTCCAGAAGCGGCTGGCCCGTTTCCTCCCACTGGACCATTCCAATGTTTGCAGGCTCTTGGAGTTCATCAGGCGTCGAACAACGACGAAAGGTACTATGAGGAAAACTTGAGGCGGCAGAGCAGTCAACAAAATAACTACGAAGGACAGGGTACTCTCAATTCCAGCAATGGAAGACCTTTATCTGAGTGTCCAATGAGTGATAGTGACAGTGACAGTGGAAAGAATCGAGGTATGTTCCACAGATCTGTCTCGATGTCGACTGGAGCGCCCTGGGCGAAAAACAGCAACGATGGGCGAGTAGTGATGATGCGAAAGCGGAACAACAGCAGCAGTGAAACAAGCAACGATGGGGGATCTTCGCTTTTATGTTATCCATCAGCAGCTCTTCAAAAGTTGGTCCCTTCCATGGATCAATCTGCGATAGTGTCTACCAACCAGGCCGAAATTGTGAACAACGATAGGATTGAGATTCTGATGAGGCCAGTGATGCTCTTTGTTCTTCAGCAACACAATCTGCAACATCTTCAGTTAGCAATGAAGCAGGCATTGAGACGAGCAGCGTGTCGGGTCTACGCAATGCAAGCTTTAAATTGGCTTCTCAGAAGTGTCACTCAGCCGATTTGCCTACAGGACTTACTCTGGTGGTTCGTCGCTTCTCTCACGCCGATAGTTTCAGATTCAATGGATGTCAACGAAGATGACAACCGGAGTGAAAGGAAGGAAGATCCCGACATGGTGGGTGTCTGTGAACATCCGCTAAGCGATTTGGTGATTGCTGGCGAAGCCGCGAATCCTTTGCCTACTGCTTTTCATACCTTGTTGCAGACCATCGCTGACTTGATGCTTCTCCCTCCACCGGGCTCTCCACTTCAACAAGCAGCGGTAAGGTGTTGGGGAATTAGATTCACGCCTGCTGATCACATGTTTCTCCACAGAAGTCACGTGTTCAGTAACATCAGCAAAATACTCTCGCGCTCTGAAGAAGAGGATGATGTGAATATGAGCATGCACGAGAGTCATCAGTCGATTTATTCACAACAAGTTACAAGTTGTGTGGAAGCCTTGAAAGACTTGACTCCAGGTCTCGAAATAAAAGCATCTAGTAGGCAGGCGATGATTGGAAGCTTAACTGACAATTCGACAGAAACGTTCTGGGAATCAGGGGATGAAGATAGAAATAAAACGAAGTCTATTATGGTAACCTGCGAAGCCCGGTCCTATCCACGAATGGTGTATATTCACATAGATAATTGTAGAGACTTAACGCACAAGGTATCGAGTGTTACTTTTCAGTCAGGACTGAATACCGACGAAATGACCAAATTACGTACTGTGGAGATTGAAAGTAGATCTGCTAGTTGGGTAAATTGCCCGATCACGGATCCAAGGCATGTGGTTGTTGGACTTGAATTAAAAGGGCCTGATAACTCATTGAGAGTTCGACAAATTAGAGTTCTTGGTGAGATTGAAGGAGATTCGTTAAAAGTAGGAAAGCAGATGAGTGCTTTGACGATTCAGCAAAAGAACTGCGAAGCAGAAACACTGAAAGTCTTCCGTTCAATCACGTCTCAGGTCTTCGGAAAACTGATTCAAGGAGAACAGCAACAGATAATCGAACCAGTGGAAGGAGGTAATGATGAGCTGGAGGACAGTAATGATCTTCGGGAACACATGGTGGGAATCCTCTTCAGTAGAAGTAAGTTGACCCACCTTCAGAAACAAGTCTGCTCACATATCGTTCAGGCAATTCGCAAAGAGACTCTTCGTCTCAGAGAAGAATGGGAAACGCTTTTGTGTTCGCCAACACCAGCCAACAGTGTTCTAAGTGATGGTAGCGATCTACCAAAAGCAGCTGATACATATTGCTTCGAAATGTTGTCAATGGTTCTTGCACTAAGTGGAAGTTCCGTGGGCAGAAACTACTTGTCCCATCAATGTGGACTCTTGAAAGACTTGCTCAGCTTACTTCATACTGGCTCTGCCAGAGTGCAGAGGCAAGTGACTTCCTTGTTAAGAAGAATCATGCCAGAAATAAAGCCTGAAACGTTAGCAAATGTTGTTGGGGTTGAACGACTGCCACCTTCGGATTTTAGCATCGTATCAGTGGCAAATAACGGACATTCACATCTCTTGGAATTTGATGAACATTCGTCGGGTATTTTGGACGTCTTCCTTAGTTGTATTGCCAAAGCTTTGACTGTTCAGGTTAAAATTAAGGGCAAGGAGAATAATGGAAAAGCTCTTCAGACGGTTTCATTAGCTACGAGTATCCATCCGAAAAGTTTCGTTGGAGGAAGATGGTGGCTGAGAGGCTGCATGACACGAAAACTGGCGGAGGTCATCATTCAGTTGCTGAAGGATATGGCTTCGGTAAGTTTGTACTTTTTCCTCAGTGTTGAAAAATGTTTCAAATATTATAAACCTCTTTACAACTTCCGATCTTCTTTTGATCGTCTCTTAATTACAGGGGAAATTATCGGATGCCTGGGCGACAATCACGAAAGCGGCGATTGCAGAAAATATTCTAAATTTGACGAGGATGGACGAGAAAAGTCGGGATCCTGCAGAGTGTCTGCATACTCCAACAATGTGGTTAGCTCTCTCTTCCCTTTGTGTCTTGGACTCTGATCACGTTGAGAGACTTTCATCTGGTCAGTGGAGTGCTGCAGATGGACAACCACCTCCACCAAGAGTAATGAAACCATTTATAGTCTGTAAAACTTCACATTTAGATTTTGCATTCTTCATTAACATCTTCAAACTTTTCAGCAAACATGTTCCAATCACGACGATGGCGAAACCACCGCTATCATCCAATGCAACACTTGCGGAAATTTATGCGCCGACTGTGATCGAGTTCTCCACTTGCATCGAAGAACCAGGGTGCATGTGAGGCAGGTCTGCAAAGAGGAAGAGGAGGCGATACGAGTTGATCTTCACGAGGGTTGTGGAAGAACAAAGCTCTTCTGGATCTTAGCTTTAGCTGACAGTCGCACCTTGAAAGCTCTGGTCGAATTCCGGGATGGTGCGCCTCAAAAGCCGGCCGGAGTTTCGTCTGGAGTCTGTCGATTTTGTGGAACAACTGGTAACACTGGACTGCTGGCGATAGGGAATGTTTGTGCAGATCACGAGTGCCAAGAGAATGCAAAAATTGCGTGTAATAAGGTTCATTCTTGTGGTCACATTTGTGGAGGTGTGCGGAATGAACGAACCTGTTTGCCGTGTCTTCACAGATGTGCACCTGGAAGTGACTTGAAGCAAGACGCGGATGATATGTGTATGATTTGTTTTACGGAAGCACTTTCCTGTGCACCAGCGATTCAACTCCAGTGTGGTCATGTCTTTCACTTACAGTGCTGTCGGAATGTTCTTTTGCAGAAATGGGTAGGACCAAGAATAACTTTCGGATTTTCATTTTGTCCGATTTGCAAAGTGCCGATTGAACATCCGAACTTAATGGAACAACTGGCGAGTGTGAAGGCTCTTTATGAGGACGTTAGGAGGAAAGCGCTGATGCGGTTGGAATATGAGGGTCTACACAAGTAAGTCTTAAAATCAAGAAAAAATATTGCCTACAATATTATAGCTACCCCAGAAATTTCAAACTTCAAAGGTAGCTTGTAAAATCGTACTATTTGGACTTGCAATTAAAGTAATTTCCAAAGTGTTGATCAGTCTTGAAATCTGGTTTCAAAGCTTTTGTAAAATCTTTGAAATTTCCTGAAGTATTACAAAATCTGTTTAGATCTTTTAAAATATTCTGAAATCTCTTTAAATATTCTGAAATTTCTTAAAGTCTTTGAAATATTTTGAGGTGTCTTGAAATATTCTGAAATCTTGTAATATCTTTGAAATCATTTGAAATCTCTTGAAATCATTTAAAATCGCTTGAAATCTTTTTAGATCTCTTGAAATATTCTGAAATCTATTAAAGTCATGCGAAATATTTTGAAATCTTTTTAGATCTCTTGAAATATTCTGAAATCTCCTGAAGTCTCTTGAATTATTCTAAAATCTCTTGAAGTATTTGAAATCTTTTGAAGTCTTTTGAAATCGCTTGAAATGTTTTTGTACCTTCTGAAATTGCTTAAAATCTGTTTAGATCTCTTAAAATCTCCTGAACTCTCTTGAAATTTTTTTAGATCACTTGAATTATTCTTAAATGTCTTGAATTCTTTTGGAGTTTTTTGAAATCGCTTGCAATGTTTTTAGATCTCTTGAAATATTCTGAAATCGCTTGAAATCTCCTGATGTCTCTTAAAATCTCTTGAAGTCTCTTGAATTATTCTGAAATTTCTTGAAATATTGTGAAATCTCTTGAAGTTTTTAAAATCTTTTCAAATCGCTCAAAATCTTTTAAGATCTCTTGAAATCTCCTGCAGTCGCTTAAAATTGTTTTCGATCTACTTTACGAAATCTTTCGAAATCTTTTGAAATCTGTGTAGATTTCTGTAAATATTCTGCAATCTCCTAAATTCACTTTTAAGATTTTTAGATCTCTTAGGATATTTTGAAATCTTTTGAACTAATTGAAATCGTTCAAAATCGCTTGAAATCTTTGAAATCTCCTGAGGTCTTTTGATATATTTTTAGATCTTTTGGGATATTCTGAAATCGCTTGCAGTCTCCTGAAATCTCTTAAAATCCTTTCAAATCTTGGAAATCACTTTAAATATTTTCAGATATCTTAGAATATTCTAAAAATTTTTGAAATCTTTTGGAATCTCTTTAGATCTCTTGGAACATTCTGAAATCTCTTGAAATCTCCTGAAACATTCTGAAATCGCCTGAGGTCGCTTCAAATCTTTTTAGGTCTCCTAAAATCTCTTGAAATATTCTAAAATCTCTTGAAATCTCCTAAAATATTTTGAAATCTCCTGAAGTCTGTTGAAATATTTTTAAATTTCTTGAATTATTCTGAAATCTCTTTAAATTTTTTAAATAACATGCAGTCTTTTGAAATACTTTTTGATCTCGTGAAATATTCTGAAATCTTTTTAGATCTTTTAAAATATTCTGAAATCGTCTGAAATCTTAGGTATATTATGAGATCTCCTAAAATCGCTTTCAATATTTTTAGATCTCTTGGAATATTCTGAATTCTCTTAAACTCATTGAAATCGTACAAAATCGTGCGAAATCTCTTGAAGTCTTTGAAATCTCCTGAAATCTCCTGAAATCTCTTGAAATCTTTTCAGGTCACTTGAATTATTTCGAAATCTTGTGCAATCTTTCAAAATCTCCTAAAATCGCTTTTAATATTTTTAGATCTCTTGGAATATTATTAAATCTTTTGAAATCTGTAAAAATCTCCTAATATCGCTTTTAATATTTTTAGATCTTTTGGAATATTCGGAAATTTTTTTAAATCTCCCGAAATATCTAGAATTCTTTTTAAATCTCCTACTTAGAATAACTATAATCAAATCTCTCGAAAGCAATCTTTGAAATCTTCCGTAATCTTAAAAACTAGTACGCACTCGAAAGTCGAGTGGTCATCCTTTCGTTAATTTCTAATTCATAAATGATAATTTGCCCTTTATGATTTCAGAGCTGAGGCAGTGACTACGGTGGGTACTCGCTATTACCAAGATCCAGCCACTTACGCTATGGATCGTTACGCTTATTACGTGTGTTACAAATGTCAAAAAGCCTATTATGGTGGAGAAGCGAGGTGTGATATACAGCAAGGTGGGGAGACTTTTGATCCAGCGGAACTTGTTTGCGGAGGTTGCAGCGACGTGGCAAGAGCTCAAATGTGCCCAAAACATGGCACGGATTTTCTCGAATATAAATGTCGTTACTGCTGTTCAGTAGCAGTTTTTTTCTGTTTTGGTTCAACTCACTTTTGTAATCCTTGTCATGATGATTTTCAACGGGTTACCAACATACCGAAAACCGAACTGCCTTCTTGTCCAGCAGGTATGATTTTTTAAACTATTATTTTTAACTTTGCAGGGTAGCCAGTGGCCACTGGACCGGGAAAACTGGAAAATGACAGTGTATTTATTGTTTGACCGGTAATTGTACAAATTTTTAGACGAAAAATCTATCCAGTAAAGTGAAATATCACAAATTTTATATCACGTGGCATAATGCAATTTGAAATAAGTTCGATTTCTTTTTTTAATGTTAAGTTCAGTTGTTAACTTTTTAAAGAATTTTGAATTGAATTTGAAGTTGGTTGATAAAAAGCTTTTTAAGCTGATCAGTTGTAAATTTAAGGTAATTAATGATTTTTAAAACTGAACTGTAGTTCGATTGTTAAAAGTTGGACAATAATTGAAAAAAATAATAATTCTTTATCATTAGACTGTTTATTTAAAATGAAAAATTATAAAGTAAATATTTAATATCAAACATTTGCTAAATTTAAACTTTGAACGTAAAAATTTTAATTGATCCATTAAAAAAATTTTAATTTTGTAACTGAAAGTGTTGTTGAATTTTCATGTATAAATAACCATAAATAACCAATTCGAAACGACTTAAAATTAAGATAATTCAACTTCAAATGATTTATGCATAACAGCGCGTTTGAATTTCATCATTCTAATTTTAAAAGAAATGAAATAAATTTTGGTATTTAATTTTTTCCAAATTGGAAGAGGAACTTTTTTGTTTTTTACATTTTTAGTGAGTTTGAAACGAAGAAATTTTATTATTATTTATTTTCTTTTTTTTATAATTGACATTTATATTTTCAACATTTTTGTTGAGTTGGAAACTAGGAAATTTTGTTTATCAATATTTTATGAATTGGAAGAAGGATAATATTTTAAAACATTTTTATTGAGTTGCAATGGACGAAATTTTGGTTTTCAACATTTTATGAATTGGGAGCAGGCCATTTTTTAATCATTTTTATTGAGTTGGAAAGGAGAAAATGTTGGTGTTTAATATTTTATGAATTTGAAGAAGGTTCATTTTTTATTTAAACAATTTTTGTTGAGTTGAAAGGAGGGGAATTTTGGTTTTTAGTTGTTTCTGAATTGGAAGAGGCATATTTTTTAAATTTTTATTGAGTTGAAAGGGATGAAATTTTGATCATTTGTTTATTTTTTCTGAATTAGAAGAGGCAATTTTCAATTTTTGTTATGAATTGGAAGAGAAACATTTTTTTTAAACATTATTATTGAGCTGGATTGGAGATGATTTTGTTTTCTAATTTTTTCTGAATTAGAAGAGGGTAATATTTTATTTTAAAAATTTTAGTTAATGTGAGTTGAAAGGGAGGATTAGTTTTCATTTAAAGCATTGAAATTATAGCGTGGATTTATATTTTTAACCATAAATCTGTGAACTGTTTAATTGATAAAGTAAGTAAATTTATAAAGGAAGAGGCCATTTTTTTAAAACAGTTTTATTGAGTTAAAGGAAAGAATGTTATATTTTCCATTTTTTTTTCTAAATTGGAAGAGGGAGGAAAATTTGGTTTTCAAGTTCTTCTAAACTGAAAGAGGCACTTCTTTTTTTTTATAATTGGAAGGGAGAAGATTTTTGTTATTAATTGTTTTTCTGAATTGGAAGAGGCAAATTTCGTCTATGAAAAAGTTTTATTGCGTGGACGGGGGGCAATTTTGGTATTCTTAACAATCAGATGAAAGGGGGGAATTTTTTATTTTTAACATTTTTATTAATATGAGTTGAAAGGGAGAATTAGTTTTAATTTAGAGCATTGAAAACTTTAGCGTGGGCTTATATTTTTTAACCATAAATCTTTGATAATAATTTATTAGTATTAAATTTTAAAAAATTTAATTGGAAAGTGTTGAAAGCTTTCATTATATATGTGTGAGCGTTTTAGTTAGAAGTTTCTGAATTAAAAATAATTTAAACTTTAATTATCATGAACAATTTGGTTGGACCGGGGAAAATCGGGAATTTATTAGGATTAAAATAAAAAATAAAAATAAAAAATAAATTATCTGATTAAAACGGCCACCCTGCCTTCAAGTTGTGGGTAAAATTACCATTACCAGGACATTACATTTACTGGATTTTTTTTATTTATTTTTATTAGGACCCAAAGCCAAACAGTTGGAAGGAGAGGAGTGTCCTCTACACGTTAAACATCCGCCAACGGGTGAAGAATTTGCACTTGGCTGTGGAATATGCCGCAATGCACACACGTTCTAATCTTCTGTCTCCAAAGGACACGGATTCAGGAAATTTGGAGAGTCCAGAAAATGTTCCATTAATGATAATATGATGTATCAATTTATTTTACTAGTCTGGATACGAGCATATCGCAAATGTGTTTGGTACTGTGAATTATTTAATCAGGAGGAAAGTCAACGGTGAAGTGTTGCCACTAGAGAGTTTGAATCGTTTTTTTCAAATTTCTTTGTTCACTCTTTAAGCTAACAAAGAAAGCGGAATTGACGAGTATATAGAATGCGATGCATCAATATTGTAAAACTTGCGATATAAGGTGAGATTCAAATATGTGAGAACCATTCTATTTGTTAAGAAATTAGATAAGTCGTTTTTATTGATAATGCTCGTAAGTGAAGAAAAAAAAAGAATAATGAGCGTTTTCCGAGACACGAGCTTTCTGAATGATTTTTGTGAGAATTAAAGAAAGTCGGGCTCGAAGGCGCCCAAAGATGGCCTTTTGCAACGTGTTCTAGGATAATTATAATATTATAATGAAGGATAGGATTGCGCGGCTTCAAATTAGAATTCGGTAGCTAGCGCAGTGTACGTTTTCGTGTTGTTGAATGAAGAGTGTTTAGTTGATGAATAATTAAGTATTAGAAAAAATTCATTGATTGTATGAAAGAATACGTGGGATGAAACTTTACCGTAAAACAATCAAATGTGAGTATGATTAGTTAGCGTCTTTAAATTATTCAAGATGACAGTGAATTGTAAACATTGTACATTTCTCATTTTGCATTTGCATCTCTTTTTATACATTGCCGATAATTGAAAGTGCAACTGCACGAGTATTTTTAAATTATTTATTCTTATTCCCTGTGTAATTATGTATGAATTATTTTCTGCAAAAGAAAAAGTTATTCGAACATTTCAGTGAAATGGGCGATATTATTAATTCGTAACCTTTATTACGACTTGTCTTTTCGTTTGCCATTAAATGAGGGAATTCAGTAAAAAAAACGTATTTTTTATTTCCTTCACCTTCACAAAAATGTATTCTATGTTTTTACTGCTTCTCTTATTTATATTAGGGTGGCGCAAAGTAATTAAAGTGTCTTTGATTTGTGGGCTCACCCCCCAAAAATCTTCCGTTTGGTGATCAAACTATAAATTTCTCTCAAATTTGTTGAACAAGGGGATCTTGGATCCCACGGGGGTTAATCAACCCTCAACCGTAAAAAATCGTATTTTCTCACAGGTTTAATAAAAAATGTCTAGTTTTGCCTGAATATAATAAACAGTGGTCTGAAAGGGTAATAAATGAAAAAGTATAGAAAAGTTGAAAAACCTCCCCCAGAAATTTAAAAAACACCCCCCTTTTAAAAAAATAAATAAATTTTCACCATACATCACCAATATTTTTTGAATAATGTTTGTGATTATTTTGCTTTTAATCCACGAAATATTCGCAATAGAAACTGCCGGAAGTTCGAAAAAAATATTTGTTAAAAAAGGGGTGTTTTTTAATTTCTGGGGGAGGGTTTTAAACTTCTCTATACTTTTTCATTTTATTCTATTTTCTGATCACTTTCTACGATATTTAGGCAAAACTAGAAATGTCTTATCGAAACTGTGAGAAAATACGATTTTTCACGGTTGGGGATCGGTTAACCCCCAACCAAATGTAAGCTTTCTGAGGGGTGAGCCCACAAATGAAAGGAACTTTAATTTTTTTGAGCCACCCTAATATATATATATATCTAAAACTAAAGGTTAACAACCACCGCAGGGTCCCACTGGGAGTAACTGTCATCCAAAAAAATAACTTTGAATTATGTTAATGGAAAAAGTTTTACTATAAAAAACCGATTTTCAAAATATATAAATTACCATAACTTCCCTACTCTTTAATAAAATATATTGATATTATAGGTCAATCAACTCGTCTCGAACCAATGAATCTTTTATATTCTTGCATCAACTTTGAATTGTGTTAATGAAAGAGTTGTAAAAACCCGATTTTTAAAATATTACTGAGTGCTAAAAAATGCTATAAATATTTGTAGAATACCTTCGAATTTAACATTTTTGGAAAATATTACCATCGCAAAGCTTCCTCTATGAGGAAGCAAAATTAATTTTTTTGAATGATGATCCATAGTTTTAGTAGAAAATGTATCAATTTGGTTTAAAATGTAACTATTCCGCTGAAAATTCGTGTTTTTGATAGAAAATTAATCTTCTTGGTAGAAAATTCAACTATTTGGTTCAAAAAATTCATATTTTTGGGGGGTTGAAAAATTAAACTATTTTTTAATCTTTTTTTTTTGATAAAAATGGAACTGATTGAAAAATAAACTTTTGTGGTTGAAGATTGAACTATTTTTGTCGAAAATTCGTCTTTTTCCGAAAACAATTTAAAATTTGAAAATATTAAAAAAAAATTTGTGATAAAATGTGCATTTTTGAATACTTCGAAACAAAATTTAGAAGCATTTCAATAATTTTGACATTTTTTAAGAGAATAAAAAAACTTTCTTAAGATTCATGGGAAAATTTTTAATGATTTTTTATTTTGAAAAATGAATTCTAAGAGAAAGTTGAAAAAGATTTTAAAGAATTTCAAACAATTTCCTAAAATTTTTAAAAATTGCATAAAGTTAAAATGTTACAACTTTGCAAGATTACAAAATTGGAGAATAAATTCGAGTAAATCTAAGAGATATTGCGAAGTTTTGGAAAAATTCAAAATTAATTTAAAACTTGTAAAGATTTCTAAAAATTGGAAGCAAAATGTATACTTTTGAAGATTTCGAACAAAAAATGTAGATATAGTTTTGAATTTCTTTAGTATTAACGATTAATTATAGATTAATTATTGTAGTGTTATTACAAAATAAAATCATAAAAGGTATTTATTTTCATACAATTTACATTGTTTTTAACACACCTAATTATAATTAAACTGTAATAAGTAAATATTAAAAACAGTTTTTTGTAGTTACTCTTTAATAATAATCACTATTAAAAATTAAAAATTATATTTAAGGATTATTTACCAATTAGAATACCAAAAATAATTAACCAAAGATATGGTTATAAAAAATAACAGCTGCCATTTTCCTAGCAGGAGCTAGGAAAATTAATTTATTAATTTGACATTTTACAAAAGTGATCTTTAGAATTTTACATTTTATTTGAGCCAATATGCCTTATTTAAATTGAACTAAATCATAAAGATCACTTTTTCAAAATATCATATTAATAAATCAATTTTTCTATCTACTGTCAGGAGTTGAAGTTTAAATACAAAATTTATTTTTTAGTACTTACAAGGATAAATTACTTCAACTAAGGCTTATTTAACGCAGAATCTAATGTGTGATTTCTGGTGTTAAGTCATTTCGAGCGCGGATAGCACTCGTATGGGTGACTAATTTTGAGAGAGAGATTTGACGCCGAGGATGATTGTGTGTGTACATTCGATGGTAAGACACATCGAACGTCTACCTTCAAACTCGACAGTCGGAAAACCGTTTAAACTCGAGAGATGGTTTTCTGCAGTTTTCCTCTCCCATGGCCAAACGTCAAGGCAAATGCGAGTACAAAGTCGGTATATATACTCATTCTAAAAGACTTAAATGATACGTTAGAAGGGAGGGTGACCCGTGACCCTCGGTTTCACCGGGATTTTAAATAAAGGCATAGTACAATAGGGTCTACCTATATTGCTAAAGAACTTTAATAGACCAGCCTAAATTTAAATAATAATCGTTCATTTCAAAGTCAAGGTTAATTTTTTATAGGACATCCGGTTAGTGGTCCGATATTATCCGTCAGTGGTGTAAATATTGAAAACAATTCGGCTAAATACTTCACAATTCTTCTTATAACTCTTTGAACTTTATGACAATGCGCTATTTTAAATGTTGCTTTCACCTTTGTTACTTCTTCGAAAAACAGTGACTTTTGCCAAAGAAAATTAATTAATTTTGATTTTTTTGTTGCAAATTTTGAATTACTATCGCATCTTTTTCTTATCCGTCTTATAGACTAGTTAAAGAAGTCGGATGTTCCTTGATGAAGACGTTTCCCAATAAATTGCGCATTACATTGCCGAGACCATATACAGAAAGATATCACGTCGCCTTCTTGCTTTTCCCGACCGTATATGCACGGGTAGTTCCCAGGAAGTTTATAGGGATTTTGACGAAAGTGCCACTGGGGTTTATCGGTTCTGCGAAACGTTGGGGGGGGGGGCAATGAATACTAAGGATAGGGGATGTAAAAAAGGGATCGGAACGGGCAGTCGATGAGCTCGTTTCGGCTAGTTTTAGCGCGGGCAGTTTTGCCCCGGTTGGACGAGCTCTAAAACTTCAAACGGTAACGACACACGTGCATATAGTACAGTTGTGGTAGAGTACGTCTGTACAGAAAAAGAAAGATTTCATGGTTACGCGGATAACTTCCATATCCGCGCCAATAATAAAGCCGGGCGACTAGCCGGTGACTCGTTCCGTCCGACAAGTTTTAACTACAGTTCCAACCCCCGGTCCCAATCAAAGTAAAAGTTTACTTGAATACATCACATCTTCCTCTCATTTTATTATCATTTTTTCTCTTTATTATCTTCCTTTTTCTTCAGCCCAACTTATTTTCAATTTAATCAGGGCAGCTGTAGGTCAAGAAAAACCTGAAAATCAAGTAAAAGTCACAGAAAAGGAATTTCTGTAAGAGGCACGTTAAACAATTGTAAAGGATAATTTTGAAATTTTTCTATTTCAATTTGAAATTGTTTTATTCTGTTTATAAAAGATTCTATGTCACAAATTTTACAAGATAAATATTCTGGCCTTTGAGTATCAATTTTCAGGGAATATGCAAAATTAGTCAGGGAAAACTTAGAAAATTTTGAAAATTAAATGTTGCGGCCTCCCTGATAAAATATTCTTGTTAGTAATGTATTTGCCTTGAATTTTTGTTAAGTTTTCAACCAAATAATATAATTATTATTTGGTTGAAAATTCAAGAAGTTTGTTAAAAAATCATCCTTGTTGGTAGAAAATTAACTTTTTGTTCAAAATTCATATTTTCGTGTCGAAAATTTTACTGGAATCTTTTGTGGTTGGCAATTCAACTTTTTTGTTTTTAAAAATATTCGTCTTTTTAGTTTAAAAATTCATTCATTTTCGTAAAAATGTAATCTTTTTGGATAAAAATGCAACAGTTTGGTTGAAAATTAATCTTCTTTGGTTAAAGATTCAACTTGTTTCAGTTGAGTTGAACTGTTTTTTATTTTTAATTAAAATCTTTCTGGTTGAAATATCTACTAGTAAGGTAAACGTCCCAGTAATCGTGAGCTTAGTCCCAGTAATCGTGACGCCAATTTAGTTGCTTTTAAAATAATTGGAATCAATTACAATTCCATTTGATACTACAAAATGCTAAAAATAAATGGGTTTTATTGTTAAATGTTAATTTTAACATATGTTTTAACAATATATGCCAAATATAACCAAGTTTAGCGATTATTTGGACCGCCACGATTACTGGGACATTTACCTTCCTCAATTCGTTAAGAATTCATCTTTTTTGGTTGAAAAATGAACTATTCGGTCGAAGGTTGCACGATTTTTTAAAAAGTTATTTTTTTTCTTAAAGATTCATCATTTTATATGAAATTTCATCTCTTTGGTTGAAAATTTGTTTTTTTTTCGGTTGAATTTAATTATTTAACTGAAATTTAACGATTTCAGTTGAAGATTCGTCATTCTAGTTGAAAATTTATCTCTTGGTACAAAGTTGAACTATTTTGGTGAAAAATGTATTTAGTTACAAATTTATTTTTCTGGTTGAAGGTTCATCTCTTTTGCTAAAAATTTAACTATTAAAATTGACCCTTTTGAGTTGAAAATTCGTCTTGTTTAATGGAAAACAAAAAAACTAATAAATATTTGGCTACTTATCCCGATTTTCGTCTTTTGGCTTAAAAATTCATCACTTTGGTGAAATTTTTTTCTTTCTCGACTGACAAATCTTTATTTGTTGAAAATTTGTATTTTCGGTTGGAAAATTCATCATTTTTATTTTAAAATTCATCTCATTGTAGAAAATTAATTTCCTTTTTTCGTTTTAAAATTTAGATCTTTTGGTAGAAATTTCACCTTTTTTTTTTGGGTGGAAATATCAAGTTTTAGATTTTTTGTTGAGAATTCATCTTTGTAGAAAATTTAACTAGTCATTTAAGACTTCCATTATTTTGTTGAAAATTTAATTATTTTGTTGAAAATTCGTTTGGTTTTTGGTTGAAATATTAACTATTATATTTCTCGTTGAGAAATCACATTTTTGTTGAAAATTCAACAAGATGGTTAAAAATTCAACTATTGTGTTGAAAATTTGATTATTCTGTTAAAAACTCATCATTTTGGTCGAAAATTCAACTATTTTGTTGAAAGTTTGTCCTTTTGGATAGCAAATTCTTCTGTTATGGTAGAATCTACCATATCTTTTATTTTATCATAAAATATTTACCTACCGTATTGGTAAAATATTTGGTAAAATATTTTGGTAAAATATTTTTTGGTTGAAATAAAAACATTTCTAATTTTAAAATTTTAACTTAAAATTGTTTTTTTCCGTTTATAAAAGCTCTGCGTTAAAAATGTTACAAGATTAAACTGCTGATCTTTGCATATTAATGATCAGGGAAAATGAAATTAGAGGGGAAATTATCTTCCTTAACCTTTGAGTTGATTGTATACTTTTTACCCATTATTATTGAGAACCTTGAATAAAGATTTATAAAGGATTTATAGGGTAAGGATTAAATTAAATTTAAATAAATAAAATAACTACTAAAATATTGATAAATTGACAGTCTCTAAATTTGGATTAATTTAAATCTCAGATGATATTTAAATATAAACCTCGAATGTAAGTTGAGTACTCAGAGCAAGATATATCAATTAATTGAAAATTAGATGACTTTCTAGTTAAAATTGAATTTTATTAGAATAATATAAATAAGTATATTTGGAAAAAAAATTTAATTCAAATATTTTAGTGACCAAGGAATATCGTTAAAAATGAATGTACCTAATATAAATCCCATTTTAAGATGCATTAGCTTAAATAGCTTATAAATATGTAGGAAATCAATTATTGATATTAGCATATAAATTTCACTATGCAGATTAAGGAGCCAAATGAAATTATACGAAATTAATTTAAGTTGAATGACCCAATGCATTAATTAATCTTATCGACCTCTAAGAAAGAATTTCTATGAATATACTAAATTTCATGCATTTATTTATTCAATAAAATATATTTACTCTCCTAAAATAGTTTTAATGAGAATCCTTGATCCTGAAATTAAGAAATCCGAAGATTCTAGTTAGTCTTTTGTTAGATCGAGAACCGGAAGTAGAAATTCTCGCCTCAATCCTTTTTTTTATATTTCTTGATCCACATCTTTTATACCCCGTTAAATACATAGAGCGTGGGAAACGAGGGTGGTTTGGACCGAAAGTCCCAAACGCCGGCGCCGAAAATATCTTCATCTTCGTACCAATAGCGTCGATAAAGGCGCGAACTCGATGGGGTTGTAAACTCCAGTCCTATAACGAGAATGTATACCTTTAGATGTAAAGTAGGGTGGTCCAAAGTTTTATTTTTTCTTAAAATGTCAAAATTTGAATAAAATTGGAATTTTAGTAAAAAAATCAGCTTGTAAAACTCCTAAATAGATATTTTTTCATTCAGATTGAAATCAGGGATCACTTTGACAATAAAAGAAACAATTCGCACTCGTGCCCTTGAAAACATTTAGATTTTCTTCACACTTCTTACAAATGATGGAAATTGCAGGATGAGCGCAGGTCAGGGAAAACCTGAAAATTAGAGAAAAGTCAGGGATTTTTTTGTTGAGTAACTGTCATCAATAATTAGGGCTCCCACACAGTTACTTTTCATTCACTTTTTGAAGATCAAGTCACTATAGTAAATTTTTAAAGTGGAAATATCACTTTAGTCACTTTTCTTTCAATCAATTAACCAATAGGTTAATTAATTATTTTAATTCCATTTTTTTTTTATTTTCCTAAATTCTCTTAAATTATTTTAGGGTACTTTAGAAGATTCCAAAGAATTGTTAATAAATTTCCATAATTTGAGGGGATTTCAAAGGATTTTAAAGATTTTAAGTTATTTTTCAACACTTCAAGGAATTTTCAAGAGCTTTAAAAATGTTTTGGGTATTCTAAAAGATTCCCAGGAATGTTGAATAGATTTCAATAATTTGAAGGTAATTCAAGGGATTTCAAAGGTTTTAGGGTGGTACTTTCAAATTGTCCAAGGAATTTTCAAGAGCTTTTAAAAGTTAAAGGGATTTCAAAATATTTCAAGAGATTTCAAAAGATTTCAAAAGATTTAAAATATGTTAGGGTATTATAAAAGATTCAAAGGAATTTTGAATAGATTTCAATAATTTGAAGGTATTTCAAAGGATTTTAAAGGTTTTAGGGCGGTATTTTTAAATCATCCAAGGAATTTTCAAGAGCTTTTAAAAGTTATAGGGATTTCAAAATATTTCGAGAGATTTCAAAAGATTTCAAAAGATTTCAATGGATTTAAAATATGTTAGGGTATTATAAAAGATTCTAAGTAATTTTGAATAGATTTCAATAATTTTAAGGTATTACAAAGGATTTTAAGGGGTTCAGGGTATTTTTAAAAATTGCAAGGAATTTTTGAAAGTTGAAACATTTTAGTTTTCTTTAATCCCAAGAAATTTCCAATTGATTTCAGTAATTTAATGATATTTCAAAAGATTTCAAAGGATTTTAAAAATTGTATAGAATATCAAAAGATTCAACGGAATTTTAAATTTATTTTAATTGTTTGAAGGGATTTCGAAGGGCTTTACATTTTTTTGTATACTAAAAGATTCCAGTGCATTTTCAAGAGACTGAAAACATTTCAAGGGATTTCTAAGGCTTTGAGTTATTTTAAGAAATTGAAAAAATGCTCATCCATCTGTGAAGAAATCCCCTGAATTTCGAAAGATGTGAAACGATTTTTCAGAACCTAAGGTTTTCAAATATTTGAACAGATATCAAGAGATTTTATCAGATTTTCGGCGAATTTTAATGATTTTAACGGATTTCAAAACAGGATATCCGAAAATATCATAGAATTTCTCGGGATTTTATAATATTCTAATGGATTTAAAAGAATTTATTCACGAAAAGTGAGGGATTTCATAGTGTTTCAAAGATTTAAAGAGATTTTCAAATATTTTTTGCAATTAATTTGAATTCATTTGGAATTCACCCTGAATTCTTGGTCATTTATCCTGAATAACCTTAAATTTTGTTCAATTCTTTGGAATTCTTTTTGTTTCTTTTAAATTCATTCTGATTCTACTCAATTCCATGGAATTATCTCAAACTTATTGAACTCAATCAATTTTTTTATTTTTTAAATTGTTTTCAATTTACTTGAAACTTTATGAATATCATCGAATTGTTCTCATTTACCTTAAATTTTTCTAAATTTCTAAATTCTGATAAATTTCATCAAATTTATTTGAATTCTTTTAAACTGAAGGGAACATCAGTCACATTATTAATGCAGATTGGCCAATTTTTCAATTAAATTAGGCTGCGGCTAACCTGAGAACAATGAGTTAAAAATTGATAAATTTACGTTTAAAATGGTTTTGTTCTATTTATAAAAGGATTTATATTACAGATGTTACAAGATTAGAATTTTAGGCTTTAAATATTAATGGTCAGGGAAAATAAAAAATTAGCCAGGGAAAAATCAGGGCAAAGTCGGGGAATTTAAAAAGTGAAGTTTTGTGGTCACCCTGAAACTGTATTGAATTTGGAACATCAGAAAGATTAATATATTCAAAATAGAACGTTTCGTAAATACTTTTTTCAATGGAAGGAAGGTTTTTCGAGTCTAGCTCAAAGTACAAGGTTAAAGGTGATGATGGAGGCAAAGATTAATAGCGGAAATTTAGTCGGAGACGATTTTGGATCTTGGCCAATCGCAAAATTCAATTACGAGGCAAACTCTGCCAAGAGCAAGGTGTACATTGATAATTCTTCACGAAGTGTATCTATTCGTCATAATGGCATCTTCGGAATTAGTTAAGAACTTAAAATTTATTAGTCTATAGATTAATCAATTTCATAATACATTTTTCTAGTAAATAAACTTATTTAATTTCAGATTAAAATTGATTGAAGTTAACTAATTTTCCTCTATATTGAAGCTAACGTGTACTCTTAAAACGTTGCTTGATTTTCAATTGCACTCGTTGTATTACGTCATCAAGCTTTAAGCTGCATAATATATGTAATTGGAGCCAGGGGTCCATTTTAAACATTTAAATGTGTCCAGGGTCATAGCACCATCAAAGTTACACAATTTATGAAAAACGTGATTAATGTTTATCATTTTTATTTAAAAATCCTTAATCCTTAATTTTTGAAATTCTGTCAATTATCGTTTTTTGCTTCGTGACTAATTCGCGGTGACCATTTAAAGATTCATCGTTTTAGTTGAAAATTCATCTCGTTAGTTGAAAGTTTAACCACTTTGTTAAAAGAAAATTTTGTTTGAAAATTAATGTTTTTACTGAAACTGTAACTATTCCATTTTCGACAGAATATTGATTTTTTGTGAATTGAAAATTCAACTGCTTGGGCAAAAGTTTACTCATTTTGTTGAAAATTGATTTTTTTATTAAAGCTTCATCTCTTTGCTTGAACATTCAACTTTTTTTCAAATTCGTTTTTTTGTGGTTTAAAATTTATTTGTTTAACTGAAAATGTAAGTTTCCCATTTTTTGTTGATTTGAAAATTCATATTTTTTAGATAGAAATTTGTCTTTTTTGGTAAAAAACCAATCTTTTGGTTTAAAAGTTCAACTAAGAAAAAAATTACATCTGGGCTGAAAAATCTTAATTTGTTGAAAATTTGTCTTTCTTTTAAATTGGATTTCCGTGTTGAAAGTTGTACTTTGTTGAAAATTAATTTTTTGTTGCTGTTGAAGGTTCATCATATTGGTCGGAAATTCATCTTTTTGGTAGAAAATTAATATTTTCGGGTTGAAAATTCAACTGTTTTGTAAAAAATTCTTTTTTTGGTTGAAAATTTGTCTTCTTTGGTTAAAAGTTGAACTACTTTCTAAAAATTAATTTTGTTGATTGCAGATTCATCATTTTAGTTGAAAATTTATCTCTTTGGTTTAAAAATTGACTATTTTGTTAAAAATTAGCTTTTTTTAAAATTAATTTTTTTACTACAAATTTAAAATTTCCATTTTTTGTTGAAAATGTATATTTTTTAGTCGAAAATTCAACTATTTGTTTGAGAAATTCATTTATTTTGTGGAATATTCGTCTTTTTAGTTGAGAAATCATCTTTTTAGGTTTAAAAATCAGGAAAATTAAGTTTTTCAGTCACCCTGCTAATGTCATAATTATTCATTCGTTTTGTATTTTTTTTCAGAATTCGATAAGACACAACCTTTCGTTGCACAACCGATTTATGCGAGTACAAAACGAAGGTACCGGTAAAAGTTCTTGGTGGATGATTAACCCCGATGCCAAGCCTGGTAAATCTGCCCGAAGAAGGTAAGTGATTGAAATTTGAAAATAGAAATTTATTTTTTAAATATGAAGGATATATTGTACATGACTATTCCAAAAATAAAATTTTAAATCATAATTTAAAACCTTGGAAAATTGTTAGGTTTCTAATTTAAGATTCATTTTCGTTCTTCCTGATTGACGATTCACAATTTTAATTCTTTTAAATTTTTTAATTCCTCATAGTTAGAATTATAGATTTTTCATTATTACAACGGAAAAGTGTTCGATTTTTTTATTTTTAAATTCATAACGCTTCTATTAAAAATTATTCAACTTCTGTGAATATTATATTCTTGAATTATACAATTTTAATCAGATACATATTTCAAAGCTTTCATTTTTGTATTCATCCAATGTCCACTTGGACGCATGGCTTGGTAATAATCGGATGGGAGCCATCGTACATTATTATTAATTCTTACTGCATTTTCACATTCAAACGTGAAATTGGTGAATGTTTGATCCCTTAAAATTGGAAATGTTTTATCTGGAAAGACGTTAAAGTTAAAATTTTACATTTTTCACAAATTTATTTCAAAATTTGAACATTTTATTTAGAAGTTTCTTAATAATGTTCACAGTTTTAATTTTTAATTGGACATATTCGTGCTGGATGGCAACGACCCCCTGAATTCGGTTTCATATCCTAAAAAAGAAATTGCATTTGTTTTCTCTAAATGTTGATTTTAACCCATGCCGCCGGGCACTTGAAATTTCCCATGTAAATTACACGAGGAAAAATCACTTTTTGGGTTTTTTGGAATAACTTCTGTGGGTTTGGGGAAATGTGACGGGAAAGTTATAGGACTTGTAGAGGACTTTCCAACGAAGAATTCTATGTGTCAATCATATGGACTTTTCACCCCTAACACATCCCCATGGTGCCTCGAAAAGTACCTCTAAATCCAAAAATGTCAATTCTCCACGTAATCCACACCTTTTAGCACTTTATTCTCGTTTTTTTGCCAAAAATTATTATTGTTGGTCTATTGAAATAAATATCACTATTTTGAAGTTATTTTCGATTATTAAAAAAAATTCAATTTATTTAAATAATTGTTTTTTATGAAAAAGTCGGGGGTTTTCTCACATTATTATAATTAAGGTTAAATTTTTTTAAACAATGAATTATCATTTCCTGTATTTTTTCAAATTGTAAAAATGTTTGTACTGAAGTTTGTTTCAGAATGTGTAGCCTTGCAGGAATCATGAAATATAATTGAATATTAGAACCATTTGTAGTTAGAAAGTTTAAAGATAAAAGTAGGTAGGTGAAAATGATTTCAATTGTCGTGTAGAGCGACGTCGATGGAGACAAGCAAGTTCGAGAAGAGACGTGGACGAGTGAAGAAGAAGGTAGAAGCTCTGAGGAACGGAAGTTTGCAGGCCGATGCAACCCCCAGCCCTAGCAGTAGCGTCAGCGAGGGCTTGGACCTTTTCCCCGACAGCCCCCTTCATTCAGCAAGCGGCTTTCAGCTATCACCAGACTTCCGGTACGGGCTCAAGTCCTTTGAATTGTGTTTTCCTTCAGCCTCTCGATTTTATCATTCCAGGACATAACACCACCCTCATAATTATCATCTGCATGAAGAATATCTTGAAGCTTTCATATTTTATTTGCAATCTTCCGAATTTTCTCACCTATTTAAGTTCCGTTCGCTGCTCATATTTCAACCTCAATTTATTCATGACTATTTTTATAAATTGATACTAATAACGGATTTGGTTGAACAAATGAACAAAAGTAAATGTGTAACTAATTTTTCTGAAGACCTCGGGCTTCAAGCACCTCATCCTCCGTTGGAAGATTGAGCCCCATTCCTGCCGTTCTCAGTGAATCGGATTGGTCACCTGGTTATTCCTACAGTCCAGAACAATTAGGTATTGTTTATATTAAGCTTGGACTCATAATCAGTAATATTCTACATTTCTGTGAGTGTTTAAAAAAAATTATTTGTGATTCTTCAAGCTGCCAGTTTGACGGAAACGATGAAAATTGAGCAGCCCCCCTACCAAATCAACCAAATGTACCGGACGTCACCACCTCATCAGCAGCAAACAGGACCCCCACCCTCATATTATGAGGCACAGCAGTACCAAAGGAGTAATTCACTCCGATCAAGCACAGCGCCTTATGGTTTGCCACCAACTCCACAACCTACGAGTCAGCAGAGATGTCCTCTTCATCGCCTGCAACCTTGTGCCTGCCAAATGGTTAGTAAAAGTCAATCACGTCCACAATCGTTTAGACCGTTTTAGACCATCACTTTTATGTTTTAAAGTTTTTTTGTCTTTCTTTCAGAACCTGAGTCCGGTCTCTGGTATGTCCCCCTCTTACCAACAGAGTGAGCCTAGTCCCTCAACTCTGAACCCTCAGCAACAGCAGACCATTCAGTACCTTCTACAGACACAGCAACGCCAACAGCAGCAGCAACAGCAGCAACAGCAGCAGCAGCAACAGCAACAGCAGCATCAACAAAGACAGGCACAAACGGGTCCTGCTGGTCCCAGTCCGCCAGATTCGCCAAAGCCAAGCACGATAATGGGTCAGATCATGGGTGCTTTAAACAACACTGCCTTGCTTGATGACCTTAACATCAACATCGAAACGCTGGAAGGATTTGACTGCAACGTTGATGAGGTACTTCAGGATGAGGAATTTCAGGCTTGTGATCTATGAACTTCAAATCCTTAACCTAACATCTATCAAAACTAAGGTCTAAACCCTCTTTTTGATTTCTTTATCAGGTGATAAAGCACGAGCTCTCGATGGATGGTACGCTGGACTTCAACTTCCAGCAGGGCATCTTGGGAGCCCCATCAGTCCAGGTCACAGACGGAGGTGTTTTATCAAGTGGTGTATCGTCCCAAAGTGGGACTACGAGTAATGCCACATCAGCGGGAGTTTATGTCAGCACCAACGCAGCGACTCCTGCAGCGCCGCCCTCTTGGGTTCACTAGCAGTGGATTCCACTGCCCTCAACACCCCCGTCGTCATACGAGCGTGACAATTTACACAACATGTCTCAAGCACACCTTGGCGGTAAGTGAACACAGTTTTGCATTTTATTTTAGCTGGTCTGAACCTGGTGATGGTAATAGCGTTAAAGGATCACCTTTTAAGCAGCTAGATTTGAATTAACTGAGAAACAATGGTCAACTATGAGATGTGGAGATTGTGTGGAGATTTTAGTTACGTGAAGGTGCGATTTTCATTCGTGTTTCGCCGCCTGTCACCTACACACAAACTTAGTAAAGGAAGAAGGTGTGCAGAGGTTCGGGGGTGGTAAAAGGGAACCACTTAGCCGAAAACTGTAAGAGTCTGGAAGTCAGCTATTCGGCAGACGTCACTGGCGCCAGCGGACTACCTTAACCCCCATCCTCCGGGAATCTCATTCCCCAAACGCGTCGCAAGAATTATAAAGTTGCTGGAGTAGAGCTCCGGTCTTGTTCCCTCCTTTTCCAAGCATTCCTCCACCCCCGAAGACTCTGGTTCTCTCCACCTCTCACCTTTCGCCTCGCTCACTTCTGCTTCATCCACTTTTTTTCTTTTTCTCCTATCTTTCTTCTCACTCGAGGAGTTTCGAGTAGGAGACGATCAGACGACGGTATTCGGGAAAAGCCGCGACCAACCGCAGCCAGTCCATCTTTCAAGATCCCTGATCATTTTCGTTTCTTCTCGCCCTCTTTCCGCCCCCGATTTCCTCGTCTTTTCTTCCTTTCTCGGCTGCTGTTTCGAACCCCTTCTCTGCAATCGAGTTCTGCTTTAGAAAACTGTCAGAACTAGGTGGCTGCTCTGTCTGTAATGCCCGTAACTTTCTTCGAGGTGCCACGTTAACCCATCGCCACGAAAACCCACAAGGTTGTCGATCGATACTTCACTTTGAAACATGAATGTATAACACTCAAGATAACTCGAGTTGGAGGAAGAGATATTGGCTGGGGTTCCGAGACGATCTAAATCTCGAAGAAGTGGAGTAACGCTGCACACGCCTTTCCGGTTTCCCCTGTCTTTCTCTTCACTCCACTCTGTTCCGATCCTAACTTAATCAAGTTGCTATATTTGATCTAGTCTGGAAAAATGCATTTTGGCTAATCTGCAAATTTTACCAGTGAAATTTCTCGGACGGATAGGGGATAGACGTGTATGTTGTTCGGATCGAGTCAGTCTTTTCCCAAATAGGCGTAGCTGAGTTCATGTCGGAAAAAATCCGATTTGAACTGAGCAGTTCGAAAGTCTTTCGAATCGACTTTCGGAAATTTTATAATGCAAATTTTTGATTCGGATTTTTATATTATATAAAGATTTTAATAATTATTCATATTATGATTATTTTTCAAGGGAAATTTCCTCGATTTTGATAAGTTGCTTTTTTTAGTTATGCTCAGCTAAATGTTAACTTTTTTATATCAAGTAGAATTCATATTAATTGAAATGAATTAAAGGAAATTAAACTTTTAAATAAATTTCCAACGATTAAATACAATTTACCGAATTTCGGTGAACCTAGGCACTACCTTCAACAAAAGTTCAGCAAATTAAAATAAATTCCAGAAAATCTAAGGAAATTTTGGTAAATTCAAGGGAATTCAAGTAAATTTACATATATTTCAGAGAATTTAAGAGAATGGAATTGTAAACTTTTTTTGATTTTTTTCATACTAAAGAATGAAGAAAGTAGCCCCTATTAGATACAAAAAGTAAAGATTTAGATGAGCGTAACTCCTTTCTAAAACTTTTCCTTTTCATGTTTTTTTTACTGTTTTTTGTAATAGTTATCTCAAGAATCGTTCAAGGTAATGAAAAAAAAGTCGTTGTACTGAGCGTTCAAAAACTCACCGAAATAGTTTATCGTATATCGTTTTTTTCAAAACCCTACATTCACTTATAGCTTAATTTGCGATTTAAAAAAAAAGTTTTTGACATAAAAAATTGCTTTAATTCTTGAAAATGTTTTTATCCTTGTATCTCTGAATTAGGTTTTCTTAAATCACTCTCTAAATTTTACTGTTAAAAACTAAAATATTGTTTGTATTGAATGACAGTTATAAACAATTCTAGTCTGTGAATAAAGAAAATACAGTAATAAATTTAATAAAAAATGATGGTAGTTGATCAAATTTTCATCGTTTAACTATTTTTTTCCGAAAGAGACAAACTACAACTGCAATTTTCTTTTCATTCATTCAAAAAATTATGTAATAAATTAATATTTGTGAAAATAAATCCAAATTCGATTAGGTATACTTTCAGTCAAAATTCTCTGAATAAATATGACTTTTATTGACCAAGAAATCAGAATGATTTATTTTATCCATGTTTACATTTCAAATCCGAAAAATGTATCTCCATCATTAAAGTCGTAAAAACGCGAAAATATTTCTGCAACGAGATTAATATGTTGCAACAAAGTTGAAAAAATGTATTGCTTAATCTAGAAGATTTTAAGAACACTAAAAGGAATCTATAAAATATGATATTTCGTAACAGTTTTTTTTTTATAATTGTAAACAATTCTAAAGTTATCTCGAAACTTAGAAAGCAATTTACAAATGATACACTGCAATATATTGAACCTCGTAAATAAATTTGGTAATTGCTTACTTTGTAGACTTTTCCGAATTTTGGGAAAAATTGTTTGAAAACGTTTAGAAAATATTCTTTCTAGTACAAATGTAAAATATCGTTCGAGAGAGACCAAATAAATTTCATATTTTTTCACAACAAAATTATTTTAAATTACTAATCTGTAAAAATCACGTTCGTAACTAATTCCATTCTTGTTCTGTTATAAACACGTTTACTATCATATTTTGAGGTGCCGATTACAAAGTTCAATGCGAAAAAATTGTTATCAAATTGCCAAAAATAGCATTTATTGGTAATGTTTCCCTTTTCCAGCTCAAAAAATTACCATTTAAATTTTCGTAATATAAATAAATAAAACAAAAATGTATAAAAAAATAAATAAAATGATAGGGCAATGGAACCAATTACCTAGAGGAATCCTATTGTCCGAGGTTGAGGATCAAATTCTTTCTATTTTGACTATTTCTGCATGTACACTTAATTTGTTTTGATTTTTTGATATTTAAGTTTTTGGTTAAAAGAAATCAACTATTTCCTCGACGAATGGTTCCCTCTCGGTAAATAGTTCCTTTACCCTAGCATAAATTTAACAGAGAGCCATCATAGTAAACAATCACCATAAGTTTTTGAATTGCGAAATTTGAGGATTGTGAGTGCAAAAAAATATTTTTTTTTATTGTTGTTGTAATTTCTTTTTAATTGTGATTTGGGTGGCCGGATGAAGTGTTAGATTTTGTGGCAGCATGCTTAAAGACACATTCCGGATTGACATTGTGATGGAAGAAATCGTCGAGGCCGACTGGTTCAACTTCAAGTACCACTCCTAACACTCGTGTGCGAAGAGTCGTACCAACTAGATGAAAACAAGTATTACTACCAGCCGAGGCTTCCTCGAAGTCGAAGGAATCCCAGAGCAGACTTGTGATCAGGGAAAGAATGTTGAACTATCCTTGTCCAAGTCTGAACGCTTCGCCAAAGTCAGAGCTAAAAATGTTCAAACAAGGAGCAATTAGGGCCCGTTTAACTCGACCATAAGATCTAGTCTTAAGAAAATAATTAAACCTTCATTTAAGTTCGAAATGAGAGGTGCTTTCTTATGAATAATTTTATGCACCGAAATCAGAGCATGAAAAAAATTACAAATCAAAATTGGATTTCCAAACTACGTCCTTTCCGGCTCATTAGAGACACTTTTAATTGTCTCTAATGAGCCGGAAAGGAGGTAGTTTAGAAATATAATTTTGATTTGTGAATTTCTTTCATGGTTGGATTTTGGTGCTTAAAATTGTTCATAGGAAAGCATATTTCATTTCCATCTTAAATTAATGATTAAATAGAGTCACTAAATTCAAGATTCGTTTCAATCTGCAGAGTTTGCTTATCAATATTTTTTAGGGTACTTTTGATTGAAACGAAACCATTTTTTTTCTCAATTTGTCGAAATAAATCTTATTTTATTTAAATATTGTAAAAAACCTTTTTTTCAAAATATAATTATTCTGTCGTAAATTATTTTTGGTTAAACATTTATCTTCTTCAGATAAAAATTCAACTATTTGGTTGAAAATTTTTGTTTGTGGTAGAATATTAATCTTCTTGATGACTAATTCACAAGTGTGGTTGAAAATTGATTTCTTTGGTTGGAAATTTAACTGTTAAGATGAAAAATCTTTTAAACATTCAAGTATTTAGTTGAAAATTCATAAATTTTGTTACACAATAATTTGCTTTGATGAAAATTTATTTCTTTGGTTGAAAATTAGTTTTTTTGTGGAGAAACTTTTTTTTAACAGAAAATGTAACTATTCCATGTTTGGTTGAATATTTATCTTCTTCAGTTGAAAATTCATTTCTTTGGTTGGAAATTTAACTGTTAGGTTGAAAAATCTTTCAAACATTCAAGTTTTTAGTTGAAAATTCATGTATTTTGTTGAAAATTCATATATTTGGTTAGAAAAGAAATTTTCTGGTTGATTCATTTTATTATAAAATTCACATTTTTAACTGAAAAATTAACTCTTCCAGTTTTTGTGGAAAATTTGTCTTCTTTGATAGAAATTTAATTTTTATCAGTTGGAAAAAATTTTACTTTTCTATTTTTGGTTTAAAATTCATTTCTTCGGTTGAAGAATCCTTTTTTTTTAAGTTTGTTTCTAACTGAAAATCGAACTGTTCTATTTACGGTTGCAAATTTATCTTTTTTATTTGAAAATTCTTTCATTGTTATGAAAAATCATCTTTTTTTGGTTGAAAGTTTTTTTTTTTTGCATTATTATTATTGATCTCCTAGAAGTAAATTTGTTTTTATACCTAAAATACGATTTCAGAGTGGTCCGGGAAAATCAAAAATTGGTAAGGGAAAATTCTGGGAATGTCAGAAAATTTCGAAATTGGGATTTTGTAGCAACCCTGGCAATTTTCTATTCGAAGATTTCGATTTATGTCGACAAAGAAAAAACAAGAACTGTAAAGTCGAAGTTTAATCACCTTTTTGAAATTTCGGGCACTGAGTTATAAAAAGTTGCTCGTAAAGTTAGTAGGAGTGTTAATTAATTTGTGCAGGTTTCACGCTGACGATAAATCTTCCATCAAATGTATCGTCGGGACGACGAGCCACATAAAAGTTCAACTGGCCGTAATCAATTGCACTAACCGACAATAATTGATTATCTGGAAACCTTTCAAATAGTTACAGAAAAGGGAAAACTTTTTTACGAATCATTTCCCCGACAAAAAAAAGGGTAATTTTCGAATAGGCACTTTTACGATTTGAGAAATGCAGCTCGTAAACTTCTAAAATGAAAAGGTATTTTATTTTGAAACAAAAATAGGAAGCACTGGTCTTAAATTAATTTAGCGTCGTTGCTACGATACAGAGCAGAACGATTTGATATAGAAATTGAGTCAGCTTTTCTACGTTTTCCTATGATTCAGATTTCCTTCCATCCCATTTGATTCTAGTCATTGCTTTAAGAATGCAATTCATATTTACAAAGACCAGACTTCTTTTTAATTTCAAATCGGAATTTTTCCTGTTAATTAATTAAATCACATAAAGTTTCATTTTCTCTATTCCTGCTCATATTTTTAAATATTAGGTCTACAAATTAATTCGGTGCCTTTACTTTGATGTCTTGCAACTCTTGGTCAAACTCGAATTTTTTCCCGCCCTGAAGTAGTTTTAAAGGGCAAACATTAAGCTTTAAAACACAGTGCAATAGGTGGCGGCTTTGTGGACCCTTAGGAGAAGGTGCGGCAACACATAAAGCATGTAAAAAGTGGTTCCAGAGATTTTACAATGGTGATTTTTGAATTAAAATGAAAAAAGAATGCAGTTTCTCAAATGCTCATTAGCGGACGCCATTGTATTCACTAATGATTGTTGAGGTTCCGTACGCAGGGCCGTCACCTATTAGATTGTGGTTTGAAGTTCAAGGTTTGCCCTTTAAAACTATCTTAGGGCGAGAAAAAAATTCAAGTTTGACCAAGAGTTACAAGACATCAAAGTGTAGACCTAATATAAGCTCTTTTTATACGAGTTCTGAAAACCCGTTACCATTTCTTTGCTCGCATCTAAAAATGGAACTCGTTGAGATAAGAGATTTTTGAAATAAAAGGAAAGTATCATGGACCTTGAGTTTGCGGAAATTCAAGATTCCAGTCATGTTTATTTGTATAATAGGTTTTTGTTTAAAAACTGGTTAAAATTGGACTCACCCTCTTTTTTTTAGAGACATCTACCTAGTCCGGTTGCCCTGTCCAAGTCACATTCACGTATATGTGAACATCCGGTGATATTTATACGAGCGAAAATATGTACGGACAGGCTGGATGGCATATTAGCTTTTAGCAAAATATTTTTCAATTGCGGAAATTGAAAAAAAGACCGTTGTACCGCTGGCGCATGTTACGCGCCGGTATTATCGCCCCCGGCGTGGCATATGAATTCATCGTACCGATGAACGTACAGTTTACGCATACTCGGTACTCGGACTGGTATCTCAGTAGCGTGTTTTTCCTTTTCTTCGTTATTTACTTTTCTTTTTCAATGATGTGTCCAGTTTGAACATTTATGATGAAGGTCCACCGACAAAACATTGTTATACAGGGATCATGCTCCTTCCCCTGTTCTACTGCGTTTCCACTTTTCCTCTAATTCCCCTTTTTCCCCTATTCTCGAAAGACTTCCCCTTTTCTCTTTAAATATACGATATTTGAAAATACGTTATTTGAATCACGCGAGAAATTCTCTGAAATTAGTAAATGTTCGTAGAGTTTTGGTTTTCTGAAATTTTCCACTTCTCTGACCAAGTATTCAGGCGAATGCGCGCGCTTCAAATAAAATCCCAGACGGTAGGGGGATTTTAGAAATTGAAAGCCCCACAGGAATGAGTACGTCAGGTATTGCTGGGAGGTTCGCGATTTTTGTGGTCTTACGCAATTTTGAAATTAAAGTATAAAATGAATATTAATACAACATTTTTCTATTTCATAGTGTCTATTATCTAACATAACAGAAAAGAAAGCAAGGACAGTATTTTTCATAATGGATGAAAATTGATGTCTTAAGTTCAGAATTAATATTTTTTTTTTACAATATATAGACAATCAAACCGTTGCATTTTTGTTCAGAAATACCAACTTCCTATACAAAAATTAACATAACCTACAGTTGTTCATCATTGTAAGTTTAATTTTTAAAGTCAAATGATTATTTATTGTTTAAAGTGATATATTCGGTAAAAAACGTTAACGTACACTACTACTTTTCAAGTATTTTAAATAAAATTTGAATTTTAGACGAAAAACGTTAACATAACTTAATACAAAATTATTTAAGATTGTAAATCTTCTTTCAAACATTATTTGCTAATGGCGAACAATTTTCTGAAATTTTCAACTGTAGAAAATAGAATTTTCAATTTTCTTCATTATACAGCAGTCAAGCTTTCAAAAGTTAATTTTTAAACTGTTGAAAATTGAAGACACTTGAATTTTTAACAGTTGAATGTTCATTTTTCTTTAATTTTCAATTTTCTTCAATATTCAACGGTTGAAAATTCAATTTTTTCCGGCGAAAAACACTAACATAATCCAAAATTGTTTAAATATTCTAAATATTGTTCAGATTATAATGATTATTATTTTGAAAATAGCAATTTTCGATACAAAACACCAACATAACCTAAAATTGTTAAGCAGTTATGAATCTATTTATAAATTTTATTATTTATTAATAAAAATGTCATTTTCTGACGAAAACACTAACATAACGTAACAAACAACTGTTCCAAATCGTAAATCTTGTTTTGAAATCTAATTTTTTACTAAAATTATCAATTTATGGTGTAAAACAACCAACATAATCTATAGATGTTAAAAAGTTGTGAATCCTCTTTGAAATATAATTACTTTTTTATTAAGAATACCAACAATTTTCGATGAAAAACACAAAAATAACAAAAAAAAATTAGAATTTGAAATCTTCTGAAAAATCTAATAATTTTTGTTTAAAATAACTTATTTCCTGTGAAAAACGTCAGTATGACCTGAAAAAAAGTAATACAACCTAAAATGTTTAGAGATTGTAATTCTTCTTTGAAACTTTATGATTATTTAGAAGTTATAATTTAACCGTGCAACCGCATTAAAAAGCACAAATGTTTAAATATATATTTTCCTAGCAGGTCTGACAGAGTCAACATTTTTTTAAAATGTGGATGAAAGCTACTTCATTTTCATTTTGTAAAAAGCGTATTTTTTAACAAAATAATCTAAATCTATATTTTACAATCTGAAAAGATTATGGTTGGATTTTTTTACGTGCAAAATGGCTCTTAGGAGAACAACTGAATATATTTTTTAACTGAGCATTTTTTATTGTGATCCTTTAGAATTTTAGAAATCTCATATTATGTGATCTTAATTGCAACATTTATTCATAAATCATAATATTTGATATCTTAAAAAAACTAATGTCCACGTATACCGAAAAATCCAGCTATTTCTGTCGAAAATACAGTGCAAATGGCCTCTTTTCCTGGTCCCGCAGCTCATACTGAAATAGTCGGGCTCCACGTACCGAAATTTCGGTATACGACCACGGCAATATTAAAATTGTGATAAAAATAGGTATTTCTGTATTGTGATTTAATCTCATTTGAATAGTTTGATTGAATCTCAATAAGTCTTAATTAACAATAAATATGATACTGAAGATATCAGCTATTTTCTAAGTTCTATTTTAGAATACGTAAAATAATTCTGAAATATTCTTCTGAAATAGGTAAAAAAAATGTTTATCTGCTGTCTAGAATATTGCAGAAAATCTAGCAAAATCAAAATTATTATAAAATTACAAAATAATCTATTAAATTCTAAAATACTCCAGAATGATATAGAATATTCTGGAAAATTACGCTAATTTCTATAATATTCCAAAATTGCAGAATAATATTGAAGATTCCGGAACATTCTAGAGCATTTTAAAACATTCCCGAATATTTCAGAAAAAAATTGGGGAATATTCTATAACTACACGGAACACCCTAAAACGTTATAGAAAATTTTCAACACATTCGAAAATATCATAGAATAATTAAATTAAGAAATATTCTAAACAAGATTACCTTAAAATATTGCAGAATATTTCAATTCTCCATGAAGGCATGAGAGATTTATTCAATGTGAACATATTGCCTTCTATCCTTGTTGGTGTTCACATACATTTCTGAATATTGCATATTATTTCACAATATTCACCGAGGTAACCCAGGCCACGCTGGGCATAAATAACAAGTGCTCAAAGTATTCTCAAAAGTTACAGCTTTCAGACACTTGCTCAAGATCTGTATTCTCAACTATAAAAAACAGGCTATACCGAAAAGTCAGTCAAAGTAGACGCCATGCGCCTACAAAAAAGGGTTTCGTAGCCTATTAAGACGATAATTAAGACTTTCAAATCTCCCCTCTCGGCCTATCATTCCCCCTCCTTCGCTGATCGATCCTATTTTATAAAATCCTATATCTTATCATCTCCCCTCCCCTATTTCTCATTCCCTACTCTACTTACACTCCTCTACTTCCTCGCCCCTCACCACTCGTAAAGCCTTTTTCCCTCCCCTCACTTCATCCCCACTCCCATCATGGTATGTCCCTCCTGGTAATACCCCTCCCTTGATCATATCCCCCCTCCGCTACTTTCCCTACCTAAATTACCCTGTCCCACTTCCCCTTCGTTATTTTTTCCTATCCCTTCATTTCCCCATTCCTTCCCTACTTACCCTTCAATCAATTTTCCTTCCCTACTCCAATTCTCCTTCCCTACTCCAATTCTCATCCTCTTCCCTCACTTATCCTTCCTCCCGTCATTCTCCCTACTGATTCTTTTATCACTCCTTCTACTTGCCATCTGCTGCCCTCACGTCCTATCCCATATCGCCTCACTTCACCACTCTTACTTCCTAGTCCCCTCTTCTCAATTACCCTCCACTCCGCCCATCTTATGTCCCTCTAACTTACCGTTTCCTATTTCAACTCTCTTATTTTCCCTCGCTCACTTCTTTCTCCCATACTCTAATTTTCCCACTCCTTCTTTACTTACCCTTTCACCAGCTGCGTATCCCTTCTTTCTATCCCCTTTCCTATTTCAACTCTCCTAGTTCCCCTGATTTACTCTTTTCTCCCATAGCCTCATTACCCTATCCCTTCCCTACTTATCTTTCCACCAGCTTCCCATCCCTACTCCACTTCCCATCCCCTTCCCCTTACTTCACTACTCCTACTTATCTCACCTCCATACCCCTCATAGTATGTCCCTCCTCACACTTCCCTCTACCCACTTCTCCTCTCCTAATTCCCACCTCTCCCCTACCTCTTACCCCTTCCATACTTTCCCCCATTTGCCCACCCCTTCCATACTTACCCTTCCACCAGCTTTCCCTGCCTAGTCCACTTCCCGTCCCCTTATCTCCCTTCGCCCCTTCGGTCATTCTACCTACACTCCCTCTCCTCCATCTCTACTTTCCCTCCTCCCCTCACCCTCTCTTCACTTCTCCTTCTAACATTTTGCCTCCACCCCTCACTATCCCTACTCACCTCTCCACACTACTTTCCACTTCTCTCTGAACTTTCCCTCCCCTACTCCTCTCTCCCTTTCACCCCTCCCGGGAAGAAAAGTACGACGTACGGACGGACACCCGACTGAAATAATAAGGGTTTCTGCCCGCGAATACGAAACCCTAAAAACCTAGGAATAAAATAATTTAACCCTTATTTCAACTCCCCTCGATAATTTTCTCAACTCCTTTTGCAATTAGAATACAAATCAGAGATTTAATCGACTATTGCATCAGGATTACATGAAATCGATGCGTTAATTGCTGCGCAGGAGAAATCGGAAAAGCTCAGGCAACTCGAGATGAAGAGTAAATTAACGTGACCTGACGTGTGCGAGACGGTAAAAGGTCAACTGAGAAGATAGGGTTGGGGGTTGTACGGATAATGAGAATAAACGCGCAACGGTTAAGGATGGGTGCCCGTAGCAACTGGGAGATGTTCGATCTTGAATAATTCATCGGAAACGCACGCTCAGTTAGGCGCCCGTGAGACCAGCCACCCTCCATCTTCCATTATACCCTCCGATCTGCGATCTCTGCTTCTCAGACCCCATGCAGGGTTTTCTCCAGTAGTAATATCTTGGCGGCTTCCAAAGAGGAGTTAAATTCGACATTGCGGATTCGCAGATCCACCCATGTCCCATATCGTCCACTACATTTTTTCTCATAAAAAAAAAATAATAAATTTTAGGGTAGTTGGTACATTGATCACTCCTCGCCAATAATTGGCCACCTCGTTTGAATATGATTATGGGTGATTGCCAAAAAGTTTATCACTTTATGTCGTTGCCATTTTGCATTTTTCCTTTTAATAATAATTTTTGTTATAAAATTAACTTAGCAAAGTTCTTATGTAAATGAGATAGAGAAAAGAATCAACAGACATTTTTTGGGTTTTTTTAAGACAGATGATTTTAAGAAGAATGAATTTACGTGTTTTGGACAGAAAATATTTGTACAGAAAAAAGAAATTAGAATAAAGAGTAACAAGTTCAATACCTGCTTTACTTTAAAAAATAATATATTGTTTGGAAAATTTTCGACAATGTTTTGATAATAATTTAAAATGTTATTCGCTTCAGGAGTTAAAATACTCATAACTTTGTCAATATGGACCTTCCTCAAAACGAAACTTCCGCCGGATTTATAAAGAAAACTAGAAGATCTAATTTTTTTATCAATCCGATAAAATACCTATCGTTTCATTTCCTGTAAAATGCTTCTGTGGGAATTTTTCGTATTTGATAATTATAGTGTGAAGTGTTGAACAAATAAAAATATGATAATAAACATTGATTTGCATATTTATAAACTTATAAACTATATATAAATTTTTCATCTGGGTACCTATTCTTTAAAAAATGTACCTTTTCACATTTTTAGAGGAGAATAGGTATTGTGATGACTGTTATTGAATTAAAATTATATTTAATTATTAATGTCATTGAACCATCACTGTGAAAAGTGAATGTGTAAATCCGAGACAATCATTAAAAAATTTCAGGGTATCCGCTGAACGGGAAACCGGGAATTAACATGGAATTTTGATCACCGGGAAGAAACCAGGATATAGCCGGTTTATTTATTTATTTTTTTAAATTTATTAATTTGTTATTTTTTGAACACTGGGAATTCTTTAGATTTTTTATGACGATAATTATTTTTCAATAAATATAGTTAAGCTTTTCGAAAAAGAATGTGTTTGAAGTTATGCTCAGTAATACCAACGATCTCCGTTTAAATATCGAAGATAATTTTTATAGATCCTCGGTCACAAAAAACCGAATATCTACAGAATTTCCCAAAATTTTCACTTTGATTTTTTTTAATGACAGACTTAAAACTCATTCTCTTATTCCCTTTTTGTAAAAAGAATTCTGCTTTTTCCCCCTTTTTCAAGAAAATTCCCCTTTACCCCCTTTATCCCCTTTTTTTCGTTTTTTTTTCGCTCAACTGGAAAGTTTACCATTATGTTTTTGGTTCAGAATTCATTTCTTTTGGTCGAAAATTCAACTGTTTTGTTGAGCATTCGTCTTTTTGGATAGAAAATTGGTCCTTTTGGATTGAAAGTTTATCTTTTTGTAGAAAACTCGTATTTTTTTTTTTTGAAAGTGAATTCTTTTACATTGAAAACTCTACTATTATACGTTATTATTATTATACCATTAAGCCATTTCCCTTTCGGGGTAGGCGTGAATTCCTCGGTTGGAAAGTAGTAATGTGTGGATGGGTATAGAGGGTTAAAAATTCTACTATTTGGTTGAAAATTTAATTTTTTTTATTTACAAGTCATCTTTTTTGGTTGAAAATTAATCTTTTATGGTTGAAAGTGAGGTTTTGATAACTTGACCGATCGGGTGCACACCTACTTCTGACTTCAAGATACTTTATGATATTTCAATTACTTCAAAAGATTTCACTGACTTCAGGAGAGTTTTTAAGCGACTTCACAAGAATTCTAGTGACTTCAAATTAATTCAAGTGAATGCAAGTGACTTCAAGTAACAGCAAGTTACTCCAGATATTTCAGGAGATTTCATTACAGGTGTACACCTGACTTCATGAATTCTTAAGCCCTCTGTTAAATTGAAAACTCTATCATATTTTTGTTTTAGAATTTCATCTCTTTTGGTTAAAAATTCTACTATTTGGTTAAAAATTTAACTATGTTTTCTTTAAAAGTCATATTTTTTGGTTGAAAGCTAATTTTTTTTATTTGAAAAGTCTAAAATTACATTTTGGGTTTAGAATTTATCTTTTTTGGGCGAAAATTCAACTATTTTGTTTAATATTCAACGATTTTCTTAAAAAGTCATCTTTATCGGTCCAAAATTCAACTGCTTTCTTGAACATGTATCTTTCTGGATAGAAAATGGATCCTTTTTGATTAAAAATTCATCTTTTGGTTTAAAATTCATGTTCTTGGTGGAAAATTCAACTGTTTTATTCAACATTTATCTTTTTGTTTTCCTTTTGGACTTTTAATTTATTTCTTAGTAAAAAAGTCATCTGTTTTTTTGAAAATTCATATTTTTTTGGTTAAAAATTCAACTGTCTTATAAAAGATTCGTTTGCTTGGCTTGAAAATTAAAATATTTTGTTGAAAATGCAACTGTTTTTGGTTGAAGATCAATCTTTTTTGTTTGAAAGTTTGATCATGTGGCTGAAGATTCATCTTTCTAGGTAGGAAATTCAACTGTTTGTTTAAAAATTCAACTATTTGGTGGAAAATTCATAATTATTGGTTGAAAATTAACTTTTTTGTTGGAAATTTTTCTTTTCGGGGGTCAAAGTAAAAGATTTTCTATTAACATTCGACTTTTTAGCTAGAAAACTCAACTCTTTTGTTGAAGATTCATCTTTTTTGGTTGAAAATTCCACTATTTTCTTGAAAATGCAATATATTTCGATTTGAAATCTTGGGAATATTATACCTAAATTATTGTTATTTAATAGAATTTATTCCCCTATTATTCCATTATTTTCTTAAAAAATCACCCTATTTTCCCGGCTTTGAGAGCATTGTGGTCTATGATATTCTAAAATGTTTAATTCTTTCTAAATTTTAGACAATAAAGTAATTAGTATTGCATAATTATTGTTATAAACGCTTGAAACCCAACTGAAGAAATGTAATTTTCGATAAGAAAAACCGGGAAATAGCCTGGAATTTTTTTATTGATCTTCCAGTGTACACCCCGAATTTCCTCAAGTTTTTAAAATATTGTTTTCTTTACTTCTCATTCTGCACGTTTACATATCAAAACTGTTATAGGTACTTACATAATGTGCGTCATACTTTTTTTATGTAATATGTGAATGCATTAATTACACAATAAAGTGTTAATTAGGTGTCATAAAATTTGCATAATTGATTACTGGCAAGGAAAGAAATTCATCGGCATAATTTTTTAGAGTTATGAGATACTAAATGCTGATGATAACGTTTCGTTTCATGTTTCAGAGACGTAGAAACGGAGTAGAGCAAGCTCACAATGCCTATAGTTAATTATGGTTAGCGAGCCTTGCGTTGTTACGTATGACACGCATTGACCCAGTTTCGCTGAACTCACTTTAGGTGACACTCTCTCTTTCTAAATCTTCCTCGTCTTTCATATGTCGTGGGTGTGTCGAACCTCTATCACTCATTCTGCTATATCCATACTATTTTACCGATATTACGCAACTTCTAATTGACCATAATTCTCGTCATAATTACATATTCGGCAACTTTTCTCTTCACTTTGAGCTGCTAAGAAAAGCGAATAATACCAGAAAATGTAGGTCATCAGAAGAAAATCAGAAACTATTAGGGGAAAAAATTATTTTTCCAAATTATCCTAGAATTAGAGTGCTCTTAATTTGAATTTTGTTGTTATTTTTGTCTGATCTATGACTCATGATCACTTTGAGAAGCTCGTCGCCTGGGGTGATTGCTAAACAGCTTGATTAGCGACCTGGGTTGTAGCAGTATTGCGGAACAAACGTGTTATTCAAATAAGCAACGCGGTAATTTTATATTTATCTAAAAAGCTATACCCCCCCCCCAACCATACCGCCTCGTACACTTCCCTTTCACAATTTTCTCGTATGAACTCCATGATTCCTGACAGTATTTAGCTAACTTAGAAAAAATATTATTTGAATCAAAGAAATGTAGTACTGAATACGTTAAATCAAATATTTTTTTAATCGAAAGAAATTTTTCTTATAACAGGAATGATTTTTTTGTTTAAAAAAAAATATTAACGGAATTTTTGATAACAAAGACAAATTTCCAACGAAAGATACTAACATATCCTATTGTTCAAATATTGTAAATATTCTTTGAAGTCTAATGATTTTTTATACAAATTTCAATTTCCGACGAAAAACGATAACAAATTCCAAGATTGTTAGGCATGTAAATTTTATTTTTTTAAACAAAAATCACTGGATTTAAATCTGGTTTTCATTGTTGTTTGAAAAATAAATTTCTGATGTGAAACCCTAAAATTGTTTAAAAGTTGTGAATCTTTTTTGAAATATATATTTTTTCTTAAAAATACCAATTTACGATGAAAACACTAACATAATGCAAAGTTCTTACAAGATTCTATGTAAATATTGTTCAATTCATAATGATTTTTGATTTAAAAATAAAGAATGATTAAATTTTCGATAAAAAATTTTTCCGTTCTATTCTGCAATATTTAATCTTGCAGTAATTTGCAATTCATTAGAAAATAATTAATGTTCAGTGGATTTAATATTATATGTAAACCAAATTTATAATGACAGATTCCTTAGTACATTTTACTTAATAAAGGAATAATTTTTGGTAAAAATATAAGAGAGTCTTTAATTTCATGATGCGTAGCTAGTAGAGGGCCTGCCCTTGACTAAGTTAAAGTTAGCTTCTATAGACAGGAAGACCTTGTAACATATAATTCTTCCTCTACTATGGTGAAACGATTCAAACTCAGGCATGCGGTACTTCATTAATTCCCGAAAAAATTTTACGTCTCTAATGTAAACCTCATTTTATTTGATCGAATGAATGAATGGATGAGTCGACAAGTAAGTGACGTGAGAGTCGGACGACCTAAACGGGTTTAATTGCAATTCCAATTAGTGCGGTAATCTGCACTTTGCATATATAAAGTTCACTCCATATATACATAAAAGAAATACATTAAACCTTAGGTAACATTCATTAATTTGTACTTCATTTTTCTATGTGTTTCTGTTCGTACACATGACGTAATCAAAGTGCGTAGGCCAAGGCGCTCTGCACAATATCTATTGGTGTTCGTCTGTTGAAACGAGCTATCATTTATACGTCTCAGAATGTTCCTTTTTTACATTCACATTTATCTCGAGGAATTCCACAGAAAATTGTAACGGAACTTATTTGTAATTTACAGGGTCTTTAGCAAACCGGGAAAACGGGAAAACCGGGAATTTGTCAGGAATTCCGTGAAAAGATCCGGGAAGTCTGTAGATCAGGGACAACCTGGAAGTAAGGGGAAAGTTATAGCATTTTATTGGTTAGGGAAAAATCAGGGTTTTTGATAAAAATCTTGCAAAGTCTGGGAATTTCTATTAGAGGCACTTTAAATAACTGTCAAGAATAATAATTTGAAAATGTTTGCTAAAAATGTTACCAGATTAAAATTCTGGTCTCTGAATATTAATAGTCAGGGAATAGTTAGGGAATTTTGAAACTGAAGTTTGCGGTCAGCCTGATACTAATATTCTTGTTAGTAATTTATTTTCCTTATATTTCTATTTGTATTTCTTTTTTTTCAGTTGGCCCCTCCTATCAATTTGTTTTTAGTTAAAAATTGTACTGTTTGGTTGAAAATTCAACCATTTTGTTCAAAAGAATTTTTTGTTGTTGAAAATTTAACCTTTTTGGTACAAAGCTAATCTTCTTGGCTGAAATTTCCTACTTTTCGTTAAAAATACAACTATGTAGTGTAAATTTAACTTTTTTGTTGACAATTTATATTTTCGGGTTAAATATTCAACTGTTTTACAGAAAGTTAATATTTTAGCTTAAAACTTTATCAGTTTGGTGGAACTGTTTTTCATTCTTGACCCCTTTTCTACCTCTATTTGTAGCCACTATCTTGTTAAAACTTCGTCTTTAAGAACTACAAATCTTTTTTGTTGAAAACTTGATTATTTTATTAAAAATTAAATAATTCTGTTAAAAAGTACTAGCTTTTTTTGGTCAAAAATTCACCTGTTTTGTTGAAAATTCGTCGTTTTTAATTGAAAGTTTATATTTTATGGTAGAAAAGCTACATTTTCTGATTGCAATAAATAAATAAAATTTGAAAATTTTAAATTCTGATCTGAAATTTAATTGTTTAATTCCGTTTATAAAAGATTCTTGCTTAAACATGTTACAAAATTAAAATGCTGGCCTTCGAGTACTAATGGCCACGGAAGGTGAGAAATTGGTCAGGAAAAAATCAGGGAAAAGTAAAGGAATTTTGAAAATGAAGTTTTTCGGCCTACCGTATCTTACTATGATTTTTCCATGTATTTTGGCGCGCTAAATGCGAAAATCACACACAACAATTTTTTTTGGAAGTCTTTTTGAGATATCAATGTTCAATTTTTTTTTTCAATTTTCAGAGTTGTTCCGACGTTTTTGAGTATATCTTGAGTTCTAATTGACCGATTTTCCTAAACAAGCATTCAATTTGAAGGCTACTGAATCATCTACAACTTTCTGTTCTAAAGTTTTAGAACGGGCCAGGAATTTAATTAAATTTTTAATACTCGAACTACAGTATTTGTATTAATCTTAGTACTTTTTTAAACTAATAATAAGTTGCGACTGTAGTTCGAGCTTTTAACTTAATGATGAAAAATTATTTTGATCAATTTCACTAATGTTTCCTCAAAGGTCTTTTGGGAATTTCGTAAATTTAATATCGATTTTCATGTAACATACCAAATCCAGAGAGACTCTTATTCTTTGATCTCCCTGATTTTCTTCTCCCCCTAGATCTTTCATCCTTTCCTTTCCATTCTACTAAAAAATTAAAAAAATGGTATTCCTGAATCGCTACTAAAATTCTCGAGACTATTAATTGCCTCTTCTATTAACGCAGTGTCATGATTAGAAAGCTGTCCATTTGAGCAATTTCATCCACGCAATAGCAAGAAATAACTTTTTCATGGAAAATCTTACAAACGTATCGGCATAAATATGAGTTTTTATTAAACTCCAAGGAAAAATAAATATTAATAAAAAGATAATAAATTATGAGAGCTAGTGAAATTCTTTCGCATTCGAGTCGAGGATAAAATAAACATTTTCAATGGGACTGTCAATTTTCCTTAAATATGTATAGTGACTGGCAAACGTTACGAAGGATTTAATGTAGAAAAAATACGATTAAGAGATAAGCTTACTTTCGTAGTTTTGACAAGAGCCAATGACCATTGATCATTGATCATGAGAGCAAGAAAATCCTAATCGGACTGGTTTGGAGACTGAATGTCGGCGAAGAAATATCGTTTTATTAACACTGTTGTATAGCATGTACAACGATAACCCAGTGAACCCAACAGCCAAGTTAGACATGAAATACATCCTTTGATAAATCGGGTGCGTGAAATAAAGAAAGAGAATTATACTTGAAATGATAGATCAGAGATTAATGATCTGAATTGGCTTTCACTTTCTTAAGCGTTCAACTCCTCACAGACCACATTTGCTGATTACAAAAAGCTCTCAGATAAAGGAAAAATCTGTGGTCTGCAAAAATCGTTTATAAGGGTCCGTCCATAAACTACATTACCAATTTTGGACTATTTTTTGCCCGCCGTTCGCCCCCCCCCCCCTTCGAAATGTAACGCAGCCCAAAATTGTCTCAAAGAAGGTGAAATAGGTGATTTATCACGAAAATAGGAGAATAATAGGGAAATAAATTCTTTTAAATAAAATTCATGTGAAAGCCATATTGAATTTAATATTAATTACTTTAAATTCCTAATATTTCAAGTCGAAATATGTATATTGCATTTTCAACGAAAGAGGTGTATTTTCAACCTAAAATAGACCAATTTGCAACGAAAAAGTTAGTTTTCAACCAAATAGTTGCATCGACAATAGATAGTTGAACTTTTAACCAAGTGGTTACATTTGCAACCAAGAGAGGTGACCTTTTTATCATAAAAGATAAATTTTCAATCCTAAGAACGAATTTTTAACAGAAAAGTTGTATTTTTGAAACAAAAAAGATGACTTTTTAACAAAGTGGTTTAATTTTCAACAAAATAGTTGAATTTTAAGCTAAATGGTCGAATTTTCAAACAAAAAGTATTAAAATACAACCAAAATAGTTTACTTTTCTAGAAGACAGTGTATTTTTCCACCCGAAAATTTGAATTCAGAACAAAAAAGTTCATTTTCTACCAAACAAGATGACTTTTCTACTATAAAATATGTATTTTCTACTTAAGACGAATTTTCAACCAGTTATATTAAAGGAAAAAGAAATAATTTTTTCAAGAAAAGAACTGAGATTTCAACCAGTTGAATTCAATAAAGAAGATGAATTTTTAACCAAATAGTTGAATTCTCAAGCAAAACATGCGATTTATATTCTAACCAGAAAGACGAATTTTTAATAAAATAAATGAATTCTCAACCCGAAAAATATGATTTATCAACGCAAATGTTAATTTTCTACCAAATAGTTGCATTTTCAAGCCAAAAGGACTGACTTGAATTTTCTACAAAAAAAACTAATTTCCATCAAAATTGTTAAATTTTCAACCGGAGATGAATTTTTGAGTAAAATAATTTAATAATAATTGAACGATTTGAATTAGAAACAAAACAATTTTTGAAGTTTTTAAAATAGTTTGATTGTTACATTTTTTCCTTTAAATCTATAAAATTTTGAAACATGAGGTTGTTAACGTTTAAATTCTAAATTGTTAAAGTCCAAGTACATTCAACTCTAAATTATATAATTTTGAATATTTTATGATCAAAGTCTTGAAATTAAAATGATTCATGTTAGAATTCTTCCTGTTTGAAATTATACAATTTCAAATCCTTGAAATAAAACATTTTTGCATTGGAGTTTCATGGATTGTGAAATATTCAATTTGATACCATACACCATTGGAATTTAAATTTAAGTTAGTTTCTTTTGATAATATCGCAATTGTCAAAGGTTGACATTTGAAACCAAATAATTTTGAATATTTCAATATAAAATTATTTAATTTTGAATAGATTAAATAAATTTTTTTAAACTTGAAACAATTTCAATTTATATTTGAATTTAAAACTTTTCTGTGTGGAATTTGCATCTATTATAAAATCTATGATTTTAAGAATCGAAAATATATTTTTAACTTATGTCTCATGAAAGAAAAAACATTCTTTTTTATGAAAAGGTAAAAAACTTACGAAAGATAATTATTTTAATAATAGTTTTTGTAATTGAATATTTTCTACAACTCTATTATTTCCAATTTTGAAAATAGGTAAAGAATTTTCAAATATAAGTATTTGTTTAAAACATATTCCCTTTTCCAAAAATTGTTGTAACGATTTCAGCCATAGAAAAATTTACTTCCAACATTGAAAACAGTATACTTGTATAGAATGTTTTTACCGAACAAAATGAGCTATAATTTCTCAAAATTTAATCATTTTGAAAAATTTGTAAGAAGCGGTAATAAGAAAAAATTCAGTTGCAAAAAACATGGTTAAAATAAATCTTTTTTGTAAGTTTAAAACATTTTTCATTAGAAGTAATGTTTTTCATTTGAAATCACATCAGTCATATTATTTTGATTCTTATAATCATCTAACTTTTGGAACGAAAACTACCTTAAACTTTGAAATTTTGATCCGGAACTCCTAGCAACCTAAATTTCGTTTAAAACTTTCAATTTTTGGTATCTAACAAAAAATACGCTGGCATCAAATTCAGTGCAATTGATCAACATTCAAGCCAAATTTGTCTAATTTTAAGACACAATTCTGAAATTCAGGTAATGAGGTGCTTAATTTGGACCAACTTGAGTCAAATCAATTTTAAGATATGAAAACTCAAGCGTTGGTTTTTGCTGTGAAGTATCTACTTTCATAATCTACAGAAAATGAAAACTGAAGGTTAGATTATTTAATAATTCAAATAAAGGATATATTCTTAAAAATCTTTTCAAATTCTACAAGAAAGGTCAGGGTTATCTCAAGATGAAAAAGCTAGCTTTGCATACAAAACAAGATTCAAAGAGGGTTCATTCCAGTTTCAAATAAAATAAGGTTTATGTAAAGTCTATTGAAAGCGAGTATAATAACTACTGTATGCATGCAATTAGCTTTTGAGCAAATGCCATTCCATCGATTTTGTGTCGTAATATTTCTTCAATTGCGTAATACAAGCGAAAGAGACATAAAATGTGAAAAATTACATAAATTGATCCGATTTCTAAAACGATGATGTCAAATTTAACATCAATTATTAGTATTCTACGAAACTGAATATATGTGCCTTATTATGTTCTTTCTTATCCAAATTTGGGTGTTTTCTTTTTCAATAATTCTCTTTCGCTTCAAAATTCTTTCACATATTCATTTTTTGTATTTTAGGGAATTTTTAGGGAAATAAAGTATTCTTTCAATCTTTTCTTAAAATTTGATTAAACCGATCTTTTCCCACAGCCCAATGGGAAATAGCCATTGGCCATATTGGACCAATACTGGCTGCTAATATAATAAATAATTAGGTTTAATTTTGCTCCAATATTGGCCCAATATTTCCCACTGAGAAGAGGTTTTATTCTCTTTTGAATTACACAGGATTCATGCTTAACTGATGGTATTGTTCCGAGAAAGATGGTTAATTTGAATAAAATTTACGCAATTCTTGCCTTTGCTACCCTTTTCAGTGTCCACTCTAATTTACGTAATCATGATGTAATTTATCCGCATTCATACCCTTGCTCTTCAAATTTGAATGAGCAATATTGAGTAACAAAATTACTTTATTATCAAAGACATTCTCTACCGTTGTTTCTTCTTTTTGTAATAATTACATTTTTATTTCAACTTCTCATTTGTGTAAATTTGAAAGCAAAATGCAATTTGAGCTGAAACATATTGCTGTTTATTCTTTATTCAATAAATTTGCGTATTTTTTGCGCAAAATGGACCCTAGAAATTTTCAGTGCAACTAACATAATTCTGCCCGTAAAATATATTCAATTTCTTTTTATCCCCAGGTGTTATCAACACCTGCAAATCAAAAAAACGTTTCATTCACAGATTCGAATGTTAAAATGGTCTTATTCAGTTTTTAAATACATGCAACATAAAGCAATCTCTTTCATATGCATTGAATATTTAATTAAGATCCAGATAAGAAAGTTGCAAGTGACAATTTCCTGTTACTTATGATTCATCATCAGTCATTTGCACATTTGTAGATTTATGCTTCAGTCCAAGATAATTTATTTCTGCTCAAATCTTTGTTAAACTTATTTTCCAAATCTGCCATTTGAAATCAATCCCATTTGAAAAGTGAAATTGTGTTAATGCATCAAGCATCTACTCTAAATTTTATAGAAGGAACCCAAAGAAATTTTGTACACTGGGCAAAAACCAGGAAATGACCGGAAATGTGATTTAGTGAGCCGGATTTTTCTCTCGAATATACTAATATGCAAATTAAAAGTGGCAATCTTGACTTTAAGGAGTTAATTTTCTAAACGAATTATAATTCTAAGTTGCGAGATAAAATTTCATTAAAGAAATATAATTTTGAGTTTGAGAGAGGGAATTTCCGCTAAGAATTATAATTTTTACTTCCACACAGGGAATTTTAGTAAAGAATTAGAATTTTGAGTTTGGGACAGGAAATTTCAGTGAAGAAATGTAAGGTTTACAATTTGGACAGGCAATTTCCACAAAGAATTAGAATTTTGACCCTGGTATGGAGAATTTTCTAGAGGAATTATAATTCTAAGATAGTACTGGAAATTTCCGTACAGAATTATCATTTTTACGTTCTCTATAGAGAAGGCAATTTTGTTAATAATTGTAACTTTTGCTTCAGGACAGGGCGTTTCCTTAAAAAATTAAAAATTTATTTGGAACAGACAATTTTTGACATGGAACGGGAATTTCGGAAATGAATTTTAATTCTAATTTAGAAGAAGAGAATTTAAATAAAAATTCCTGTTCCAAGTCAGAATTCGTTACAATTTGGAACTACCCTCTTACAAAATTAAAATAAGGAGTTCATATACTTAATTATAGTGTAAAATTTAGGGAATTTTCGAAAAGATTTATCATTGTGAGTTTGGGCGGGGAATAAATAAATAAAATATAAAAAAGAATTCTATTTTTGACATGTAACAGGCATTTTGTAAAATAATTTTTATTCTGATTTAGAAGAAGCGAATTTAAAAAAAAATCTTGTTCAAATTCAGAGTTATAATTAATTCTTTGACAAAATTCTCTGTTCCAAATCAGAAATCATTGGAATCTTTCTAAATGTTTACAAATCTCTTGAAATCTTTGAAAATATCTTGGAAAAAAATCAAATCTTTTAAACTCTTTTAAATTGACCGGAAAAAATTAACAATTGATTGGTAGAAAACCGGGGAATGACCAGGAATTAAAAATCTTCCATCGGGTAGACAATAGGGTGGTTCTTATATTACTTTTTTTTTTAATCATTTGTTCCTACTTGGGGTTCTGGTGCGAGTGCCTAAAAACAGAATGACTTCCAAGTTTTATAAAAATCGGTAAACAATGTTTAAACATTTAAAAAATCTAATAAATTATTGTAAAATGAATGTTTGACAGGAAAATAAATTTATTTGAAAAATTCGAAGATGGGGGTCAATTAAATATTTCCAAAATAGCTCATTTCTGCAAATGTCAATGAATTATTTTAAACTTTGCTAGAAAAAGAAGTTTAATTTTAGAAATCATTGGACGATCCCAGAAGTTCGAAATGTTGAAAAACTCCATGCATGGCGGCCAATTAAATATTCAAAAAATAGCTCCTATCTGTAGTTAAACATTTATATTCAAGGGATTCCAAATGAGTTATACTTTACGGAATAAAAGTAGATTTTATTTCAAGGGAGTTTTACGGATTTTGACAATTCAAGGAGAGAAGATTAAGATTTACAGTAGCTCTAATTTTTTTGAAGATTTTGGGAGATTTTACAAGTGTCAATGGATTTAAACAAATTTCAACAGACTTCAATTAAATTTTAAGAGATTTTGAAGATATCAAGGGAATTCCAAGACTTTTGCTGCGTAAAGTTTATTTGTGCATTAATTCCTTTAATATTTTGTTCTTATTTATTCTAATGATGATTATCTTATCATTATTTTCTATATAATGATTTTTTAAAATGAATTTCCTATAATCCATGGAATCTTTTGCAATCTCTTACATAGAAAAAACTGAGGGTACAAAATGTCGCAGGTAATTGGCCAAGCAGGGTAAACACAAGGTGGGTACACCAAATTGAGGTCAACTTTCCGTGGTGAATCGCAAATATCTCATGTCAGCTACAGACAGCACTTCACGTTTCGTACCCCTAGTTTTTTCTGTGCAATTAACTCGATTCTAGATAAAGTCAATGCCAATCTCGATAATTTTTTCCAGAGAGCCTCTTCATCAATACCGTAATTTTCGTTTGGACTTGACTCGATTTCCACACTGTCGATTTGCCTGAAGTCTTGCAAGTTTTCGGTTAACTTCCTTCACCCAAGTGACTCTTTGTAAAGTCGAGGCGAACCTCGAGTTAACTTTCTTCTTGATTGACGTTCGGTTATTGTCGCATTTGCATAACTCGCCCTTTCCTCGCAAGTCCGACCTCTCTTCTTGTCTCTCCTACCCCCAGAATTTCTCTACCCGTCTCCTCCCACCATCCCTCTGGAAATAAGGAAGAAGTGAAGACAGCGTGTCAAATCGAATTTGCCTCATTTACCCCTTCCTGCATCCCCTCTTACAGTTCCCAGCCGGAGAATCTATTAGAATAATTTTTATGAATCTAATTTTAAATTCCGGCGAACGAAGTTACTTCACTGTCACGCTGTCAGCGGCTCTTTATTAAGTGGCTTCGCCTTCCACTCGGCCGAAGGCCCCTTCCAGAATGCCGCGACCTGTCGCCACATCGGAAAGGAATAATTTAAATAATTTTCCACCTAATTTCTTTGTCCTTCCACAACTCACGCGCATAACCTCCGCTTAAGCCTCTTCAATTTTCTTCTCAATTCCCCCCTTCTTTAAAGCTCATCCCCAAGGCAAATCAAATCTCAGATTTCACGAAAACTTAACTCGATTTTTAGATTGAGTTTCTAATTCAATTTTTCAAATAAAAGATGAACTTCCAAGACATTATTTCAATGTCTTCACTTCAGGCGTCAGGGTACTCAATTTGGAACATTTGCATTCTTTGCCTTCTTTCACTTTGCAATACATAGAATCGATATTCTACATGGGAATTTGAATTGAAACTTGAACTACTGTGTTTTGGAAATAAAAGGGATTGAAAATTTCAACTGATAGAATTCCAGTTTACACTAGTTATAAAAACAACTTTACACCTAGAAGATCAATAAGGAAAAAAATTTGATCAAATATGTTGAATTTTCAAGATAAAAAGGTAAATTTTCAAGCAAAGATGGAACAGTTTCATTTTCAGTTAAAAAATTAATTTTCAACGGTAAAAAAAGCAAATTTTCAACTAAAGAAATAAAATTTTAACTAAAATTATGAATATTCAACCAATAAATGAATTTTTAACCAAATAGTTGAATTTTCAATCAAAAAGATTAACTTTCTAATAAAAAAGACAAAATTTCAACGTACTATATGAATTTTCAGCAAAAAATTGAATAGTTTAATCTTCAGTTGAAAAAAAAATTTATTTAAAAAAAAAAGAAGAATTTTCAACCAAACAGTAGAATTTCCAACTAAAAAGGATCAGTTTTCAACAAAAAATGAAATAGTTCAATTTCCAGTTAGAAAACTTAATTATCAACTAAACAAAACAAAAAATTCAACATAATAGTTACAGTTTCCATAAAAGAAATTAATTTTTAACTAAAATTATGAATCTTCAACCAAAAAAAATTAATTGTTAATCAAAAAGGTGAATTTTTTAACAAAAAAGACAAATTTTCAATCTAAAATAGAATAGTTAAATTTTCATGTCAAAAATTAATTTTCCAAATAAAATTAATTTTCAAGAAAACATTTAAAGTTTCAACCAAGAAGTAAATTTCTACAAAAAAGAAGACTTTTCAACCCAATAGTATAATTTTCAAATAAAAAAGAGAAATTAAAAAAATAGAACTGTTGAATTTTCAGTAAAAAAATTAATTATAAAAAAAAGAATTTTTAACACAACACTTCCATTTTCGATCATGGAGAGGAATATTTCAAACTAAAATGTTCAATCGTTACCAAAAACAAATGAATTTTTAACAAAGTATTTGAATTTTGAGCCCAAAAAGGTGAATTTCTAAAGATGTAATACTTGTTATTGCAACCACAAAAGATTTTAATTTTAATCCAAAAACCAAAAAAGTAGAATTTTCCACAAAATAGTTGAGTCCTGAATCAAAACAGATTAATTTACAATCAAATAGTAACTTATCTTCAAGTAAATTCTTATTTTACTCCCAATTTCGAATAAAAATCCACAAACTGTATAAAATTTTAGAAATGTATGTTTAAATTATTAGACGATTAAAGTTGAAATTTCCGATCTTGGAAATAGTTCATATAAAATATTCTAATATTATACAAATTTCTACAGTTTAAAATTATAATAAAAGCAGAGAAAATCTAAGAAAGTTCCGTTTGTAGGCATAAGTGATCAAATCACTTGGAAGTTGGAAGCAATCATTTTTAATCAAAAAGTATGACTTTTTAACAAAATTGTTGAATTTTCAATAAAATAATGAAATTTTTAACAACAAAAAAATAATAGAAGATTTTGCAACAAAAAGAAGTAACATTCGACAAAAAATAGATATCATATATTTTAGGTTCTACTAATTCAATTCACATTTAAGTTGCAAACGAGAAAAAGATCAAAAAATTGTAATAGGGGAAAAACTGTGAAACTTCCGATAAAATATAAGAGTTTTGATCATTTATGGACTAAGGAATAATAGTTTAAATAAACATTAAAATTTATTTTAAATATTTTCTAAATATTAGATTAGAGAACTGGAAATGCTCAGAAAATAAAGTTAATTTTTGAATGCACACTTTTAAATCCAGATTGCACAAAGTGTGTCGGACCACGCAACATTTTAGGCCCTGATGAAATTATAAAATTGTACGTTTGTAAGACTTTCTTCTTACTGAAACATTTTATTTTCTAAAAATTGCGGATGAGAAATAAAATAAATTGTTGGATTATATCAACTTTAAAGGCTAATTTTCAATAATTTCAAACTAATAAACACTTGTCCCTAGTCCGAAATTTTTCTGTACTTGTAATTTTATACCAGTTTTTATGTGAAAAAAATGTCGCTAATTTTCTATGAATTTAGATATATTTTATTTTTTACAACAAAATAAAACGTTTTTTATTGGGCTCTTTACAACTCAGTTTATAAATACACACTATTTAATAATAATCTTAGTATACATGTACACATTAGAGATATATTTTCAGCAGTCCTGACTTTTTCGTGAAAGTTTAAGCATCAGCTTTTGGAACCAATCATATTTTTTGATATTCTTTTCTATGTATTTTATATTTCGATGCATAATTTTTGTTACTTATTTAGCGAAAATGAATAATATTCTTTCCGTCTTAGCTATAAATTCAGACTAACAAGGCGATTGCTTAGATTGCTTCATAAGATCCCACCAAGTGATTTAGGTGGCAGTAATTTTTAGACAGACTTATCGAATGTTTGGAATTTCTTCTTTTTTCTTTCTTTTTTCCTAATATTCATTCTATTTTTTTTTCTTTTCTTTCTCATTTGTATTTTCCTTCGCTTTCTTTCCCTTTTTCTAACTTCGTCTGCTACTTGTGTTATTTCCCCCCCTCTTTTGTTAGTTTTTTGCTTCTCTTGAATTGTACTTTTCACAGAAATAATCTTGTTTTCCAAACACAAAATACGTAAATTGCATCGTAGTCAAAAAAATGAAACCGGAAAAACAATCAATAGAAGAGGGGTAAAGAAGAAATAATTCAAGAAATAGTAGAAGTAGAATAAGAAAAGGAAAAAAAGCGAGGGAAAATAAGAACAAAAGCGAATGAAAAGAATTGAAAGAATATTAAGAAAAAAATTTATAGCGTTCATAAAAAACGTTCTCTTTGGTTGAAAAAATATACAAATTCTTACAAATTAAACGCAGTTTCTTCCTTTTTTTTACATGAAAACTGGTATAAAATTTCATATGTAGAAAAAAAACTTGGGATAAGTGTTTATTAGGTTTAAATTATTGAAATTTAGCCTTTAAAGTCGATCTATGATTTCAAAGAAACTATTGCACTGATTTGTTTATATGTTGAATAATTGAAATATTAGACATTCTAAATCTTTGTAACATTTTTTTACATTTTTTGTACTGTATAACGTATTTCTTACGTATTTATTTATTTCTTACGTATAACGTAATTCTGGGGTAAAATAATTTTATACAAAAATAGTACCCAACATTATTTCCCTCTTTTGACATTTTTCTCGTTTTTCAACTTGAATGTGAACTCAAAAGAAAGTATACTATATTTTTTATTAAGAATTCGTCTTTTCTGGTTACAAATTGTATTAACGGGTTGAAAAATTAATTATTGTGTTGAAAATAAAACAATTTTCTTAAAGGTCATCCTTTTGGGTTGAAAATTAAACTTATTTGAATTTTAAATTGGTGTAAAATATGTAATACATTACACATTAGAAGAAATTAAATGATTTTGAGAAACAGAAGAGATACATAGATCAATATCGCTTCCTCGTAGAGGAAGCTTTGGAATGGTAACAATTTCCAAAAGATTTTCATTCATTTAATTAAACCTTCCTCAATCTAAAATTGTCTAATAGAATGTTCATATCAATTGTCAGGATGTGTGTGCATGTGTGTGTGGATGTCACACTTTTTTGTGTACACGATAATTTGAAAACGGTTTCAGATAAATTGATGAAATTTGGAGGGCTTATTTTCACCACTAATATCTTGAAACTGACCGAAGGATTTCTAAAAATAAAAAGTTATTGTAGCTTGTGTCGTTTTTCCAAAAAGTAAATTTTTAATTTTTGATGCATTTTTATAACAAGAGCTTAAACAAATTGGTAGATCTTTTTTGGTTGAACAACTTTTATCTCCTCAGTTTTTTCGTCTCTTGTGTCGTTTTTCCAGAAATTTTTTTTTTTTTATTTTATTCTAATTTTTTACGATTGAAAGAAAATACTCGCCCTTTCCAAAAATTATAAATAACAAATTTTTACATTCTCTTTGAGTGAACAGATTTGCCTTTTTTTCTTTCCTTGTGTCATTTTCCAAAACATTAAATTTTTTATTTGTATTGTTATTTTTTACGATTCAAACAAAAACTAAGCGTCCTATCTTGCTTGTGTCGCCCGTCCAAAAATTTAATTTTTTATTTTTAATGTTGTTTTTCACGAATAAAACAAAAATGACGCGTCCTATCAAAAAGTAATTCATAACAAATTTGTTAGATCTTTTTTGGTTACACAATTTTTGTCTCTTCATCTTTTTTTGTATCTTGCATAGTTTGACAGCAAAATGGAATTTTCATTTTCTCAATATTTTTTCTGCGGTCAAAATTTGAATTTACGATTTTTCGAAAAAATTCAAAAAGTTGTGATGATAATTTTTTTTTTAAATTCTTGTATATTTAGCCATAAAAAATTATTAATAACTATTTACCTGTCTCTGGACGCACTGTATTCTCCGCGTCTGTGACTGACCAATGAAAAAAGAGGCCGGAAGAGCGGGAAACTTTGAATTAAGTATTGTTGCACGTCATGGGAATACGCAGCACAAAGTTTTCGAGAAAATATTATGAACGCAAAAGTCTTAAATGTACAAATAGAAATATTTCTCAAGTGTAGAATCGATTTTCTCAGTTCTGTTCCATTCTTTTGTCGATTTCGTGAAACTGAAAGGCCTTCAACCGATAAAAGGATGAAGAAACAGAATTGCTCAAATGCTTTCTACACTTGAAAAGATTATTATGCTAACCTTTATAACTTACCTTCGCGTTTCGGAGATTTTCTCCAAAAAGTCGTATGCAGTTGCAGTACCATGTACTAACCTTCCTGACGGCTGGCATTTCCACCTATCGACGTCATGCCACAAAACTCACTATTCCGCGAAATATTTGCGTCGTGTTTTGATTCTATAATATTGATTTTTAGTTGGCAAATTGTCGTACGCCAACAAAGACTAACGGACGGCGATTTTTTCAACTGCGCAATAAGCCGAGACCGCCTGAACCGTTTTCACTTGGAATGCATCATATTGCGTAATATACGCAACTGACTACTCGTCGACTCGGCCCTTCCGAGGCGAGAGTCACAACCGTCTCTCGCCCTACGCGCTGAGAAATTGCGTGGGCCAGCAGTTCTAGGAATGTCGGGTGTATTTATTTGTATTATTATTCATTTCAAATCACCTGCGCTTTTCGGCTGAAGAAGTAGCGACAGGCGGCGCATCGATACAAGAACGGGGCAGCCAATGAACGTCGTTGATAAAAATAAACTGCCCACTAGCGGTAAGGGTGGAGCCCCCTCCAGCATGGAAAATAACGAATCTCTACGTTTCAAGGACGCTGAAATGTTGGAGACTTTACTGTATTTACTCTACCGCAAATGTAGAGCTAATAGACTATCTTGTCCACAGATATTAATTTTGCTTTTGTTTATTCGATTCGAAATTACTTTACATTCATCTCGCCATTCTGTGCCGACCGATTTATCGCCTCCTTCACGCTTGACCGCTTCTGCCCCCCCCCCCTCCCGAGCGTCCCTTGACGGCCAATCTGAGCATATATTGTGCCGGGTACAGAGACTGTGTTTGCTTTATAATGGCAAGATGAGTGTATTATCTTTCGCAAACTACAGCGCGATTTCTGTTAGAAAGTCAATGTTGAAACTATATTTTGGTCAAGCAAAACCTATAACATTTTTAGTTTACACACATGAATCATTTTCCTCAAATTTGATCTTCAATACATAATTTGAAACAATACGGATTTTATAAATCATCGATCTTAATTAAGATAATCCAAGTTCGTTATGAAAATGTTGAGGCTTTAAAATTCGAATATTTTTAAATTTCGGAGGATTTGAATTTTATTACATTCTCATCCTATTTTAATTTTTGATGTCCATGTAATCCAAGACCTTTAGCTCAAAGATACTTTTAAGAGCTCTTTATTTGCTTTTTGAAACAGTGTTACTCGCGAACATCAGTCTCTGAATAGAAATTAAGTTTAATGTCACTAGGGCAACTTAAGGTAGAAAATAAAAAGATGAATTAAGAACTATGAAGAAGAAAGAGTTTACTTTTAAAGAATACAATTGACCTTAAAAATGACTCAAATTTATTCTCGCATCATTTTTTCCTTTTGTCTGGCCAACTTCTTCTTGCTCAGTTTCTTTTTGGAAGGCTCTTCTTCAGTTGCCTTTGCAACTACATCTTCCTTTTCAGTCAAGATTACTTCTATGTGTGCTGGACTACTCATATAGGCTGAAAAATAAAAGAGGGAAAATTTATTGTGAGACCTAAAGTCAACTTGGAATTTATAAATCTAAGTCAAAAGTGCAAACATTTCGAGACTTTCTTTAAAAATAAAGGAATTACTATGACAGGGATCACCGCGCAAAAGGAGCTCAAAAAAGGGGAAATAGGGTCATTTTCTCACGAAAAAGGGGAAAGATTAAACATTTATTTTTACATGTCGAAAAGAACAAACAATCTTTTTATAGGAAATTTTATATTTTAAAATAATTTTCTATGATTTCTGTCATTAAGGCCATGTGACCGGGTTCCTACTTTACCCACACTTTTTTTATTTGTAAACTTATTTTCACACGAATAGCCACAACAAGTTTAAAATTTGGGATAGTAAATAATAAGCACGAAGAAACGCGGCTCTGGTCCTAAATTTTTATAATTCTGAAAAAATGAAAAAAATTAAATTATTTACAAAAAAAACTTTTTTCATAATTATAAAAATTTAACACCAGAGCCGCGTTTCTTAGTGCTTCTTATTTATTATCCCAAATTTTCAACTCGATGTGGCTATTCGTGTGAAAATAAGTTTACAAATAAAAAGTGTTGGTAAGGTAGGAAGCCAGTCACGTGACCCACTCGCCACATGACCTTAAAGACAAAAGAATTTCAAGTATAAAAGTTAACTCCTAATTTTTTTTCTTGAAAATCTTTAAAGAGAGTGATAGTGAATAATACCTCCGATCTTAAAAATTGAACTATTCTAAAAAAGCATCAACAATTGCAATATTTTCTATTATAAACATTAAATATTTAAGAATCTTCAACTTAAATTATTCAAAATTTAAGAATTTTCAATTCTAAATCTTCCAAATTGAACTATTGCAAACAAAAACTTCAAAATTACATACCTATAAAATATAAATAATGAAAATTGGATAATTTTTAGTTCTATATTTTCAAAATTCAAAAATTTTCAATTGTAACTCTTTAAAATTGTAGAACTTGAAGAGTTATTAATTTTAAAACTATACAATTAAAAAGATGTAATTTTTATGATTTATATTTCAAATTTCTTCAATTTGGAAAATTTAGAATTGAAAACTCTTCACTCTTTACAAAATTTAGGAATTTTTATTCATACATCTTTAAAATTGAAATTTATTCAAATTTAAATCTTCACAATTGAATATTTTTCAATTTTTATTCTCTGAAATGGAACTATTCTATTATAGCATAGAAAATTGCATCATTTTCTTTTATACATATCAAATATTAAAGAATCTTCAATTATAAATATTCAAAATCTAAGAATTTTCAGTTCTAAAACTTCGAAATTGAACTATTAAAAAAAATTGTTCAAAATTACAAACCTTTAAAATATAAATCAAGAACATTGAATAATTTACAATTCTACAAATATTTTCGAAATTAAAGAATTTTCAACTGTAACTCTTCAAAATTGTACAACTTTAGATAATAAAGCTTTAAGATTGTAGACTTGACTTCTTAATATTGAAAAATTTATAATCAATAATCATGTAAGTTTTAAGTTTTGAAATTAAAAAGAAAACTCTTGCACTTTGAAAAAAATGTAAGAATTTTCATTTGTGTACCTTCAAAATTATTTTAATACTTCATGATTGAATATTTTCCAATTTTAAATCTTTGAAATGAAATTATTCCGAAAAAGCATTCGAAATTGCATAATTTTTTATTATAGAGATTAAATATTAAAGAGTCCTCAATTGAAAATATTAAAAATTAAAGATTTTTTAATTCTAAATCTTCAAAATTGAAATATTAAAAAAAACTATCAAAATTACATACTTTTAAAATATAAATCTTACAAATTAAATAAATTGTAATTATATTTGAAATTGAAGAATTTGCATTGTAACTCTTCAAAATTGTAGAACTTTGAATTGTAAATCCTCAAAATTGAATACTTGAATTGGAGATTCCAAGAGTTTTCAATTTTGAAAATTTGCAATTGAAATTTATGCAAGTTTTCAATTTTACAATTGAAAATTTGGTAACTTTCATGATTCACATTTGAAATTTCTTCGAATTGGATGATTTAGAATTGAAAACTCTTGACTCCTGACAAAATTTAAGAGTTTTTATTTATACATGTTTAAAAATCAAATTTTTTCAATTTTAAATCATCACGATTGGCCATTTTTCAATTTGAAATCTTTGAAATGGAACTATTCCAAAAAAAGCATTCAAAATTGCATAATTTTCTATCAGACACATTAAATATTGAAGAGTCTTCAATTGAAGAAACTGGAAAAAATTGAAACTGGAAGAGCTTTGAATTGCAAATTGTTAAGATTGAAGAATTTTCAATTGTAAAATTTAAAAAATTGAATTAGTCCAAAAAAAAGTTCAAATTTGCATACCTAAGAAAAATAAATCTTGAACATTGGATAATTTTCAATTCTATATTTTCCAAATTGAAGAATTTTCGATTGTAATTTTTCGAAATTGTAGAACTTTCAATTGTAAATCTTTGAAATTGAAGAGTTTCACAATTTGACAATTTTCAAACTTTAAAATACATAGTTTTAGATTCTTAATTCACGTATTGAATCAGCCATTTTGCATTTGGAAATTCCATTACGATATTTGAATAAAGCGACCCCAAAATCCTCAGAATACCCATTTTTATAAAATTAGGACAATTTTCAAATTTTCAGTTCGCCATATTGGACTAGCCAACTTGAATTTGGAAATTCTGCTATCAAATTTGGATTCAGCGACCCCAAGAACTCTCACTAATGCAGATTCTGAAAAATGACGAATGAGATTATCAAAAAATTATTTTTAAAAACATGAAAAAAATATTTTTAAGCTGAAGTACTATCAAAATTGCTTATTCTTATTTCGACATTGGATGAAAAAAAACAGAGATTTGAAAATACTTTTGCAAAAAATGTTGTACTTAATTTAGTCCTTTGTCGGAAACTAATTACCTTCATACGGGAATGTAAGCTTCTATCTTGAATTATTGTAATTACTGAAGCTGACGAAAATTACATCGTAAAATTTTTGATAAGTAGGCAAAATAATGGACAATAAAGAGAATGGAAACTTATTTTGCGACCAAAGGTGTCGTTAATTAGCGCGTCGCAAGACTAATTAATTTGGTGACGAGTGCATTTTAACGACGTTGTCGATGAAAAAGTAAAGTAATCGTCGGCCAGCCTAATAACGATAAAAGCAATCGGAGGAATACCGCAATTAAAATGTCAGAGTGCGGGTGTGGTATATTGCAACTTTTACCTCTTATCCCACACCCCAATCCCAGACGACTCTTTCGAAATTTTAGTCGTCTTGGGGGTCCTTTCGCGACCGTATGAAAAGATGACATTATAAAAAAAAAGAAAAACGTGAAGGCAAAAAAAAAAGGAAAGACGGAAGTGAAAAGCAGAGAAAATTATAATTATGAGCTTATTACCGGCTTAGGAAATCTTACAAATTAACGAGCGCTAGTCTCAAGAGTTGGGTCGACGGAACCTACTCGAACCTACCCTTTCAAGAATTTGCTTTTTTCAATCTTCTTTCGATTATCATCATGGACTTTTTTCTTAATTTCATGCATTTTTAATAAAAATTCTCATTTAGGAATCTTCTAGAATATCCTGAAGTTTCTTAATATCCCGGAATGGAAGACACTTTGAGTCACTGAATGCAGCAGTGGATTATTTTTTGCTTACCATGAGCAATGTTTTAATTATATTTTTGTAATTTTGGTCTACTTTTGTGAAAATATCTTGTGATCAAAGTTCGCGCAGATAAATATTCAGGCTTCAGACTCTTTTAGGAAATTCAAAATATGTCAATAGTAGCATAAATTTTGAAAAATATCAAAATAGCGACATGTAATTTTTTAATTATTAAATCGAGGGTTCAACTATTGTTGAAAACTGGTATACAATATGCAACTCCCGTCAAATCGCGTGAAATACTCCCGAATCTTTCAATATACCATAAAAGCTTTGAAATTCGTTGAAATCCTTTAAAAAAGCCTAAAATCTTTTCTGATCCTCTGAACATTTCTGGAAAACACGTCAATCTGTTGAAATCCCTTATAATTGATGAAACTTTACAATTTTCTCTGAAATCATATGAATCCCTTAAATATGGCGAAATCCCTCGAAATCTCTGAAATCCTTAGAAATTCCTAGAAATCTTTGGGAATCCCTTGAAATCTTTGAAATATCATTGTTATCCTGGATACCTTTTTAAAATCCTTCAAAATTTTCTGAAATAGTAATCATTCCTATTTTAAATAACCTAAACTCTTTAAAATCCTTTAAAATTCCTTAAAATGTATAGTTACGAAATAATTTTAAATTCCTTAGAACATCTTGAAGTCTTTAATATCTTTCAAAATTCCATTAAAAATGTTTAAATCTCTGAAAACGTCTAAAACCCCATAAAATCCTATGAAATTCGTAGAAATTCCTTAAATCCCTAAAAATTCATTGAAATTCCCTTGAAGCCTTTAAAGTCCTTAAAGATCCTATCAAATCGCGTAGATCTGGTCAAATTCCTATAAATCAAATTAAAATTTATTTAATCTTTTGATATCACTAGAATCGCACAGAAATTAAGTAAAATCCCACAAAACATCAAGAAATTTGTAATATCTTTCAAAATTCTTTAAAAAATGGTGAAACCATCAATATCCTCTGAAATCCCATAAAATCTGATAAAGCCATTTGAAATCTTTTAAAGTACCTCAAAGATTCAAAATCCCTTGAATTCTGTTAAAATCCCTTCAATTCTGTTGTTATAATCTTATGAAATGTTTTAATTTATTTTTTTTTGAAATACTATGGATACCTAAAATATTATAAAATTTCTTTAAATCTTCTAAATCTGTTGAATCTTCTGAAATGTTACGAAATCATTCGAAATTCCTGAGATACATCTCATGAAATTTTCTATGATCGTACGAAATTCTTTGAAATCTCATCAAATATCCTTGAAAATTCCATAGAAAATGTCTGAATGTTTGAAATCCTTTGAGATCCCATAAACTCAAATCCCTAAAATCAGTTAAAATCCTTTAAAACCCCCATAAAATCGGTTAAAATCTGTTGAATTGTATCGTTAGAAAAAAGTGCCAATAGTGTCACGACTCCGAGGCCTGCACACTAATGAATAAATACAGAAAGTTAATAAAGGAAAACTTTATAATAAGTATTTTTTATAGCTCTTTAAATATGTCAAGAAGCAGCAAATTTCTCCTTTCTCCTAAGTTAAGCATCTTCTCCCTACAAATTACTCACGCAAATTTGTGCAGAACATCACTTTTAATTTTAGATAAGATCAGAAATAAAATGCAAGTTTAATCTTTGATCATCAGGAAGATATTCCGTAAAATATGCGAAGGTCGTCAATTACAACCGAAGCCTAACTGTGAGAAGCGGAAATTTGGCAATCGGACCGCAGAATCTGATTGGTCGGGGCTAAATTCGCAAAAAAATTTGTTTTGAATTAAAGGAAACGTTTCCTAAACATATTTTTTTTCATGCCTGGAAATAACTTTAAAATGAAGGAAATCATTCTGAATTAAAGATTTTTTTTTATTTTTATTTTTGTATCTCGTAGCGGAAAGTAAAATAATAAGGATTCGATTACTGACAAATCAGTCAAAGGTGACTTTTAAAATCAGTCAATTTGACTCACTGACGAAGTCAAATATTCTAAATGATCCAATTTGTTGAATTCGCAACAAAAAAAAGGTCAATTTCTAACAAAAAATGGAGTAGATAACTTTTCAACTATCAAAATTCATTTTCAAAAAGAAAAACGAATTTTTAAGCAACTAGTTCAATTTTCAATAAAAGAGATTAATTTTCTACTAAAACGATGAATCTTAAACAAAAAATGAATTTTTAACAAAGTGGTTCTACTTTAAATCAAATAGATCGATTTTCAACCAAAAATATGATTTTTTATCCAAGGAGATTAATTCTTTTACAAACAAATTAATTTTCAACAAAATAGTTCAAGTTTTAGTTGAGCAAACTAATTTTTAAACAAAAATATAAATTTTCAATAAAATAGTTCAAGTGTTAACCAAGTAGTTGAATTTTCAAACAAAAAGATGAAGTTATAACCAAAAATATTAATTTTCTACAAAAAGACGAACTTTCAACGAAATACAAGAATTTTCAACCAAAAAGTTGAATTTTTAACGAAACAAATTTTAATTTTCAAACAAAAAAAATGAATTTTCAACAAGAAAGGTTATATTTTCAATTCGAAAAATCATTTTTCAACTTAAGTGACGAATCTTAACAAAAAAGAACATATGCAAGAAAGCAGTTCAACTTTCAGCCAAGAAGTTTAATTGCCAAAAAAATTAATTTCGCGTCAAGAAGATTAATTTTCTACCAAAAAAGACGAATTTTCAACAAAATGGTTAAATACTTGACAAAACAGTTAAATTCAATCAACAAAGTTAATTTTCAATATAAAAGAAACGAACTTTCAACAAAATAATTAAATTTTCAACCAAATAATAAAATGTTTTACCAACAAGATTGCTTTTCTATGAACGACGAATTTTCCATAAAATATTTTTTTTTTTCAATTAGAAAATATCAATTTTTGACCAGAAATGGAATAGGTCAATTTCCATTTAAAACGTGTATTTTTTAACAAAAAAAGAAACGATTTCTCAACTAAAATCATAAGTCTTCAAACAAAACGAATTGATTTAATCAGCCTGACCGGCTCAGCAATTTAGAATTATCTAAACTGTAACTGTAATTGATTAAATCAGTCACTTTGAATGAAGTAATCAGTAACTTTCACTAATGAAATCAGTAATTTTGTGACTGATCATTGACTGAAAATCAGTCATTTTAAGTGACTGATTGATTTAGTCAGCAATACTGACTGATTCATCTGTTAAAAAAACTGGTTTGTCAGTATAAATGACTGATTATTCAGGCAAAGCCTGCTTAATTAATGTAATCAGTCAAATGTTGACTGATTTAAATTTAGGTTGTATAACAACATAGAATAGAGATCGACATTCAAGATTAAGAGCTTGGTGGCAGAGATCACTGATCTGCGATCGATACAAACGACATGCGGGTGCGTTATACATAAATCCTTGATCATTGATCTAGAAAGCCTCCGGCGAAGCAATTAGATTTCGCCGTCACGACCAACTTTTCAACTCATTCCTCAATTGGCTTCTGGAATTCGGCACGCCGAAGACTCCAGGTAAGATCGATTTACGGATGATAAAAAAAACAGCAGATAATCTTGACCACGAATCCGATCTTCTCGAGCCTCATCTGGGAGCAAACAGAGGATTTCTAGTTCGATTTTTTTTCTCCGAGTCATCGATCTCGAGCTGCGATATCTAGTATAGCAAGGAAGTAATTTATCTTTGGTAACTTTAATTTAGAGACTTTAGAGGGTGGCCGAAAAAATTCATTTTCAAAATTCCTGGACTTTTCCCTAATTTCTTCCTGACCAATTTTTCATTTCCCCTGATAATTATTATTCAAAGACCGAGAAAGATAAATACTCAACAAAATATGTAATAGTTGATATTTCAAACAAAAAAGATTTTACTTTTGAAACAAAGGCAATTAAATTCAACTAGCAAAGACAAATTTTTAATAAAACAATTAAATTTTCAACAGAAAAGTGGGATTTTTAAGTAAATAGTTGAATTTTCAAGAAAAATTTGTTTGAACCGAACAGATGCATTTACAACCAAACAGTTGAACTGAGAAACAAAAGAGACGAAATTTCAATAAAAATAGTAGCATTATCCAAAGAGTTGAATTACCAACAAAAATAATTAAACTTTCAACAAAACGGTTGAATTTTTAACCAAAAAGTTGCATTTTCAGCCTAAAAAATGAATTCTCAACAAAAAATGCAATAGTTGATATTTCAACAAAAAAAGATGAAATTCCGAATCAAAAAGAATAGTTCTCAACAACAACAAAATTAAGAATGTAGTTCAACTTTTACCTAAGTAGTTGAATTTTCAATAAAAGAGACCAATTTTCAACAAAATAGTTCGAACTTGAATCAAAGAGATACATTTTCGAATAAAATGAAGAATCTTCAACTTGAATAGTTAAATTTTCAGTTAAAAAAAAATAATTTTCAAACAAAGTGATGAATTTTCAACTGGAAGAGCTAAATTTTTAATTAAAAAAATTAATTTTGAAACAAAGAGATTAATTTTCAACCAAAAAGACGAATTTTGAACAGAATGTTAGAATCCTGAACCAAGAAAGATTTCACTTTAATTATCAATATAAAAATATGAATTATCAACAAAAAGTTAATTTCCTACCAAAATAGTTGAATTTTCAACAAAAAAAAGATGAATTTTCAAGAAAACAACAAAAAATGGTTGATTTTTTAAACCAAATAATAAAATTTTTAACTACAAATATAATCGTCAGAAGGAAGAAATTGATATCAAGAGACCCCTTTAATAATAATTTTGAATCTCACTTCGTTTCCTTGAGAAACTTGATTTTTCGATTTCAGAATAAATCTATTTTTTCTTATTTTTTGTTCTCGATATAATTATTTTAAGTAAGAAGGATAGAAATATACTTACACCCGCAAGCCTTTTATCACTCAAAACTTTTTATCATAAGCTAATAACATTTTTTAAAATAAAAAAATTTCTTTAAACAATTCGAATAATAATATTTATCAGTTCTAATTTTTTTCGTATAAGACTATGCAAAACGAATTTTTACCTCTTAAAATAAAAATAATACAGTTTTTCAAGAGAATGAAGCGAGATTAAATATTTATTAAGAGGGCTCTTTTTGTAGAAATTTTTCCAATAAACAAGTTTGCTTTCTTAACTTTCCTCCATGTCTCGGTTAGTTTTCGAGAAGAACCAGGTATTTCGAAGTTATGAAATTAAAAATGAATTTTTTTCAAAAAGCGATTAGGTGAAGATTTTGATTTTCATCAAAAAATAATTGTAGGGTATACCAGATACAAAGTCAAGAGAAACATTATGGATATTGCACCTTTGGGTTGGAGTCATTTCAACGGAACTTCAGTTTCAAAATTCCACAATTTTTTCAAATTAGCATTAAAAAATTTCAAATTAATATCCTGGAATATTAATTAAAGTATCTCTTTTAGAAATTCCCCGCCTTTTGCAACATTTTTTTTCTTCAAAATTCTGGACTTTTCCTGATTTCTGAGTTTTCCCTGACCTACGGCCACCGTGCTTTAGTTACAAAGTAGAAGAGAAATCCGATAATTTTGAATTTAAATCATTTCAAGGTAAATTATTAAGGTTAAAGATCAAACGTCAGTTTATGAAAAGCTATTGAACCAATTTTAGCAATTCAAAAAATGGCACTTGACTGACATTTGAATAAATTGCAGTGTCTGTGGAACAGACGTTTAGCAAACTCGAAATGCAATATTATACGAAAGGCTTCAAAGACAGAGGAAATGTTTTATTCATTTCGAGTTACAAAATACGTTCAATATTCTATCTATTCTTTTCGATACATCTATCTTAAGAGTATCTCCATGTATCGCAAGATAGGGAAAGGGTACAGAGGGGTCAAAAAGGAAAGAGGATAAATTCGCTATCCGCGCATGCACTCGTGACCTTTCAAAAGAATTGTGCAATGTGCAACCGAACCTTGCATCCTCCGAGACTACTTAGAACTAAATGTAATAAATATTTTATCAAAAAAGGCCAAGAATTGGATTCCCTGAAATATTTCTGCCCGAGAAAGATAATATCTTAAGGGTTAAAGGTGTAAGTGCCAAATTTCGGAAATGTAATTTTTTAAAAGTGATTACTTCTTTTCGCCTATTCCTTTCACGATATAATTAACCTAAGTAATAGCTCGAAAGTATATTCTTATTTTTTTTTTTAATTAAAAGATCAAAAAGTTCTGAAACTCTTTGTGTGTCAATATTTTCATTTTCAGGAACGCGCCGAATCGTTGACCAGGGGTGGGGAAGTTAGGAGAAATTAGGGGAGGGAAAGTAGGAGGAATGAGGGGAAATGAGGGAGGGAAAGTAAGGGAAGCGAGGTAAAACTAGGGGGGGAAGTAGGGGAAGTGAGAGGAAATGAGGAAGCAGAGGAGCATAAAGTTGAGGACAGGGGCGAAGGGTAAAATGGGGGAGGGAAATTATGGTAGGTAGATAAATTAATTAATTAACATCAAATAGGCTACGAAAGCCCTTTTTTGTAGGCGCGTGGAGCCAACTTTGATTTTTTTTTAAAGCGCTTCTTTCACGATTCAATAGACCTAAGGAATAGCTCAAAAGCAAATTCTTGTTTGTTTTTTTAATTAAAAAAAATGAGTCTTATAAAAATACAAGAAATGGGTCTCCTTTCGTCCTTCAAATTTTTTTTAGTTTTATTTGCATTGGCGTGTTAAGGTAGGTCTTGAAAACAGGTGTAACTATCGCTTGGTGGAAATCGAGAAGGAGGATGGGTAGCGACATGTCTCGTATTCTCGCGCTGATCGCACGTACATTATTGTACATTAAAGCTTACCACAAAAGGTAAAAGAAATAAACATGAAATGATAAGTTTTGATGGGTATATTAACTTCAGGATGTACTTTAGAAAACATTTGACTTTTAAAATCGAAAAAATGAATTTTCAACAAAAAAGTTAACTTTCAACCAAGAAAGATGAATCTTGAACTACAAAGTTGAATTTTTAATCTAATCGTTGAATCTTGAACCTAAAAAGATGAATATTTAAACCAGAAAGACGCATTTTCAAGAAAAGAGTTGAATTTTCAATCCAAGAAAATTTTTCAGTCAAGAAAGAAAAAAATTCAACCAAATTAATGAATTTTCAGCGGAAAGGACAAATTTGCAACTAAGAAAGATTTGCCAGTCAATTAAGAAAAAAATTCAACCAAATTGTTTGTTCAAATCCTGAATCGAAAATATAACAGTAGAGTTTTAAATTAAGGAGAATTAACTTTTAACGAAAAAAGATGACAGCTGAATTCTCCACAAAAAAATAAGACTTTTTAACAAAATATTTGAATTTCTACAAAATAATAATATTTTCAACCAAATGGTAAAATTTTTAACCAAAGGAGATTAATTCTGAACAAAAAAATATTTGAATTTGCTCATCGGGTTCTGTTAACTCAGTTCGCGTTTAAGCAAAAAAATGAGAAAAAGGGGAAAAATTCTTGTAAACAGGGAAAAAGAGTGAAAAATGTGAAGTTTGTTGCATATTTGAGATGTACTTAATAAACCGGAAATAAAAAGAAAATGTCCTTTCGATCTGGAGCTTTTCAGTAAAGAAGAAGTCATTCATTTATTGGCTTTTTCGTAAAAATAATCATGCTCAAATCAGTTAAACTGAAAGAACCTTCTTTTGAAACCCATACACGGAAAAGAAATTAAGACTGAATCAAGAAAATGTTGGTCTGGAGAGGGACCATCAAATATTTTCTTGATCCAAGTAGATTTTTTTTGTTTCAAAAAAATCAACTTGAACGAAGAAAATTTAACAAATGCCCAACGAATAAAAACGGTTGAATCAGCCGACGGTTAATCGAATGACTTCAGCTAAAAGAACTCAACAATCCAAGAAAATAGTCTCTTAAAAACCTAATCAACTGAAGTGCGGAAATGTTGAAATATTTTCGCACTTCAGGGTGATTATAATATCTTGACCGATTATTTGTTTTATCTGAATTTATTCCACTAACAATTGGCTGATTTAACCGTTTTCTTTCGGTTGGCTTTTGTTAAATGATTAATTGGATTAATTTATTTTCCGTATAGATAACATTTATAGACAAATTTCTCATTAAGGTAAATGTGTGAATATATTGCTGCAGACTGTAAAATTGTACACAAGACCAGGTTAAAAAGCAAGAGTCGAAAGTAAAGATTCAAACGAAAGTAAAGGCCATCGACTGGTTCTCGACAAGGTTGTAACCATCAGAATACCCAATTGGGAATAATCTTTTATTTGCAGAAATAAAGGTAATTGGATATTTCATGACGTAATCTTTTTAGTAAAATGTCGAGTGTATTAAAAAGAAGAAAATATTCGTGTTTATTGTAGTTTTAGAGCAAAATAAGCCTGAGAAAATAACGAAGAAAATGGCAGTGGAAAGACAGGTACATTCCTATCCTTTTATTTATCTTTTATATAGCTCACGTTTCTTTATCCTTTGCCATTTTTCCGTTCAGGACACGAAACTACTATCCAATGAAGACAGAGTCGACATACACGACATACGTTATACCGTTACAGGATTCTCTGGAACCGATCGAATTACTGGCTATCTCGTAGCTTGTCATGCCCTCAGAACACGATAGTGAACGAGAAAGAATGTGTTCGTACTCCTATTTGTATTCTTCTAGAGAATAAAGCACGTTTATTTTGAAAAAAATTTTATCTTATACCAAAGTTTTTAGAGAATTTTAGTTGATGAAAGTAGTGGTTAGTAGTTGAAAAAGACAAATCTCATCAGAATGAACTACCGAGCACGAAGGACATTGTCCTCAACAATTAACGTGAAACATGAGCGTGAGATGATAATCCGTCACTTCACGGAGAACATGAAACTTGTCTCCTTGGAAAATTTTCTTATTTCAAGGATTCCCATCTGGACGATGGCTCTGTCGAGGATATTCCATTTGGCGTTTATTTCCCTTCCCTTTCCCAGATGACATGACATGACATCAGCACATCTGGGTGGTGCAGTGTACATTGACAGAGACATGCAATCTTGACCATTTTTGGATAGACACGCACCCACTCAAATAGGCATTTTGTCATTTTGTCAAATGGAAATGAAAACACATTTTGTTTGTCTAAGAAAGAGCTACCAAACACGGTGTTTTGTTCACATCGCTGACGATAAATTTGACCGCTTCCTGAACTAACCGCAAACGTATTTATCCCACTGTTATTCTCTGATAATTACTGGGATCGTTGATATCCGGATCCTTGTAGCGTAACTTTTTCAGGATCTTCTCTTAATTAGAGTGAGAATAACTCTCAGGTTCCCAACCTAAACCTGCACACCTTCCAAGCCACCTTTCGTACTTTTGCATCTTTTTCCTGACCTTCACGGCAGGAGTTGAAGTTCTTTTTTAGTACCAGAGATCCGAGAACTTGTCCCACCACTTTCGCCTGCAAAGGCTCTTAAAGTCAAAGTAATCCTCATCTTCTTTGTCTCCCTTCGATTTTGTCGTCCTCTCTTCTTGGTGTATAGTAATGCAAACTCATCAACGCTTCTCTTGATCTTATACTGCGGCAATCAATACATGTTCCGATTTTTAAAGAGCAGTTTTCAATAGTCTTTTCTTCTATCGCCAGTTTCATCAATTCTACAATCACTACTTTATTTTCGTTAAAGGGATTCAATTCAGCTTTAATTGCATTGCACTTTTTAATCTTCTCACCACTTTTCTTCTTCAAGAAGGTTTGTTCAGAGAACAAAAGATTGAAAAGTTGCATCAAACCAATACTCGAATTGTTGACTCTGATCAATTTTGATCTGTCAATTCTTTCTTTTCGTTCTTTCCTTTTTTTCATTCATTGCCTGTCACTTGCTTCTCTTAATTTTGTTTCCTCTTCCTCGTTTGTGTCTTTATGATACCTTCAGCGGCAGATGACGTTGGTAATTGGCCATTGGTCATTCTCTTCGTTTCTGTCTTCATTTTTTTGTTACATTGTACTCAAAATTTCATACACTATCAACGGTTAGTATCGGACCACTAACCGGGTGACCTATTACAAATGAACCTTGACTTTTAAAGGTGAGGGCGCCGTCCAGCGTATAGATAATTTTTTTTTCAAAAGACCGTTGGAAAGCTTATTAAATTCTGCTTTAAATGAGCCTTGGCTCAAATAATTTGAACATATTATCAGCTTTACAAAGTCAAGACTCATTTTTAATAGTTAGTGGTTCGGTATTATCCGTCGGTAGTTTAGATGTAGAGGGTGTTGACGAAGTTTATATACTACTCGTTGTGGACAGTTTCAACATTACTACTGACTTTTTAAGGCTCAAAAAATAGATTAGGAGTATATTTTCTGCCAAATAAAAAAGTATTTGAGTTGAAATTGATCTGATTCACTGATCTGTTGTGTCTCACGAGTTGTTCATGTATGTATATGCATACGGACAAGTTAGGACCTATCCTGATGCAAGTATAAGTAGTTCATGATATAGATTGTGTCACGTGATCCGCGACATCAATACTTTTTAATCACTGTTAATTGCGACGCGGTAGGCTGAGAAGCAGCAAGTGTGATTGCTGATTTTAATTGTACCCGAATTTTTTGTTGTTGTGGAAACTACAAGAGAAAGATAGTACGACTAATAATTCTCCAGATTAGATTGATCTGACAATTGACTTATTCAAAAGACGAAAAGTTACGAAGTATATATAACTTCTGCAATTGTTTACAATGTACAATATTCTTGCGACGGCACTTGAAATACAGAATTCGAAATCATAATTGAAAATCATTTAAGTGTTTACGTTTCCAACTTGAAATTCTTCTATGAATGCTTGTAAATTAAGGTAGTACAACCTAAGAACTCGATTCCGAAATATCCATTAAATAGTAAACTTACAATTATTTTGAAGACCTTTATGATAGTATGCGTCACACTCACCTGTAACAAAGAAAAAAAGTATTCATTAGATACAAATTCATCAGGGATTTCAAAAATTTGAAAAGATTTTTAAATATTTCAAGGTTTCCGAAGATTTTAATATTTTTGAAAGATTTTTGAGAACTTGAAAGATTTTAGGTTATTTTACAAGATTTCAATGAATTTACAAGAAAATCATCAGATTTCATGTAACTTCACGAGATATTATAATTTTGAAATGAATTTATCCACAAGAATTGAGGGACTTCAAAAGATTTCAAAGATTTGAAACAATTTACAAGTTAATACTAACCACAAAATCATTCAACAATTTTGAAGTTTATCGGGCTTCGCACTATTTACTAAATCCATTCTTATAGATTTGGTGACCTACTTTTATAGACTGGACGACATATTAAACAGGAAGTAAAAATATCGAAAATCTTGGGTAAAAGGTTTCGATCTTCCAAATTGTTGTTAAATATATAAACTAAAGTGATTTCATACAAAATTTAAGAAAATTGCTGTCTAATTTTATATTACATTTTATCAGCATGTATAATGATCGCAATCGTTGTTTAAAATGTTTAGGTTATTTTAGGTCACATTCAGCTTTTCGAAAAATGTAGAAAATGCATAACCAATATTGAATAGTTGGAGATATATAATAATAATTTTAAAAAATGTAAAAAATTAAGTTCTTAATGAATATTTTTCTACTATGTGTCTACTAATTGTATCCGATAAGACATGGCCCCTTAGGATATTCAAAAAGATGATACATTTTTTGGAAGGAAATGCTGAACAATAACTCATTAAGAAATTTCTATATAAATTGTATGATTCACTCGGTATTTCTTTTCTGAAATGAGTGACACTTATGACGGAAGCATTGTATGTAGGCTGAAATTCCTATTTTTTCTGACAGTCACATAACTCAGTGTGTCCACTAATAGAAAGATTTGTAGGATCACAAATGTCTGGACGTCCCGTCAGCTAAAATGAGTGACAAGACATCAAAATCTCCGCGAGGGAAATTTATTATAGGCTTTCTCAAGACAATATTAAAGTCATATCTGACTACCTCGAGTGCATCTAGTCTGCTGCCTATAATTAGTTGCTAGGTCGCACTGAAGGTATTTATTACTTATCCTAACTTGTTTAAGCTAGTTTTAACTCCCTATTATACATTTATATGTATATGTATATGTATATATATATACATACATACATATATATATATATATATATATTTATACCATGGTGTGAATAAGGCGTTCCTGCATGCATTTACATAACGTAGGCGGATCTACGCATTGTTCTTGGCACTTCATTATGCACTCTCTAAAGTAGATCTTTAGCCGGCAATTAACATACGTGTCATCCTTATTTCGTAACAAGGCCTTTTTCCCTTAAATATTAAGACATGTTAATCTTATAGGCATTTAGGACCTTAATTCCACCTTAGGCTTAGGGTAGCCTCCACATATTACGTGACGCTATTTTTAGTGATTTTGACTCACTCCTCCCTCTTGTGACAATTTGTGAGATTTTGGTGAACCCCCCATCAAAATATCATGTGACACTGAAGCTCACCCCCTTCCTATTTTTAAATCGAAGTGTCTCGTCGTCCCGAAATTCGGGATGAGTAGTCAAATATTTTTCATAAGCTTGACTAGGCGTCCTAAATTTTCGGGACCATTTCATCCCTTTTACCAACCTAATTTTTCGGGAAGACTAGACGCAACATTTTTAAATAGTAAATATAAATGTAATTTTAAATAAAAATAAATAGTGGGTTAAATCTATTTGATACTAGAACGGAAACACTTCAAATTAAAATTTATTTTGTTGTTGTTGAAAATTCTGCCATTATATTTTTGGTTCGGAATTAATCTCGTTTGGTTAAAAATTCTCATATTTAGTTGAAAATTTAAGTTCTTTGTTGAAAATTCATGTATTCTGTAGAAAATTCATCTTTTCGTAGAAAAAATATCTTCTTGATTAAAAAATCGACTTTTTGGTTGAAAATTCAAAGCTCTGGTTGATTTTTGAAGTTTTTTCTTAAAACAAGATTCATAATTTTAGATGAAAATTGATCCCTTTCGTTGACAATTTAACTATTCAGCTGGGAATTCGTTTTTCTCAGATGAACATTAATTTCATTCACTGAAAATGTAACAATTCCATTTTCGGTTTGAAATTGATATTGTAAATTGAAAATTGATCTTTTTTGTCTAAAAATTCTGACGGAATTTTTAATTGAATTGAATTGATTCTGATTGAAATTCTGGTTTTGGTAGAAAATTAGTCTTTTTTGGTAGAAAATTAATCTTCTTGGTTCAAAATTAATCATTTCTGGTTTAAAATGTAACTGCTTGGTTGAAAATAAATCTTTTTTGGTTAAGAAGTCAACTATTTTGTTGAAAATTCGCCTTTTTTAGCCAATCTCAACTGGTTTTGATTTAAAATTAAAATCTTTTTTTTGTGGAAATATTAACTCTTACATGCTTCGTTGAGAATTAACTTGTTCTAGCGGAAAAAGCAACTACTTGGTTTAATTTTTAACTACTTTGCAAAAAAATTCTTTTTTTGATTGAAGATACACCATTTGAATTGCAAATTCACCTATTGAGTAGTAAATTATTTTTTTTGTTGAAAATTCATATTTTTGTTTGAAAATTCAACTAATTTGGTATAAATTTAAACTATTTAGTTAAAAATTAAGCTAATTTTTTGACAATTTAACTATTTTCTTACAAATTCATTTTTTTAAATTAAATATTACTTTTTTATCTGAAAATGTAGCTATTGTATTTTTGGTTGAACGTTTTTCCACTGCAAGTTGAATATTCAACTATTCGGTAGAAAGTTCATGTGTTTTTTTGAAAATTCATCTATATGGGTACAAAATTATTATTGTTTGTTGAAAATTCTTTATTTTGTGTGGAGATTCAACTATTACGTCAAAAGTTCGTCTTTTTTAGTTCAATTCAAATAGTTGATGATTCGTTTTTATTTTTGTTGGAATTTTTTTAACTGAAAATTTAACGATTCGACTTTTTAATTTGAAAACTTAACTATTTTGTTCAAAATTCGTCTTTCGGTAGAAAATTATTCTTCTTGGTTGGAAAATTCAGTATTTTTAATTTAAACAAATTATATTTCAAAAGAGATTCACAACTTTGTACAAATTTTAGGTTAATGCTAACATTCTTCATCCGAAATCGATGATTTCATTTTAAAAAATGTAGCTTTAAAAGAAGATTTGAAACCTTGCACAATTTTTTGTTATCTTACATTAGGGTTTTTCATCCAAAACTGCTATTGCTGGTAAAAAAATGATTGAATTTCAAAGAATATTCACAATATTTGAACAATAATAGGTTATTTTATTATTTTTTGTAGGAAATTGTTATTTTTTATCATAAACGCAACGGTTTAATTGTCTATATATTGTACACAAATATTATATATATTAATTCTGAAGTTAAGACATCAATTTTCATCAATCATCAAAAATATTGCCCTTACTTCTATTATTCAAAGGGCGAAAGGTTTGCAGTAATGTTCATGATTCCAATTCAACTCCTGGCAAATGTTAGGAAAATAATGGTAAAAGTTTTGAAGTTCATGAAAAATGAACCTTGAAATCTCGTCTATGATTTTAAAGTTCAGTTTACGTACTTTCAATTTTTCACCATTATTTTTCTAAATTTTGTCAGGAATTGAATTTGAATCATGAAAATAAGCAAAAATCAGATATTAGGCAGGTCTTTATAATTAGGCAGGAATTTCATAACCCTTCCCATGCTTCTTAAAAAATTATTCTCTCTTATTTTTTCTGGAGATATCCTGCGAGATGTGAGTGCATATTTTTAATCACTAGTTTTTTAGGTGTTCACATACCCCCAGACAATAGAGAATATTTTAATTTGCAAATTGCATGAGAGACAACAGAAAATAATCGCGCGCATATTTGTTTACTAGTTTATTCAAATTCTTCGTAGAATTTGCGTCTTGACAAGATAATTTGAAATTTCCTTTTTGAAGGGCATTTATTCGTTATCCTCCCTTCGGCTGAAGGAAAAAATGACGCGTGTGTGCTCATCTGCTTTGAGATAGGCAGAAACTTGTCGGAAAGTCGAGAAAGAGACATTACTCAAATGCTTGACGGAAGCGTTGCAAATTGCGGACTCCCGCGACCGGCATGCGGCACCTGGGACTACGCGAATGATTGTTAAAGCAGGCCTGTCTAGCGAGGAGAAGTTACGTTGAAACGACTCAAATCGCAGTTTTGAGTTTTCCACCTCCACTCGCCACTTCCCTTTCTGCTTCGCGAGAGTAACCAGTACCCAAGCTCCCACGAGTGAGCAGAGAGAAGTGGTGGTGGAAATGCACCATCTGGTATTTGAGTAAATTTCCCCTCGCTGGACAGGCCTGTCTTAAAGTAAACGGAACTCGAAACTCGCAACCTGCTTCTGATGAATCTTGAATGACTTCTTTTCGAAACCTGGCACTGGTTCCACTATTTGTTTACCCTCTGTGTGCCAATCTGCAGAATAATTTGGAACGCTATGGGCACAAATGGACCTCTTTAACTCCCCCTTGACAATATCATAGGAATCACAGCGCAAAAGTAGCTCAAAAAAGGGGAAATAGGGTGATTTTCTCACGAAAAAAAGGGAAAATAGGGGAAAGATTAACATTTATTTTTACATGTCGAAAAGAACAATCAAACTTTTTATAAGAAAAGTTATATTTTAAAATAATTTTCAATGATTTTTCAATGATTTCTGCGATTCAAGAATTTATTTTTTAAAATTGGATATACTTAGGTCGTTGGAAATGCATTCACAGTGATATAAAGAAGTCCGAAAAAAATAGACTTAGTTAAATACACAATTTTAGTATGTTAAACATCGTTCTCATAAATATTTCTTTCCCAGATTTGTCATTTCTTTCTTTTTGAGCTGAAGGGATAGCAATTTGTGGGTTGACATCCAAAAAACCTGAAGAAAAAAAATTTGAAATCGGTTAATATCTTCTATTCTCTTTTTCAAATTTATAAATTTAAATTTTAAAAATTCAAAATTTAATTTTACTTTATTCAGCATTTTTTGAAAATGTACAGAAACATGTTTTTCGGATTGATTCGAACCTGAAATTTCATCAGCTTGAACCAAAGAAACATGTTTAAATTTCGTAATTTTGTATTATTGTTCACTAGTACTAGCCGTAAATATAACAAATTCATCATAATTTTTGAACCAATAGGAAAAGTTCATAAATAATCTATTTAAGTGCTATAAATGCTTTAATTATTATTTAATAATAGGTAAACTTACTAATTTCAGAGAATTTTCCGCGTAATTCAAATATTGTGTTTTCAAAATATCGTATATTTAAAGATAAAAGGGGGAAAAGGGGAATTTAAAGAAAAAAGGGGAAACTAAGAAGAAAAGGGGAAGACTGTGCACCCTGATATCAGTAAGGGGCCATTCATAAATTACGTAACACACTTTTTGATCATTTTGTACCCCTCCCTCATGTAACAAATCGTAACAAAATGGTTTGCACCCCCCCCCCCACGTTTAAGCCTATGTCACGTAATTTTTTTAAATAGTTTCAGCCATGTTTTATTAAATTCAATTTAGTTACTACCTGAGACACCTGCATTACTATTCCTTTTGTTACGTAAGGAAACATGTTTTACATATGTCAAAATTGATGGAATTTCCTGAAAATAAATCAATGCTGTCAGTTTTACTGTCCACAATTGAAGAATTTTAAATTGCAAATCTATAAATGTAAATAAATTTCAATTTGCAATATTCGAAATTGAACTATTTCATAAAAAGCACTGAAAATTACATCATTTTCTATTATACACGTTAAATATTGCAGATTCTTAAATTGCAAATCATACAACTTTGAAGAATCTTCTATTGTAAATCTTAAAAACGGCACTAAACATACCAAAAAAACATTCCAAATTATATCATTTTTAACTAAAAACATTTCAAATTAATAAATCTTCTATCATAAATTTTTCAAATTTAACAATTAAAAACTCAGTAATTCTGATGATTTATATTTGAAATTTTTTTAATTTGGAAGATTTAGAATTGAAAAGTCTTGATTTTTAATCTTCAAACTCATCCAAATTTAAGAATTTTGATTTATACATATTTACAATTAAAGAGCTTCTGACTGTAAATCTTCAAAAAAAAATCTTCAAAATTATAAATGTTCAAAATTGAACTGTTAAAAAAAGCATACATTTTGTGTTCAGAATTAATCTTTTTTGGTTGGAAATTCAAGCGCTTGGTTGAAAGTTGAACCACTTTGTTAAAGATTAATTTTTTTAATTGAGGATTCATAATTTTAAATGAAAATTTATATCTTTGGTTTAAAACTTAACTTTTTTGTTGAAAAAATGTTGTTGTTTTTTAAGGTGAAACTTGATCTTTTTTTATTGAAAATTTCACTATTTGGTTGTTAATTCATATTTTTTGGTTGATAATTCAACTACTTGTTTTATAGTTGACCTAATTTGTTAAAAATTAATTTTTGTTATGGAAATTAGTATTTTTTATTAAGAACGCAATAGTTTAATTGTCTATATATATATTGAACTAAATATTCCAACAAAACAGTCAAAATTACATAATTTGAAACTAAAAACGTTCAAAATTAACGAATTTTCGATTGTAAATTTTTCAAATTTCACTTTAAAAAAAAAGTTTACAATTACAAGCCTTTTAAATATGAATCTTAAGAAATAAATCATTTTTAATCCTGTATTTTCAAAATTCAAGAATTTTCAATTCCAACTCTTCAAAATTGTAGAACTTCCAATTATAAATATTTAAAATGGAAAAGCTTTTAATTCTGAAAGTTTGCAATTAAAAAACGTGAAGAATTAAATTTTAACTTTTTCAATTCGGAAGATTTAGAATTGAAAAATCTTGATTTTTGATCTTCAAAATCATCAAAATTTAAGAATTTTGATTCATACATCTTTAAATTGAAGAGATTATAATTGCAAATCATCAAAATTGAACTATCAGAAAAAAGTTAAGAGTTAAATTCTTTCGAAATTAAAAACATGAGGAATTGAAAAATCTTTGAAATCTAATAATTTATGATTCAAAATATCCATTTCCGGTGAAAAAGGCTGATATAACTTAAAATTGGTTGAAAATGGGTATCCTTGATAATGATTTTTGTTGGAAAATGCCCATTTTCAGGGGAAAAAACTAACACAACCTAAAAGTATTAAAAAATGTAAGTCTTATTCGAAAATTTATGATTTTATAATATTAAAATTCTTTTTGAAAAATACTAATTTCCAGCGAAAAGCACTGTCATAAAATGTCAAACGTTTAGTTGTCGCTACAAAACGATTTATTGAGGTATTAGTAATTTAGTCATACTAATTTCAATTTCCTGATTTGCGTAATTTTTTCCGTAAACAGGAAGGTTAGCCGATTTTGCTTTTAATAAAATCTTTACATTACTCAACATGGCTCTTCGAAGGTATCCTGCCTCGCTTGAATATTGCAAGCCACTTTAAAGCGTAATATATCCTGTAGAACAAAATGACGCATAAATACATCCATCAGCGGAAAATTTACTTAAAAAATGTAAAAAGGATATTTATTTGAAAAAAATACCATGCCTTCAATGCTCAATGCTTATTCACATTTAGAATTTTACTACAAAAATATATATCAGATAAATATCAATTAGTATTTGTTTGAAACGAAAGAAATCCGACTTACGTCACTTTGTGTCAACTTACAAGTCATCGAGGTATTCTTTAAAGTTATTAATACTACCGAGTGTTTTTCACATTTATTTTTAAGTAAACGATATTCGAATATTTTAAAATATTTTCCGCTCTTGCTTCAAAACTCCCTGAATAAACCATATTTTTATGAATAAATGTGAATAAAAATATTTTTGACTGAAAAAATAAGTCAATGTGTAGTAACGAAAGTCACCCAGAAGCCAGAAAATGTTTTCTATCGCAATGACAATGTTCTCATTGTCACATGCAAAACGTTATTGCTTGGACAGCATATTAAAACTGCGAAATGAGTTTTGCTCGTGAAGCGAAAAATTTTCGTTCCCGTTCTTCTGGCAATTCACATTGGTCTAAAAGCTTATATTTCGCCATTCAAATTCCGACACAAAGTTATACACACAAAAAATATACTTGAAACTTTTTCCTCATTTCTTCTACTCGAGGTTAAATATGTATATACAGGAAATTCTTCTTTTTTTTTTAAATTTTTTAAATGGTCTAATTTCGTAAGAAAAAGATGTATATTGTTAAGGGTATTCAAGGCGCCTACTCAAATCCTGTAAAAAAATACCCTGATTATTCCAGAATTTTTCAGGTATCTCAACGTTTTTGCAAGTATTACTTTTTATAACAATCAAATCGGAAGATGTATAAAATTTCGCGAGATTATTGTAAATAATGATTTTTTTCAGTCCATGCAAATATTTTTATTGAAGGATAAGTAATTTCTTAATGGTACAACTTTCTAGGAAATCAATGATTATGTTTCATTCAGAAAGAGTTGAGAAATTATATTAAAAAATGTTCCTAAATTTATTATCACCATCGATTAATTAAATATATAAATAATACTAAAAACGTAATTAATCATTTCTTGACTTTTGCAAGAAGGAAAAAGTAAAATTAATATGCGTTCTATATTAAATTCAATTTGAAACGCTTCAAATTCCCAACTTTTCAAGTAAAAATATTGCGTTTTCGACCAGATAGATGAATTTTTAACCATACAGTTGAATTTTTTACTAAAAAAGATCAATTTTCAGCCAAAAATAGAATAGTTAAATTTTTCGTAACAAACAAATTAATTTTCAATAAAAAAAGTGATTTTCAAAAAAATTGTTAAATTTTCACCCAAAGTGATGAATTTTCGACTGAATTGATGAATCTTCAACTGGAATAGTTGAATTTTCGATCAAAAAGATGAATTTTTAATCAAGAAGATAAATTTCTATAAAAAGATGCATTATTAACGAAGTATATGAATTTACAACCAAATAGTTGAGTTTTCAACTAAAAAATATCAATTTTCATCCAAAAATGGAATAGTTAAATTCTCGGTTCAAAAGTTAGTTTCAATAACAACAACAACAAAAGTATTTTCAACAAAATAGTTCAATTATCACCCAAAGTGAAGAATTTTAACTGGAATAGTTGAATTTTAAATAAAAAAGATGAATTTGCAACCAAGAAGATTATTTTTCAACAAAAAAGATTAATTTTCAACCAAATAGTTGAATTCTGAACTAAAAAGATCAATTTTCAACCGAAAACGGAAAAGTTAAATTTTCAGTATAAAAAGAAAAACGAATCTTCATAAAAAAAAAACAATCTTTAACTGAAATATTTGTATTTTTTAGCCAAACAGATTAATTCCTACCAAAAAACACGAATTTTCCATATAATACATGAATGTTTAACAAAAAAGATCAATTTTCAAAACAAAAAAATTGAATAATTTAAATTTCAACTAAAAAAATTAATGTTCCATCAAAGAGATGAATCTTCGTTTAAAATAATGTATAATATTCATCTGGAATAGTTGAAATTTCAATTTAAAAAATTAATTTTCAACCAAGAAGATTAATTTCTACCAAAATGACGAATTTTCAACAAAATACATAAATTTTCAACTAAAAAAAAATTAATTAACAACCAAAAATTGAATAGTTGAATTTTGAGTTGAAAAATTAATTTTTAACACAAAAAAAAAATTCAACAAAATAGTTAAGGTTTCAACTTGAATAGTTCAATTTTCAGTAGAAAACCTAATTGTCAACAAAAAAATTTATTTTCAACAAACTAGTAAAATTTTCAACCAAGGAGATAAATTTTCAATTAAAATTATGAATCTTTAACCAAAAAATTAATTTTTAACAGAAGGGTTAAGGTTTCAACCAAGTAGTCACATTTTCATACAAAAAAGATGAATTCTCAAAGAAAATTGTAATATTTGATATCTCAACCAAACAAATTTTTAATCAAAATCAGTTGAATGTAACTAAAAAATACTTTTCAGTCAAGAAGGAGAAATTTTCAACCTAACGATTGAGTTTTCAAGCAAAAATATGAATTTTTAACCAAGAAGATAAATTTGCTATCAAAAAGAGCGAATTTTCAGAAAAATACATGCCGTTTTGAACCAATCACTTGAATTTTCAATTGAAAAATAATAATTTCCAAAAAATAGTTAAATACAGTAATATAAAGCTACTTTTACAAATGAAGAATCATTTTTATGTAATTTTGTATTAAAATAAAAAAAATCAATCATGCTTTCGAATAAATTTCCTGACTTAAAAAAAAATCCCCTGGCATTTCCAGATTTCTCTAGGTATATAAAAATGTCTGGACAATTCCAGGATTTTTAGGGTTTTCGGGTGTATCTAGGGCATACGTATTTGAAATAAAATGTAGAAAATCGAAAAATAACGTATTTTGACCTACTGGAAACGTCGAGGGGATTTTTTTTATGAGTGCAGAAATGAGTGCTCGTGACCCTGAGGCCTCGCGATTGAAAATAGCATGTAATGACGTGGAACATGTGAAACGCGTTTACCGGAAAAAAAGGCTTAAGGCATGGTTAGTGCATTCGCGTGCATTATGCAACATCCACACGTCCCGTCGCACGTGAGGAGTCCGCATTATAATAATTGCCACCTCTCGTCGCCCATATAAGTCATGCGACCTTAGTTTCATCTTTCTATGTCACTATAAAAAGATTATCCCTATTAAAAATAACTATTAGAGATTAAAAACATTTTCAATTTACTGCCTGAAATCCCATTTTTCAAAAAAAAAAATACAATAGATTGTGAGTAAAAATCTAGTGGCTTTCCAGAGATACCTACACTCTATATTTGAATCAGTCAAAAGTGATTGTTTAAATTAGTCAATTTGACTCACTGATGAAATCAGTCATTTTAAATTATCCAATCTGTTAAATTTTTATCTTAAAAAGGCAATTTTTAACCAAAAATGGTGAAGTTAAATTTTTAATAAGCAAAATTAATTTTCAAGACAGAAAAAATATTTTCAACAAAATAGTTCAAATTTCAAGAAAAGAGCTGAACCTTCATCTCAAATGATGAATCTTTAATAAAGTAGTTCAACTTTCAACCATGTAGTTGAACTTTCAACCAAAGAAAGATTAATTTTCAACCAAGAAGATTAATCTTTAACTAAAAAAGATGAATTTTCAAGAAATTACATGAATTTTCAACCAGAAAGTGGAATTTTCAATTAAAAAGATTAATTTTCAACCAAACAGATGAATTTCCAACTTAACTGATGAATCATTAACCGAAATAATGCATTTTTATCAAAGCATTTCAACTTTCAACCTACCCTAGTAGAATTGAAAAAAAAAAGAATTTTCCGCCGAAAAGATTAAGTTTCTATCAAAAAGACTAATTTCCTACGTAAAAAATATGAATCTTCAACCAAATAGTTGAATTTTCAACTACAAAAAAATCAATTTTCAACCAAAAAGCAATAGCTAAATTTCCAATTAACAAAATTAATTTTCAACCATAAATGGCAAAATGTAACAGATGATACTTCAACTTAAAAAGTGTTTGAATCTTAGATACAAATAGTTCATATTTCAATCAAAAACATTGTAACTTGAAATAAAAAAACCGTTGAATTTAATCAAAAAGATGAACTTTCAGGGAAAAAACTTAATTTTCTACCAATAAAGACGATTTTTCAACAAAATACATGAAGTTTCAAACAAATAGTTGAATTTTCAACTGAAAAAGATCAGTTTTCAACAAAAAATGGAATAGATAAATTTACAGTTGAAAAAAGTGATTTTCAACCAAAAAAAAGCAATACATTTTCCATAAAATAGTTAAGTTATCAGCCACAGAAATATGTATACCGAAATTTTAACAAAGCAATTTGACTTTCAACCAAATACTTGAATTTACAAAAAAAATTATTACCAATTAAATAGTTGAATCCTCAACAAAATAGTTGAATTTTTATCTAAACAAGATCAATTTTTAACAAAAAGTCGACTAGTTCCATTTTCAATTAACAAAATTAATTCACAAAAAGAAAGAAAAGAAATTTGAATAAAATAGTTAAATTTTCAACAAAACAGATGAAATTTTAAATAAAGTAATTGAAAAAACTACCTATTTTGCAAAAAAAATTAACTGTCAACAAAGTAGTTTAACTTTGAACCAAGTAGTTGATTTTGTAATAGAAAAATATGAATTCTTAACAAAAAATCATTAAACTTAAATTCAATGATTTTTGTTTGCAATAATAAAATTCACAAGCCTGAACAATTTCAGATTGTGTTAGTGTTTTTCACAAGAAATAAAAATTTTTATTGAAAAATTATTAGACTTCAAAGAAGTTTAATAATTTTTTTACAATTGCAGGTTACGTTGGCACTTTACATCGAAAATTGATATTTTCAAACAAAAATCATTATAATTTGAACAAGATTTAAAATATTAAAACCATTTTGGACCATGTTAGTGTTTTCTGAGAGAAATTATTAGTATTTTTTATGATAAATTATTAGATTTAACAAAATATTTACAATTTTTTAACAACTTTAGGTTATGTTAACGTTTTTCATCGGAAATTTGTGATCTTAAACAAAAATAAAATTATATGTATTATATTAAATTTTTTAAAGTATTGTTTACAATATTTAAACAATAACAGCTTATGTCAAAATTTATCGTCGAAAATCGATATTTTCGATAAAAAACGAGACAGTTTTATTGTCTATATGTTGTACAAAAATATTATATATATATTAATTCGGAAGTTAAGACATCAATTTTCATGAATTATGAAAAATATTATCCTTTTATTTGTATGATTTAAGATAATAGATACTATAAAATACAAAAATTTTGTATTTATATTAATTTTATACTTCAAATTTGAAAATTATATGAGAAAAAAGATAATCGCGCACGTAACACGTTTCTCAAAAAAAAATTTTAATCGAAAATATAGTCATCACTCAATTTTTCATGATCTACAAGTACCGACATGTTTTTTCAAATCGGTAAAATTGTAATAATGCCTTTGTCGGAGGAAAAATATAAGGACAATTCAAATTAAGAATTGAAATATTTGAAATTAAACTAGTGCAATTCGAATGTTCACATATCGTGGGATTTGAAGGCCTTCACAATTAAATATATAAGGATTTAAAAGGTCTTTAATTTGTAAGATAATGTTTAGAACTGAGCAATTAATAATTAAGAGTCTTAAATAACTGAATGTCTCAAAAGCATGCTTTAAGAATGGCACAATCTATTAAAACTTATTTTTTCAATTAAGGCGTACATCAAAGAAGAAAAAAAAGGTATACGAGTAATATATTAATTAGGTTAAATCCCTACAAAAGTTAAATGATTCGTGAAATGAATTTTAATTACAGCATATTGGAGAAGTTAATTATTATTGGAGAATTAATTATCAATGATCTCCCGAGAGAGCATTTTATAAATTCAATTAGAATATACCATGCTCCTCAAATAATAATTAAATTAGTAAACTTCCTTTAAATGAAAAAATCAATCTGTTTACTCAGTTAACCAGTCAGGCTAGATGGAAATCCACATACTACACAAAAAAGTATAATACAACAAGAGTAGGAAAAAATTGAAATACTTTCCTGAATTTAAAGAAATATTTCTTTTTTGGAAAAGAAATTTTTTAAACATAAACTTAAAAAAGTCAAATTGTGTAATTTTTATACTACTAGGATCATGTTTCGAAGCCTTTTAGGCTTCCTCATCAGGGCCATTTTTAATAGGAAACTACTAGGAAATATTTATCTTGTATGCTAATATTAATTATAAATGTAGATATGAGTTTGAAATTACTGATTAGGATACTAATAATATTTTTTAAAAAGATATTGATCTTTAATATTTTTGAAAGCTTGAATACATATTTATATTTATTTAAAAAATGTAACAATCGAAATTAATTGTATTATTTCCCGAAAATAAACTAACGGAAACTTCGACTTCAATCTATGATGAAAAACTTATCCTTTTGTTGTCTTTGAATCCAGTAAGAAAGAGAGAAATATCCAAAACCATCACAACACTCAACTTGATTATTATCAGTGATCAAATAAGTTGTCTCAACTTTTAGAAATTTATTGTTTTATTTTTAATTTTTTCAGCTATCTCGTTTACAACATCTGTATATTTACAAATAACTGAATATACGAAATTTTTTTATAATTTATTTAAAAAAATGATCCTGTCGAGTGCTTGTGGAAGCATTTTTTCGAAGGCAAGCTCAAGGAGGTATCCTAAACCAATATTCCTGAGCTTGTCTCTCTTCTTCCTCTGAAGAAGCTCAAGCCTATATCCAATTTCAAAACCGAATCACACTTAGCTGCGAAAATACTACCCTTCTGATTCCTCCCTTTCGAATTTTCCCAACCCTCTTTCACTCTCATATTCTCCCCGGTGTCACTTTATCCTGATTTCAACCCTCAGAATTCTCTTCATAAAGTTGACCATCTGATATGTATACATATTTCGTTTAGTAGTCCATGCCAAAGAATAAAATCGCAGGACTTGTGGGGTTGTCCTCATATGAACGGAAAAATAATACTGAGCCCAAAAGGTAGAGGTCGAGGGGTGAATATTGTCGGGAAGAAACGAGGAGGAAAGAATGTTGGCATAAAAGTAGCAGGAAAGAAGAATCGACCCCACTTTAGTGCCACTCACGTTTATTTATTTATTCGTCTAACGCGTTGTTACTGCCCCACAGTTTGAGTGGAAGACGCATTACGACAGTTAATTTACGACACTAGCACGTGCAAGATTATTGCAATGCGATTCCGAGGAAATTGAAATTACTTCGAGGACTGCTAATCTCTCCTCCAGGATTCAAGAAAAATTCTAGATTTTTTTTACTGAAATACAAACATTACTATAGAAAATATCTCATTTAATTATAGCATGATTTTATCATACGAAGGGTGGCCCGCAAAAATTCATTTTCAAAATTCTCTCATTTTTCCCTCACCAATCTTTTGAGTGAGATACGCTTTAAGCACAATACCTTGGATACTAACGGGCCTGAGTGGAGAGCTTTACGTAATGACTTTGTGAAACTCTTTGCCTGGGGTGCTTGCTAGAGAGATTGATCAGCGACCTGGGTCGGAGCAGTGTTGCCGAACGAACATGTTATTTAAATCAACAACACGGGAATTCTAGATTAATCTAAGAATCTATCCCCCCCCCCTCTATACCACCTCGTGCACTTTTCGAAGATTCAAATTTAAATTTATCAAATTTATTTCTCTATTTCAACCAAAAAAGATGGCTTTCTTCCATAAAATATCAATTTTTGTCCCAAAATAGTTAAGTTTTCAACAAAAAAGTCGAATTTTCGAACAAAAAAATTAAACTTCAATCGAAACTGTTGCCTTTTCCATTAAAACAAGGAATTTTTCAGAAGACAGTTTAATTTTCAGAAAAAAAATATGAATAGACGAATGTTCAAAAGAAAAGTTGATTTTTCAATAAAAAGAGAAGACTTTTTAAAAACATACTTGAATTTTCAAAGAAATAATTAAATTTTCAACAAAATAGTTGATTTTTTAACCAAATACTTGAAATTTCCTACCTACAAAGATGAATTTTCAACCATAATAATGGAATTTTGAAAACAAAAATGTTCAACCAAGAAGAGTTGTACTTTTCAACTAAATAGTTGACTCTTAAACCGAAAAATGACGAAATAGTTGAACATTAACCAAAAAATTTGATTCCCAATCAAATTTTCAAAAAAATAGTTAAATTTCCAAATAAAATAATTAAATTTCCAACAAAATAGTTGCATTTTCAACCAAATAGTTAAATTTTCAAGTCAAAAAGACAAATTTTTTAGAAGACAGTTGAATTTTCAACAAAATAATGAATTCTCAACGAAAATGTAATTATTTAAAAAAAATTCAACGAGTTTTCAACGAAATAGTTGAACTTTCAAGCAAAGAGATAAATTTTCAATTAAAATAATGAATCTTCAACTGGAATAGTTTAATTTTCTGCCATAAAAATAATTTTCAACAAGAAAGAACGAATTTTCAACCAGGAATGAATTTTCAACTTAAATGACGAATCTTCAACGACAACAAAAAATTTGTTTAACAAAGTGGTTCAACCTTCAACCAAGTAGTTCAAATCTCAACCAAAAAATATGAATTTTCAACGAATAATTTAACAGTCAATATTACAACCAAAAAAAGATTTTAATTTTAAACAAAAAACTGTAAAATTTAACCAAGAAAGACGAATTTTCAACAAAACAGTTGCATGTTCATCTGCAAAACTTTATTCTCAAAGTTCCCTAATTTTTCCCTGACCAATTTTTAATTTTCCCTGATGACTAATATTCAAAGACATAATCGTAATCTTGTAATATTTTGAACAACCTTTTATAAACGGAATACAAACTTTTTAATTTATTATCCTTGACAGTTTCAAGACACAGTTTCAAGAAAAAATGTGTTTTTCGACCGTCTCTCGTGTTTTCTGCATGAATCACTTCAATTCTTTTCCTCGACAGCATCTCAAAATTATGTCAGGATTTCCCCGTCGGTTTTTTTTTTCACGACGATGAGATTTTATGCCAGAGCATGTTGCGCAAACGCAATGCGTCGACGATTGGAAACTCTGCCAAGGATGCCAGGAATGCAGGACAAGGAAAACTTGGCACCTTGGCTGTGTTGCAGTGAATCTGCCGTAAAAAAAAATTAAAAGTTAAAAACGATCATTTCGCACTGTAACTTCCGGGTGCGAAGAGAAAGACGGGAAATGTCATGATTTCCGCAAAGATGACGACCTTGACACTTAACAGGCAGGCACGAGTTAGACAGGTTTGACTGAACTGAATATTGAAATATTATGTCCAACAGTTTTAATTATATTTAATTTTTGATGGAAAAAATGCATTGACAACCAAATAGTTGAAATTTAAAGAAAAAGCGACGAATTTGCAACAAAATCGTTTTTTGTTTGTTTTTTTTTTGTTAACAAAAACATGACCAAACGATCTCAACAAATTTGTTTCAGTCGCGTCAAACAGTGTTTCTTCTACAACATCATTCTCTGAGAATCCTCTCATTGATGGTTTTGTCAATTAGAACTGAATTAGTTAAATTTTCAATTTAAAAAATTAATTTTAAACCAAGGATCGAGTTTTTAACAAAATTCATTCTTTCAACATGACCAAACCATCTCAACAAATCTCTTTCACTCTTGTCAAATAGTGTTTCCTCTACACCACATTCTTTGAAAATCCTCTCATTACTGACTGTGGATTAGAACTAGATTAGCTAAATTTTCAATTCAAAGAATTAATTGTTAAACAATAAACGAGTTTGTAACCAAATTCATTATCTCGACATGACCAAACCATCGCATCAAATTTCTTTCACTTTTGTCAGTGTTTTGTCTACATCAGATTCTTTGATAATCCTCTCATTGCTGACTGCATCCATTAGAGTTAGATTAGCAAAATTGTCAATTCAAAAAATTAATTTTAAACCAAGGATCGAGTTTTTAACAAAATTCATTCTTTCAACATAACCAAACCTTCTCTTACTCTTGTCAAACAGTGCTTCCTCTACACAATTTTTTTTAGAATCCTTTCATTGCTGACTTTGTCAATGACACCTGGATTTGTTAAATTTGCAATTAAAAAAATCATTTTAAACCAAAAAAAGATTTTTCAACAAAATTCATTCTTTCTACATGACCAAACCATCTCAACAAATTTCTTTCACTGATGCCAAACAGTGTTTCCTTTACACCACATTCTTTGGGAAACCTCTCATTGCTGGCTTGGTACTCTTTTGAAAAAAGGCAATATTTCAGATTGATGTGCATTGTCTAATCTTGATGTTCTATTTTGATGTTAAATAAGGAGTAGTAAATTAGAGCTTGCTTTTAATTACATTTGAAAAAATCATTACACAAGTGAACAGATAAGAGAACTTGAAACCACTGGTGGTTTGAATTGAGAAAGATAAGTGAAATAAGTCAATCTTCCCTAGAAGATTTGCATTTCCTGTTTCATTTGTTTTTAATACATATTAAGCTCCTGAAAACTCCCTTCAAAGATGAAATGAAGTGTTATTCTAGACACGGAAATTTCACTTAGCAAGTCTGTTTAGTTCTATAACCACCTAGCTAATTGAACCGGAATCCCATACAGAAAGACCGACGACTCAAGACCAAGATAATAATTGTTTGCTTCAAGTAATTAAAGTACGAAGCCACTTAAAAAGAATAGCACCTATCCTAACCTACAGCGGTTAATTGAATCGCGTGAATTTCTCGGAACGAATCACACATTATCATAGTGTTTATCTTATCCTCGCGTGCTAAGAAGCGCATCTTGATTTCACCTGCTGAAAATCCAAATGCATTTCTTTCAACAACTAAATAATTCAATCTCCCTTTAGAATAAATCTTGTAGAAGAATTACAAGCTGTCTACTCAAATCCTGAAAAAAATTCCCAGTATTTTCCATTTTTTGTATACAATGTTTTTATAAGGGTTTTTTTCAGTTATTGTAAGTATCTAAATGTGTAAAAATAGTACTATTCATATGTAAAGTTGAAACACATACAACGTAATTAATCATTATTTGAACTTGTTACGAGAGTCCATGAAATTGAATAATAATTAAAACACATTTTCATTTCAACTTCAATTTTTAACTAAATACTTGAATTCTCAGCCAATGTGATGAATTTTTAACTAAAATATTAAATCTTGAACTGGAATAGTTTAATTTTTAACCAATTAAATTAATTTTCTATCAAAGAAAGAAGACGAAATTTCAACAAATTTCATGAATTTTCAACTAAAAAATATACATTTTCAACTAAAAATTGAATTGTTAAATTCACAGTGAAAATCAATAATTTTTAACCAAAGAGATGTATCTTCAACTGAAATTATGGAATATTGAACTGGAATGGTTAAATTTTCAGTTAAAAGAATTAATTTCTAGCAAAAAAAAACGCATTTTCAACAAAATAGTTCAATTTTCAATCAAAGTGATGAATTTTCAACTAAAATGATGAATCTTTAACTAAAATAGTTAAATTTTAAACCAGAAAGAATGAATTTTCAAATAAATGATGAATCTCTAACTGAAATAGTTGAATTTCAAACTATAAAGATGGATTTTCAACTAAAATGATGATTCTTTAACTAGAATAGTTACATTGTTAACCAAAAAAGATGAATTTTTAACAAAATACATGAACTGAAAAAATGCATTTTCAACCAAAAATTGAACAGTTAAATTTTCTGTGGAAAAAAATTAATTTTCTACCCATGGCATGAGTTTTTGACTAAAATTATGGAATATTCAACTTGATTAGTTAAATTTTCAACTAAGAGAATTAATTTTACGCAAAAAAAAAGAATTTTCACCAAAATAGTTAAATTATTAGATAAAAAATTTAATTCTCATAAAAAAATGATTTTTTACAAAAGTAGCTTAATTTTCAACCAACGTGATGAATGATTAATTTTCTACCAAAGAAGACGAATTTTAAACAAAACACATGCATTTTCAAGTAAAGAAGATACATTTTCAACAAAATATTGAATAGATAAACTTTTAGTGAATAAAATTAAATGTAATTTAGTAAACAAAATTAATTTTTAACCAAAAAGATGAATTTTTAACTAAAATTATGCAATATTTAACTATATTAGTTAAATTTTCAATTTAAAAAATGATTTTCAAACCAAAAAACGATTTTTCAACCAAATAATTAAATTTTCAGTTAAAAAAATAAATTTTACATAAACTAAAAAGATTAATTCTCAAAAAATGTAATAGTTGCTATTTCCACCAAAAAAGATGTTAATTTTAAATAAAAAATAGTTCAATGAAACAAAAAAGTAAAGTTTTAACCATAATTACAATATTTTAATTTTCAGTTAAAAAAATTAATATCGAATCAAAAAAAGACAATTTTCAACAAAACGCGCTCGAAAAAATTTCCTGACTTAAAAAAAATGCCTTGACATTTCCAGGATTTTCTGGATATATAAGGTTTCCGTGACAATTCCCGTTTTTCCAGGTTTCCCTGCTGAATAAAAATTCAGAACTATGTTTAAATCGCGTTTCGAATTATGTGCGAAGTCTCATTAAAGCGTGGAGAATCGGGCAGTGCCAGGAGATCGATCAAGGCGATTAAGTTCGTGTTTTGCGGGCGTCTAAAATTATTCTGGCACAAAATTAGAATAAATTATGGATAACGAATAGCCTCTGCTGTTGGCCTCTACAAATCCAATTTCCGACATTAAGTTTTCATGCCAAGGACTTTACTTTTCTCGAGAGGAAATTTTATTTTGCGCAACATTATTACAATAGACATTTCCGAGGGGTTAATTGCTCTTATTTTTGGTGTAGACTAGATTGCAAGATTTCAAGATTACATGGGATTGCAAAAGATTGCATAAATGTTACTGAAAAATATTGAATTTTTCAAAGGACCGATTTATTCGGAACCACTCATAATCTGCGAATTCCCTTGATATCTTTGAAATCGCTTATAAAAATTAAATTGAAATCCATGAAAACCTTTTTAAAAAACCTTTCAACCATTAAAATCTTTGGAATCTCTTTGAATTTGTAAAATCCCCTGAAATCATCTTTAAAATAATTGGAGGTACCATGCAATCCCTTAAATCTTCAGAAATTCTTTCAAATCCCTTGAAATCTTTGGAGATTTATTAAACTCCTTTAAATCTTGTGCAATTCCTTCATATACCCTAAAATCTCTTAAAATTTCATTTCATTTGTTTTTCAAAGTTCAATAGAATTATCTTAAAATCTTTGGAAATGTTTTACAATATTTGTAAATACCATAAAATCCTTTTAAACTCCTTAAAATCAGTGGAAGTTCCTCGAAATTAGTTGAAATCCTTTGGAATCCCTTAAAATCACCTTCTGTTTGAAAAGCTTTAAAATCCTATGAAATGTTTATGGAATCTGACGTAATCTCTTTAAAATCTGTGGATATTCTCTGGAATTCCATGATTTTTCTAGAATCGGGGGAAAAATTAAAAGACATTCATTATAGGAAAATGACTATCGTAAGAGGGGACTATAAGGAATTTTGAAATATTGCATGGGATTGCAAAGGATTACATGGAATTTCATGAAATTGCTTGAGACTGCAAGAGTAATTAGCCCGTGGGAAATTTCCTACTGCTGCAGAGAATCTAAAACCATTTGCATATAAAATTTTAGATAGAGGGTGTGAATGGAGGGTAGCTTAGTGACATATTTGCTCTGATAATCAAAGTAATTAATCCAATAAGAGTTTATGGAAGGTGTTGCTGGAGACATTTGGAATGTATTAACCGTTGTCAAACGTAACGGCAGTGCAGGGAATTAGTGAAATTACGCAGCTTACCTTTAATCGCGTCTTAGGTAACTAGTGCGAATAAGGTGACATGTAGTCGCTAACCATTGAGCCGTATCGAGACATACTCGTAAATCAGATTATGTCTTCTTTTAAAATAATCCTCATATGAAGAAACGACAAATTGACCAAGAAATGGAAACTGTAATATTCAAAATTTAACAATTTTAAGCTCAAAATTTGTATTATTACACACAATCGAAGTTTTCAAAATTAGACCACATTTGGAATTAAAGACTCTTCAGTATTAAATGTGTACATAGACAATTATGAAATTTTGAATGCTTTTTGGGACAGTTCAATTTTGAAGATTTAAAATGAAAATTTATTCAATTTCATAGATTTGCAATTGCAAATTCCTCAATTGTGAACAGTAAAATGAGAGCGTTGATTCATTTTTTTAGAAATTCTTATAATTTCCAGTGATTGAAAATGTAATAAGTTACAATTTTCGCGAAATAATTATGCAATTAAAAATTGTCCTTTTTAAAAATTTGAATACGATATGATTTGATTTTTTTCACTTTCAAATAACAATAAGAAAAGTATTGAAAGCTTTTCGTTTCTAATTCCGTAACAGAGACTAGTGCCCAAGCCTTAAATTCTTGAAAATATAAAATTCAATTAAAAGGCTTCCGTTTTGTAATTTGGAACCCGAAAAAAACAGAAGTTGTTTTGAATTTCGTTTCATTTCAGTAACCATGTATCTTTTATCTCGAGTCGTAGCAGGCTTGAGTAAATTTGTACATACGCAGAAGTTGTAAATGCGTATAAATAGAAATACTAACCGAACGAAAATTGTATCTCGAGATAGTCTTTTACACTGATATTTATTTTTTCTATTATCATCAAAAACTTGCGCTACACTTAAGAAATGGAACATTTACAATAGAGATCTTGCAAAGAGACCATTGAAAGCAAAAGTCAGTAAATTGTTTAAAGAACAATTTATTCTCATTTTAACTTTCTCTTTAGTTTACATATGTGCGACAAGTGTATGCTTATTGCTTACACATAAGGAAGAAACATGCCACCTTTGAGAGGAAGTTGGAAGAGGGAGGTCAATATTCATAGATCGGCCACCGCGACAGAGAATGCGATGCATATTCAGCGGATGCAGATTTTCCGCAGACCGTAACCATCGAAACAATACATTCATTAGCTACCCTTTTGAGGATAAGAGGGGTCGTGATTCTGCAATCTTCGACCCTGTAAGGGCCTACCCTATGCTTAGGGGATGGCCACCTTTTGACCGTACCACTGTAAATCCAGGAGTGTGCTCAATATTTATAGAAGGATTGAGGTTCCAAAGCTTCCATAAATTTCATTTCATAGTCTAAAAGTATTATATTTAGGAAACTTTTGGAAATGGTCAATCCGACAGATCGACAGACATTTGATGGATAAGAGATTTAGTTTTACTATTTGAGGCTATTTTGCTTGGGAAAATAAGAGGATTGCTGTATATGAGTAGCAAGCAAACAAAACATGATAAGTCCATTTGAGATGATTTGTCAATAATTAGACAAATTTTGTATCTCAAAAACACCAGAGATAGAGAAAAATTCATATAGGATCATAAAAAGGAAAACATCAATTATACTATTTGAGCCTATTTTGCTTTGGCCAATAAGAAGATTGCTGTATATGAGGAGTAAGCAAACATAACATGATGAGTCCATTTGAGATGATTCTTCAATAATTAGACAAATTCTGTATCTCAAAAACACGAGAGATAAAAGAACAATTCAGATAGCATAATAAAGAGGAAACCATCTGACTATCTAATATTATCGAATTATTGAACCTATTACCTTAGATTCATGCAGTTTTGAGAGCATATTGAACAATTCAGTACGAAATAAACAAATTCAAATTTATATATTTTAAAGGTTACGTTATTTTTAAAAAGACATTTTGATTCGATAGAATTATTTTTATGAATCAAGGATCAATAATCATATTCTTCGAGTTCTGAAAATGTAGAAACCATGCATAACTCATTTATTCAAAAAATGGATTCATCATGTTTTGTTCGTTTACTCTTCATATTAAGTTCTATTAACACTTTTTAGCATACCGTATGGTCGACTAATTACTTTGTATCACTTTATAAATTAGTTAACACAAATGATCAAATTTGCTTACAGGATGTCCTCAACTTAAGGTAAAAGTACGTTACAGTGCTTTGTGGAAACTATGCTAAAGCCAAATAAACTACACATATAAAATTAGGAATTTAAATATTTTCAATTTGAAACAATTTCTGGGGTTTGAAAGATTTCTTGTTTAAAAATAATTGAAGGTCGAAACTGGGCCAATTTAAAATAAATGCAAACTAAAGAGCATTAAACTGTCAAATCATGTGGGAAATTTGTGTATTATGAAAAAATTCAATTTATAAACAAATATAAAACAAAATTGTATAGCTTCTTCATTTAATAATTATGGAAAGATAAATGTTTCAAACATGATATATGTCCAGTTGGACACATGGAACTGTTTAAGGCTTCTCGTTCGATCACCGATGTTAAGAAGCACTTGCTTCGGTTATACTTGGATGGGGACCGTCCTATAGATACTTTTATTAGGATTTGAGCGTATAAAAAAGTAGTCTGGTACAGTGCGATACCGTTACATTCAATTTTGATTTTGTCGGATCAGAACAATTTTTTTGGTATAAAACATTTACTATTCTTATTCAGCGTCCCCATATATCGGGAGCAAGTTTTTATTTTTGTAAAAAATTGAGAATTCGATTTTTGATTTCTACCGAAAGCCGATTTTTAAAACCTGTGAAATTGGAACATCAAAATTCTTAGATAATTTACACTGAATGTGATTCAAACTGATGATTTTACATTTCTTATCGCAATCCGCAGCCGAGCCTGTTCCAATTTGTGGTCAGTGTCACTTTTACATTGCTAACTGACACATCTATTTCTTCAAATATAAAAGGAACTGTAGTATTTTGATGATCCATCAACACAAGCTTTAAATTCTTATATATATATATATATATATATATAATTAAAAACTAAAGGTTAACAGCCACCGCAGGGTCCCACTGGGAGCAACTGAGATGACATTTGCTCCCAGTGGGACCCTGCGGTGGTTGTTAACCTATTATAAACCTATTATAACCTATGAACGGTAAACTATGCCACGGGTATATGTGGAAATGCTACAAAGCCAATTTTTCGGTACTTAGTGTTATTTTATTGTGATTTAAGACAATAAAATCTTTTCTTCACTATGGATCATGTTATGAGACATAAAAAGAAAGATTCATGCCGAGTTTTTTACAATAAAATCAATATTTTTGATTTATCGCGGTTCTTCCATGAACCGGTGTCATTTTCATAGATGGCAGTTTCTCCCAGTGAGACCCGGCGGTGGTTGTTTACCTTATTTTTATCAATATATAATTAAAAACTAAAGGTTAACGACCACCACAGGGTCACACTGGGAGCAACTGTCTTCAAAAAAATCACATCGGCTCCAAGTAGGACCGCGGTAAATCCCATTCATGGCCACGTCTCACAACCGTGAGATGGGTTGTCACAGGACACGACGAAATCACATTTTTTTCACAACTTTGAAAATTAATAATCAATATTCACAAAATATTGATTATCGACCATGTAGACAAAAAACATTAGCATCATATTATTTAAAATTATTCACTGGTCAAAAAAACTATAACATCAAGCAATTTGAATTTTTGTTCGAAAATAAGATTAGCCAATTTTTATCTTGATTTTCAATTTGGACTGATTTCGTTTAAGCTTTTAATAATAGCCCCTTTTACTATAGGGGTCGTTTTATCACAAGATTTACCCTAGTAGATTTAATTGAATTCTGTTGAATTAAATTTTTTAATTGGGTTTAAACCTATAGCTGCTGAATTCTTTCTCAGAGCTCGGATCTTGCAACTTTTTCGACTATTTAAGATGATGTTATGGTTTTCGACCAAGGTAGGTTTTTCGGTTTATTGGTCAGTTTATTTATTAACACACATGGCGATGGTAAATTTGACATGTGTTGGCCCACCATTTATATATTATACTAAAACTGAAAACTTCCTTGCCATGGGTGAAAGTGAAAAGATTTTTCAAAAATTTTAGAACAATGTTTAATAACAGCAAGAAATTTCAACTGATGTTTTATATGTAAAATGTCTGTTCTAAAAATCTTGGCACATCTTTTTTGTTTTTATCTATGGCGTGATTATTTTATTTTATAATTTATATCGAATGAATTTTAATGCTAAATTTAAATAACTATTTTTTTTATAATCGACATACAGTTTTGGAAAAATATATTTTATCCTGATGAGGCCTCACGTTTAGTGGACAAAACGTTTCTATAACAAGAAAGATGAAATAAATTGACCAATAAACCGAAAAACCTAACATCACTTACTTTTTCGACTATTTATCGACTTTTCTGAAAAAATTCGATTTTTTGCAGTTCACTATACTTAGTTTCAATTTTATCCACAATGACACTTTTCTAATTGAAATTCAAAAATAGAAAAAATGGTAACATTTTATTTGAGAACATAAAAAATTGAATAATTTCTCACTGAAGCTTTATACCTCGAAAATTTATCATTATTAGCATTTGAAATTGAGCAATTGAGCAAATTTCAAATTCAATTACAGACTTCACACTCTTTCCCGAATTCCCCCTTTTCGGCCTTTTTTTAAAGAATTCCTCTTTTTCCCGTTTTCAAGAAACTTAACCTTTTTCTCATTCATTAGCTTGAATGCAAACTGGAATGATAGAGCTCAATAAGAAAAGTCAAATACATTTGGTTAAAATTTCAATATTTTTGGTTAAAAATTTGACTATTTGGTTTAAAATTTAGTTATTTTGTTAGAAATAATTAAAGTAATAATAAAAATAATAAATAATGAAATAATTAAACAGTTAAATAATTAACTGTTTTGTTGAATATTTTTCTTTTTGGTTAAGAAATTTATCCTTTGGCATTGAAAATTCCTATTTTTAAGGTAAAAAATTGAACTATTTAATACAAAATTCACGTTTCGTGATTGAAAATGATCTATTAGTTGGAAATTCAATTTTCAGGCTAATCATTCAACTGTCTTTTAAAAAATTGGTCTTTTGGGCTTGAACATGCAACTATTCGGTTGAAAGTTCATAATTTCAGTTGAAAATTCAACTATCTAAATTTAAATTGAATTTTTTGTTAAAAATTTATATTTTAGGTTTGAAAATTCATCTTTTTGACAAAAAATTAAATGCACCTTTTTTATTCAAGTTTAATCTTTGTTTTTATTTGGCAATTTGGTTGAAAATGCATCTTTGTAGGTTGAAAATTCAATTATTTTGTTTAAAAGTCATATTTTTTCGTCGAAAATTCAACTATTTTGTTCAACGTTTGTCTTTTTATACAAAAAATTTGATTAAATATTCATCTTTCTTGGTTGAAAATGAACTTTTTTGTTAAAAATTCAACTGTCTTCTGGAAAATCAATCTTTTTGTGTTAAAAATTTGACTATTTTATTGACTTTAGATTCAAATTTCAACTATTTGAATGCGGCTATTTGTAATTGACTTTCAATTCTGTCGGATGGACTTCTTATTCTGTTCAATTGAAATTTAATTCTGTTAAATTCTCTTTGAATTTTGTTGACTAGATTATGAATTCTGTTGAACTGACTTTCAATTCTGAAAATAGAATTTGAATTATGTCGAATTGAATTTGAATTCTGTTTAATATACTTTGAATTATGTTGAATTGACGTTGAAGTCTATTAAATAGACTTTGAATTCTCTTGACATAAATTTAAATGATCTTAAATTTACTTTGAATTAAATTAAATTATTTAATAAAAAATCCAGTTGCATTCACGATAAATTCAGTTGAATTGACTTTAAATTATTTTGAACTGACATTTATTCAGTTGAAGTCTTTTAAATTGACACGGAATTTTGTTGAATTTTCTTGTATTCCATTGAATCCACTTTCAACGTTGTTCAATTGATTTTCCATTTTATTACACCGACTTTTAATTTTGTTAAGTTGACTTATTATCCTATTTAATTGACTTTGATAAATTGAGATTTAAAAAATCTTGACTTACCCTTACATAAAAAATTCTCTCTAGGTGTTAGGCTTCACGCTCATCTGGATTTTCTCGATCAAGTCTCCTCGAGGCTGATCGTTTTATCCAGCCTATAACCTCTTCATCCAAAGTATCATCCACTTTGCCGGTGATAGTACCTCTTGTAGACACCTGTTATAAGACTCGTTTTGATCGGCTCTCTCCTTCTTTAATAAAGATATTATCGACAATAATGAGATGTTGAGTACAACGAACTTGCATCGCATAATATCTGATCTTAACTCCAACTGCTCTATCTACCCCCAGATGGAACTTTTTACCCCCAGGGCTTCCCAACCGATCCTCGAGATTGAAAATGTAAACAAATATAGACATAACTGATAAAATAAGGACTGCTGAATCGGGGTGGAGCATCTAGGAAAGTAAGTTGTTTCTCAGCATTGCATACGCATTATAATAGTCCGCATAAATTATTGCTGTATCAAATTACAATTGTGTGATTCAAGATGAGCATGGTAAGATAAAGCACCGGCAATTATATCCTCCTGGAGAACAAATTTTTATTCTGAGGAAATCCTTTGGAAAAATGTAATGCTTTTTTAATATAATAATTTAATATTTGTATGTACTTATAGTGAAAAAATTATAGGCTGGGACAAGCTTTTTATTCGTATGGTGATGGTATTAGCTGCCGCAACTAGTTTGATGGTAAATCTAATTTAATAGCTGATGTTAATTTATGTTGACCAGGTAAGAATTCAATTAAACAAAATCTAAATCCAATATTTTGTAATTGAGTTCTTTCCTGTTCAACATTAATTAACATCAACTCGTTATACAACACGATTGGAAGAAGATACAACAACGGAACAAACTATGCAGATGAGTTCTTTCAAAGGATTGAAAATTGGAAAAGTATACCAACAAAACTCAACATCTTCTGATTAACCAGTTTTTGGATATAATAAGAATTCTCCAAGTTCTTATACTCTCATTGAGGGGAAATTGATTTTTGATAAATGATGTATGCACTGAAAAAAATAGTTAGTTATTTAGTTTGTATAATATCAGGTACTGCTATTTTATTAGCTGGCACAACAATTCCATTAGTTGCAGTGACTATATTAGTATCAGAAACTAATAAAAAAGTTGGCCCAACTAACCATTTTTCCAGTTTATTTCCTTTCAGAACTACTAATTTCATAATAATTAGACCTTACTACTTCAAGTAGTGAGTACAACTACCTGAAAGTGGTATTGGAAGTTGTTGTGACAAGAAAAGAATTAAGGGCAACTACTACCATTCTCAGAAATAAAAGTAGCAGCCCACTTAACTGACAGCGACATATATCACAAACTGAAGTAGTTGGCCCTATTACTTTATTATTGTCCCAACCATTTTTTCCAGTGGAATTATTCGTATGTAGTGACAAGGAACGACATAATTTGATTCAAAAGCGGATTTCTGGTCTGAAAGCAGGCTTCTGAATGTTTTCTGATAAACTGAAAGGATCTTGAAGTTTTGAGGATCATCAAAGGCTTTCACAAGCGAGACGTGCCTACCTATAGTAGGCACGGCATGTTCTCTGCTGTAGGGGCGAACAGACAGAAAACCCAATAAATCATCCCGTCACGAGCCCTGAGCCAAGGCGGAGCCTCTCGCCTCGTATTAGCCAATAATAATCCTCTCCGAGGTGGAGGCCATCTTGGATTATACGATGGTTCCTTCCGCCGCAATACGTATGAATGCAAACTCCAAGAGCCGGCTGCTTTCGGATGGACCCCCAGGGGCGCACCACCTGACGATTTTCACAGATTCACCTCTATCCGATTTTCATAATTCCAAACCACTCCAGCAACTTATAGCATGATCCGAATAGACATATCTGCAAATTTCTACCTGGCGATAATATTTAAAACAATAAATTAAAGGCGTAATTTAAAGATTTATTTAATATGTTAATTAAAAAAATAAGGGGGTTAACCACTCTAGATTTCAGGGGTATGTCCCTTATTGAGTTGACCTACATTCAGTTGAAATCAATTTTAATTTACTGGAAATCATCTGAATTAAGTGACATTAATACACCCAGAATTTGGATTTTACATTTCATTTGATAGAAGTATCAAATAATTCGCATTTGAATCAAATGAATTTTAAATCAATTAATATTAATATGTGTCTTAGATTCAATTGGATGAACTTTAATTTATTTTGAATTCAATTCAATTTACAAATGTTCAATTTATTCATTCATTTCAAATTAATACATTCGTCTTGAATTATCTTTGAATGTCTTCCATTTGCCTTGAAATCACTGTTAGATTTTTCTGTTTTAATTGTACAAAAAAGTATTTGAAATTTTATGATGTTAAATTTATGAATATTACGTTACAAGTTTCCTTAATTTACGAAAATTCAGTTACAAATTTCTTATTTTTCAGTTACAATGAGATGCCGTCATTTTGCCAAATTTTCAAAATCCGCGAATGTGGAAAAAGACAGAAAAAATAATTACCGAATCATAAATTTTCCGAAAAACAAAAAATCCCAAAAGAAAATAAAACTCGCGAAAATTTTCATTCCCGAAATGATAAAATTCCTGGAAATAGTGAATTCCCGAAATATATTCCCGAAATTAGTAACAGGAAATTTTCATTTTTCGAGAAATTTCTGTTCCGGTTTTTTTATTTTATTTTTTGTTTTATTTTTCCACATTCGAGATTTTGAAATTTTTGAAAAACTATGTCATCCCGTTACAATTGCGGAATTTTTTGATACATTGTATATAAAAATTCCGAATTGTGTTTTTAATTAGTTAATTCATTAATTTTTAATTTAGTTGAATTATGTGAAATAATTTCATTTTGAAATCTCTTTTATTTAAATTTTAATTTCCTTAAATTGGGTTAACTTAAAAATTTTGTATTAATTAAATTTAATTCACTTTCAAAAATCCAAAAATCAGGTCGCTGGAAAGAAGTTTTCTTTGACTTTAAGGAATGAAATTATATTATCAGTAATATTTTATAAAAGATAAAAACATTTTTTCTGCAAAAAGCTTAAAGCTTACGAAAAATAAAAATTTTAACAATAATTTTTGTACTTGAATTTTTTCTTACTGTCGCTTTCTTATCTTTAAAATCGGTGAATTCTAATAAATCATGACTTATTTTTTCGGGGAAAACACTTCCTACAATTCTACTGTTCGAAATTTTGAAACAAGTGAATAATTATCTAATATAGTTATTTGTTTAAAAAATTGTTCCTTTAAAAAAATTGTTTTAACGCTTTCAGATTTAGAAAAATTTACTTTAAAAAATTGAAATAGAGTTGTTGAGAAAATCTGAGAAAATAAGCCCCAAATAACCCTTAAAAAAATGAACCATCATTGTCAAAATAATTTTTGTTGCCAATTTAAAAAATTTTTCTTAAAAAATAACGTTTTTTATTCGAAATGAAATCATCAGCAATGTTATTTTGTTTCTTAAAATCATACAAAACTATTCTTAAATCCACCCTTTATAATTTATTATCAATATTAAATTCCTTTGAAACCTGAATTATTTTCCCCTGTTTCTCTTAAATTCTTTAATTCATTCTGATTAATTTATTATTAGCATGAAAGTCTTTTCAAATTACCTAAATTTACTGAAAATGATTCATATTAAAGTCACTTGAAATTTGATTAATTCAATGAATCGACGCGAACTTAGATTTCAATTTAATAAAATCAAATTATAATTGGAATTCAGGTAAGTAAATTGACTTTGCATTCAGAGAAATAAATTGACTTTGACTTCAGTGAAGTCAATTTATTTTCAATTTCAGGCCAATTAATTAAATTTGAAGTTAGAGAAATTATTTTATCATGAATTCAGTAATGTTAATTCACTTCGAACTCATTTTGAATGCAGTTAAATCCCTTGAATTCACTTGAAGTTAACCTAGACCCTAATATTAATATCTTGAATTAATTTGTATTAAATTATAATTAAAAGTGGTGAACCCCTAAAACAACCGCTTTTTCTATATAAAAAAAAAATAACCATAAAAATGCAAAATTGATTTTTATAAGACGATATTTCATATTCAACCACATTTTATTTCTCGTTTTCAAACACAGTTATTATAATTAATAATCATTATTATTAATATGGACAGACTCTTATATATAATACAATATGGTTTAGACTCGTCGACGTAATAGCAGGTAATACTATTATCGTAATATTCCATCGCCGTCGCACTCATAATACAATAATCGTTCGTTTAGCGTCGTGACCATCTTAATCATCATGCTTTAATTTTATGTGTACACTTAGTTTACATACTGCGGTACACTACAAAATAATTATGTACGTTTAGTGTAATAATATTCGTATTTATATATTTATATATATACTTTTTTGTTTATTTATATATATAGCTTCATTTATTTATACCTCTTTTTTTCATTTCTTAATAAACCTTCGGTAAGTAATGCAATTCACGTTCTCGGTGTATCTTAATTTATTTAGTTCCTTCGGTTTTGCCTCACTTCGACTTTTTTCAACTGATCTTTTTTTCTGGGCCTCGGTCGGTGTGTTCGCTTTCGCATTTGTGTTTGCCTTCGGCAGGGCAACGCTTTCATTATCCTTAAAAAAAGCACTGTAATTTTTTTTTTAACGGATACTGGTGACAGACATCGCGGCTCTCGTTATATTGTCATCTCTTACTCTAAATCGGTTTTTATCAGTTAGGCTTGACTAATTTAAACACGAATGGGCTTCATCTTTACAGAATATCGTTTACAGTACATCGGTAATAAATAGTATAAGTTCTAGACTTCTGCTAGCGTTACTTTGTAAAGTTTTAGTCTAGTAAACAGGTACCTACTTTACCTACGCGGTATCGTATACAGAGTTCGCGGTTCGCGATTCGATGCCGCGACATCAGACGTCGCCATTCGCGATGCCCTGCCGATAAAAAGAACCGGCTACCTTTCGACTTACAAACTGCGAGTCCTATACAGAGTGGACACAAAGAAGAGTGGAAAGTTAAAGAGAAGAACTATGAAATAAGGCTCTAATTCCAATATACAAAATAGCTACACCGACTTTCTGTAGAAAATAAATTACCATTTTTTATTTATTTTCTCCAGAAATACCTTTAACTTTCCACCTTCTATTGGTCTTTCGTCCTGCTCGGTGCTACGAATGTTCGGGTTCATCAGTCTTCACGGTTTGAATCTCCCACAATTATACCACATGAAAGTTGATAAAACAAATAAAACAAATTGTAGAAACATTATTGAATTACGTAAAGGACTCCACACTAAATGTAGAGATAATGGCTTTTTGTCCTTACTCAAACAATTGGCAAAATTCAAATTTTCGCAAGTATTTTAATCGAAAAATTCGTCTATTATTGGAATATTATCCTCTTCAAAAGCTTTTTGTTAGATTTGGCTATATGGCTTATATTTTGTAGGTCAGACTCACTGAAGCAAATGTTTCTGTACCCACTTCACAATCTACATTTCCTTACAACCAAAATCACAACAGATTTTTCGATTAAACTATCAGGGTGAGACATAACATTAAAATAAGCGCAGGAAGAGCCCACTTTCAGAAGACCTATTTGAATTTATTTTAAGGATGGTTCTAACATTTCCTGACAACCAAAAACGTGGGTTGTTTCAACATTCGTTACAGATTCAAGCAAGAATATAAAAAGTTTCCAACAACCGATTCGTTATGTCGATTTCCTTGCTTGAATTTTTACCGGAGACTAAAAAAACCGTTAACATAAATTCCAAAAATTTTGCTGGTAGAGCCTGCACTTATTTTTAAATGATTTCTCACGCGAATAGCTTAATCAGAAAATCTCCTATGTTTTTAGTTTTTTTGGGAATATCGATACCATTGCTTGAATGTTTAGGCATTCAGGGAATGTTAAAACAAATCTTAAAATCAATTCAACGACTTTTACTGACAGAAGACCTGTTTCCCACATTTATTTTGAAGTGATTTCCAACCCCAGTAGTTTAATAAACAAAATTTTCCGTGGTTTTGTTTTTAAGGAAATGTCGATTTCATTGCCTAAATCTCTAAAGGGTGTTCAAATAACCTTTAAAATAAATTAAAACTTTTTTCTCAGTAGGAGATGCTCGCTGCCCATTTTTTAAAGTCATCCTAATAGTCTAATCGAAAAATCTCCCGTGAATTTAGTTGTTAGGAAATGTAGATTTCCTTGCTTCAATCTTTAAAGGATGATAACACAACCCTAAAAATCAATTTAAACGATCTTCCTGCTAGGGGATGTTTCTCACATTTATTGTGAAATGATTTCCGAACGCAATAGTTCAATCAGAAATTATCCCGCGGTTTTTATTGGATGTTGAAATAACTTCCAAATTTTTCTGATTATTTTTGTTCGAATTATTGATCTGCATGTTCGAAATTACAAAAAAAATTCTAATGAAGCATTTTGAAAAAAGGCTATACATTTGGTGGGGGGTCCTTTGACAAAGACTGAAATTGGATGTGGTACGATTGTTGGAAGGAGTGATTGGTGGTTGCTACTTTTTACATTACGAAATGGAGATTTGTAGAGTGTGTGTATTTATATGTTTTTGTAAAGAAAAAGTGATGGAAAATAAATTTAATAGTTCGGAGCGAAGTGAAGATGGCAGATAATCCCATTACGTATAATTATGTAATTAGATAGATATCGGACCTATGTATACACGACTAATGTCGAAACCTGTCGAAACAGGAGGACCAGGAACTCTTCGGCGTTTGCGCGAGCGAGGACATGGCTTTAGTCGAGTATTCTCCTTGATTTATTGAATTTAACTGAACCGCAAATTATAACTTGCCACTTGATCGCGTGAAACAATAAGGAAGGAAATAGAATCAAAGTATCGAAAAATGCCTACAAGTTTTGCGTTGTGGAAAATATTTATTAGACATTCAGTAAAAACAAAAAAATCCCTTTTCTTGACGCATAACATATTAATAAATACTACATAACTAAATAATATTAAGGACCGATAAAATTTACAGTTTGCGCACTTATTTTTTTCACTCGGCATCGTTTGGCATTTGCGGGCCTTTAGAAGTATTAAATTATGTACATCTCCGCAAATTCGACAAAAATAATTTCACTCAGGTCTTGAAAAAGTTCCTCCAAATATTTTAAATACTAAACAAATCTTTGGTTTTCGTATAAATTAAATTTTGCGAAAGTACCAAAGTTGATAAACTGAAAAGAGAAACCTTTTTGGACTGTTCTGAAATTATTTTCCTCCTCTCTTTAAGCACGACTGTTGATTCATAACTGTACAGATTTATTTGCAATAAAAAAAATTGAGACCATCGCCCCCGCCCGCTACAACTGCACGCCACTTTCCTTAAATCCTAAATTCCTTACGCTCATTTAAGATTTAGACGTTAAGCTTACAGATAGGGCTATCTTAATGACACACCTCGTACGCAATTTTCTTCTTTTCTTTTAAAACTCTACATACATCCACTTCCTAATCGTTTTTCCCATTTTTCTACGCATAACTCTTATGCGCGATTGCATACGAATAGAGATAAAATATATAATTTTCATTTATACCTCTATGGTTAAACCTACACACATCTTCCCGCTTCATAAATACCTATGTAAGTATATTTTAATTTAAGATCCAGTGGATACAAAATTTTTACGTACATCGGTTGTCGCGGCGATCGCTCTTTGTAACGATTCGCGAAGCCCGCCTTAATTTTTACGCGAATCGATACAATTACTATAAATACATTTTACAAACTACTTTTTTATTTGCAATATCATTGCAAATTGAAAAGATTGCACTAGCACATGTTTCTCATTTGTACAAAGATTACATTCTACGATCAAAAAAGTGATTATGTTAAAAGAGTGAATTACAATTTTCAGAAAGTGAAAAATAAATAATTTCTTCAATTAAATTGAGACTAAATCCTTTTAGGAATTTATATCCTTATCGAATAGTGTCTTCAGAAGTGTCACTTTGAGAAATCGTAAAATGTATAAGGTGGCGCAACAATAGTCACTCAAAAGGTGATAAATCTACTCTTTGTCTCGCGAGCCGCACCCTGCACTTCAATATGCCGTTATTAAGTGACCCATTTAGATTACATGACTGATTAATGCATAATTAAAATACGAGACGAATGCCAAGGTGCATTTTGATATACGTTCTTGAATTTCAAATTTTTCCACATTTTACGGTTCTATCTGGGGGCGTTCATACGGAAAGGTTCTATCTCGGAGATGGCTCTAAAGCGCTCTACAATTTACATGGTGACTTGCAATCTTCCAGGTATTTCAACCGAGATAGAACCTTACAATATGCATCTAGAGAGATAGAACCTTATCATGTGGACACATCGATCTTTTAGGATTGAAAAAGTTAGAAATTTGGATGAGCATTGATGCAAATTTAAGTGGCAGAATGAAAAAACATTGGTCGATCAGAAACCGGCGCGGCGGCGGGCTTTTCGAATTGCAATCGATGTGCGGCGTTGCAACGAGCGATGGCCGGGGGTTTTACAGTTCGTTGCGCTTCAAAGCTGAAAATTACATAAATAAATCTCTCGGGAAAGAAAGGCCGGTCGTTCTCAATCGACACGCGAGCTGGACCACGCATTACGTACATCGGTTTCAAGGGCAACGGATTGGGGTGGACCCGATTCAAGATATCTTATTTCGCTTCAATTTTCAATGTAACAACTTTTGCTAAAATAAATTTACTATTTATCAAGAAAACCAGTGGCGCCGATCTCCACAAATCCGTGGGGGTATTTAATAAATAATAAATTTAATGAAGAGGAAAAGAAAATTGTTTGCATCGTGACAAATGAAACTTGGTAATTATTTATTAAATACTAGATGTTGGAGCGTAGATCAGCGCTACTGAAGAAAACAATAAAATAATTAAACTGTCAATAAAGTCTCTCTTACAAAATTCAAATAAAATAAAAAAATTTTAAACTTAAGGCCTAAGTTACAAGAATTAAATTCTAAATAACTCTTTTGTTTAATTTTTGTAATTGTTTAAGAAAGTTGCTTGAAGAAATGAAGGGACAAGGAAGACATTATAGCAGTTTTATAAATTTAAAACAATTGAGTTTGACCAGATCCGTGCCCTCTCATATAGTAAATATTACATAATTTTTGTAATCTGGGTGAACGGGGTGGGGCAATCCAAAACCCCAATTTTCGACTCTATGCGACGCTTGGAAAAATCCTCATTAAATATAATATCCTTGTCTATATTTATAATAATATAATATCTCAATTACGTATATATTGTTGTCGTGTGTATCATAAAAACTAAGTGTCGATAACTAATTTTACAACACAGCACAGAATTCGCCGCGGCGCGGTCTCGGTCACCGAGATTCGATTATCCCTTCGGCGATCGATTGATCGATCGCTCTTGCGATCGATTGATCAAACGCTCTTAGGGCATACAATTATTCATTTTGCACTCACTCCAGAAACCTCGGCACTTTAATTGTCATGTACTAGATGTTTTGAATTCACTCAGAGAAGCAAATAGTAATTATTTTTAATGAACAATTGTGATAAATCTCATACTATTGACAATTATTCAGTTTAGGATCAAATACAAACTAAATTAATTATGTATCATATGAAATTAATTTTCTTAAAGTTTTCTTTCAATTTATATAATGAATATAGTTTGCCTAACTTCTTGTCTGATTTAGTGGTCTACTGGCTTTTAATACTGACGCTTTTAAGACATCACAGAACAGAAAGTTCTAATTACAGGCGACAAGCTTTAACGAACCAGCTTTGATCTGCTGCTCGACAATTATGCGAAAGTCACCTCTGCACAATATTATCAAGCTGAGCACATTTGTAAAACAGTTAAATTTACTCACGAACTCAAAACGTCTAATAACGAAGTAAATTCAAAGTTGCTTCAATTTTTAACTTCTTCTAGTAAGACGGTAGAAATTCTAACATTTATTAGACTAAATTGAAAAACTCCTTCAGACAAGATAACAACTTTAAATTCAAGACAAACTGCCGAGTGCTTCGAAATCCACACCACGTCACTGGTAACTTGGCCTCGCGTTTGCGGAGCAGGGGTGAATTTTCGATAAATAATCGATCGCGCCCCATCTCGATCTTGAGATCTCGATAGTCTCCCTTTACGTATATAGTAATCTGTATATATATTTACAAACGGAGAATCGCGGCGGGCATGAGTATACCTTCGTATTTATACGTATTTTTACGTATTTTCGTCTAAAATAATCACTACGGACTCACTGATCAGAGATCATTTGTTGCGAAATCACCCGAAGGGGAAATTCGTTTTGCTAAGGATTAGCTAGATAATATCGCCCTTCAATATAAACTTTCATTGGTTAGGTATATTAACGCCCGGTTCAATAGTCTCGATCCAAAAATGGACATTCTTCCTTTGAAAAGATTTAAAAAATACCACGAACAATGAATAAAGCGTACCGTCCAGCAGTATGGGGACACATAAAAAAACTTGTGATTACAAATATGCAAGCACTTCTCAAAGGATATCTCGGAAACATAATGAGATAGAATAACTTTTTAAATATCATTGGAAAGGTTATTAAATTCCACGTCAAATGAACCTTTCCAATGCTTTTGAAACATTATTCTGTCTTATTTTGCTCCAGAGATATCCTACAAGAAGTGAGTACATCTTTTGAAATGCTAGTTTTTTTAGGTGTCCTCATACTCCTGGACGGTACTGTAAATCAGTTTTTCAATTGATAGTATTTTTTTATAACCATTTGCGTGTCATTTTATTTACGCATTTTTTGATAAATAAAATGATTAAAGTATTTACAATATTATGAAAAAACAGAAATGATTAAAATAGCTCGATTCTAGGCTTTATTGTACACTTCATTGGCGGGGTTTCTCACAAAGGGGGACCACTGCATAAATAAATCTCTTTAAGAAAAAATACGTAAATAAAAATATGTGCGAAAGTTTCCATAAGAAAGTAAAGGTATTGGCGTGCAAGCGTACATCTACACACTAAATACCAGTAATTCTTATAGGACTGACCTTGAGATGACACTGAGGAAGAAATGCCCAGTTGATGTTCCTCTCTGCTCCGCCGGAGGGTACTGAAGTGGTGCACTTTCCCTTGCAATTTTTTTCATTCCTAATCTTCTTCCTTTTCTATTTTTGACTTCCTGCCTTCCTAAGCATTCCTCCTTTCACTCAATCATTCACCCTTCGTTCGCGGCCGATTAAGACTCTACTATGGATTACACGTATCACCGTATCACTGGGTATAAGTATCAACGAGCAGATCTCATTTTTCACGAAGACACAAAGCGGGTGTTTTCCTTTCCCTTGAATAATCTGAATTGCTGCTGATTTTTGCTTAATTTTTAATTTCCGTAATTTTTCTGCCTAATTTAAGTTCCGATTCTTCATTAATTTTCCGATCGAATTCGCCGCGACCCACTTCCCTTCCGCGTGAGAAACATTATCGAATCACACTTGGCACGTCGGGAATCTTACACCCTTGCCGAGCCACCGCGGTGGTAGAGGACTATCTAAACGATCTCTAAGATACTAAACCATCTACCTACCGCTACTAGAGACATAATGGATAATCGGTATCTACACTAACAAACGCTAGATACGCTCTACGTATGTACGACGTAAGAGAATAAATAATAAAAGTTTCCTATCAGGTCTCATACGCTATCTTTCGCTCGGGACATTCGCGCGATACCCATCCATCCGTTTCACTCAGGAGGCTCTCCCGCTCATTCGTCCCATCTGTCACATTAAGTTACGTATATTTTCGTATCTCTTTCTCTCTCTATATATAGGCTTTAGTAAATTACATTCGATTGAACGTAATAGAGGTTAACGCGGTTCTGATTAGCATGCGATCCAGTTTTCTTAAACACCGTTTATCAGTAGAATTGCGCATTCCCGTAACTCTTCTCTTCTGACTGGTTTCCCTTTCTTTCATTTCCTTTCGACACCTCTTCCTGACTGCGAGGTTCTTAGTTCTCCTCTGGTCTGGCAATCGGTCTCTTCCTCTGCTTCCTTTTCCGCCTCATCGTCTTCTTTTTGGTACGAGCAACTTGATTAACACGACAAGATAAGCGTCATTGCTGTGGGGGTCATTTGGAGGTCATCGGGGGAGGAGGTAGTGCTGGAAACAAGGTAGGACCCTGAGAGACGAGACCTCTTTTGGAAGAGCTCCCACCTCAGGCTCTCAACCCTGGGGTGACGTTTGCGGCGAAATGTCCGTGTCACCGTCACCAGAGCCAGGTTCACCCTTCGTTTTGTTCTCCTTCTTCCACTTCATCCGTCTGTTTTGGAACCAGATTTTTATCTGTCGCTCGGTTAGGCAAAGGGCGTGCGCGATCTCGATACGTCGCCGCCTGGTAAGATATCTATTGAAGTGGAACTCCTTCTCCAGCTCTAGTGTTTGGTATCGAGTGTACGTTTGCCTTCCCCGCTTCCTCTCTGAAACAAAAATAATTTTTTTCATTAGTATGGTTGTTCCGAAGTAAATTAAGTCATGCATAAAGGATTAAGGTCATCAAGAGCGCAGTCCACCAGCCGGGCTCCCACCACTGATTTGTCAGATCTTGCGCTTATCAATGTTTATTTTACTTGGAAAAGCAAAATCTCTAACAGGGTAGGTATTCAAATTATATTATAATTCAATTGCCTACCCATCTACTTCTATAAACTCAAAAAAAATCTTCCACTTGTTCTAATCGTGCTAGACGTCCTATCCATGTAAACTTCTCCATAAATAACGTCAGCATTTTCAAAGAGCAAACAGTATCCCAACACGATGCGACTGTTTTTCTAAACAAACACTCTAAACGTCTAAAGCTCAAGTTGTTATCTTCCTTTTATTCATACAATCCCATGAATCATGTCTAAGGGTTCGCGACTCCCGACACGTGACTCCGACTACAAGGCACCAAAAGACGACTCTCCCGCGGAAAGCGATGTATTACTTCTCGAATCCGGCGAAGCTTAGAGACTTTTAGCTGAAAAAAATCATAAAAACGAGGGGCACCGATCCGCACATATGATGTATATCGCAGCGGTATCCACGATGTGATCTGCGGTCGGTGCCGGCAAGCATGAGTCCCGAACGAGAATATTAATTGTGCTTGCTCAGAGAGTATCTGTGAGCTGCCTCGCGCAACTTTCTTGAGGTATAATCTGAAAAGGGTTAAGTTAGACCGCCACGTTGTGCGCGAGCAAGAGGAATATTTCTGAGTGGGATGAAGAGAGAGAAAATAAAAGAATAACAAAAAAACGTACTAAAGAAGAAGGAGAAGAAGAAGAAGAAAACTCCTTGGCGAGCATTCGAGGCAAACGCCGCCCGTCGCGCTGTCGGCCGATGAAGACGGATGGCGGTTCTCCTCGAGAGAGACGGAGAATTCTTCAGGGGCTTGAAAGCGTTAGGAGAAACAGAGAAATCCAAGAGGAAAGATTGAGAGAGGAGGAAAGCTCCAGAGAAAGAGGGAGACAGAGTGAGAAAAAATAGAGAGAAAAAACAGGAGGGAGAGAGTGCTGGGAACACACTCCCCTTGCTTCCTTCCTCAGGGTACGCTCTCAAATTAACAACATACCAATCTCTAGCGCTTCTCTTATAAGCTCTAACAATCTTAAGCAGCTTCCACGAATCTTCCGAAAAAACTTCTCTCTTTTCGCGATCCCCTCAGGCGAATAAAAAAGATGGAATATACATACAAATGTCCTCAGAGAATTGTCTCAAATCCTAAATCTTACCCTTTTCCAGGATCTTATACATTCACAGTATCATACTGTTTTACAAAGATGGGATTTCGAAGAAGTATCTCCTTAATTACATCCATACTTGAATCATCAGACAGAAGATGTAACCTTGGGCTTAAGAAGCATCCATCAACCTTGAACAATCCGTTTAATAATAGAAGGAATTATATGCTATTAGAAACAAGTTAATTTGTGTTCCAGAAAGCATTCTCTTTTGATGACATGTCATGCAAGTTCTTCTGATTAGTGTATACGATACTGTAACTGCAATGTATTTACAACTATCCTGTTCTTAATCAAGATGAAAGAATAGGTTTGAAGAAGATAAATGCCACAAGTGGTGAAATTGTAGAAGATGTGCATGTTCAGGGATCGTGGGATGCGCCAAAGAGGGCAGGAGATATAGCATCTTCAACCCAATCAAGAAACCCGAGTAAAGTGCAGACCATAGATGTCTGGCCCAAAATTAAGTCCAAACAGCTTGTTTCCTCAATCACAACTTCAAGATAGTTGTAAAAGATATACTCTATTAGAATTAGAAGTAGAGTTTCAAAGAAGTGTTTAGCTGTTGAAGCATATTGTCACGAATAATGTTGGATTAACAAAAACGTTTTTATTTAAAAAATTGTTTGTAGTATAACTACAGATTCCTGAACACTGAGTTTCTATTCTATGTACGACATCGAATAAAAATGTATTAGTTCATCCAGCGTTATTCGTGCCAATGCTTCAGTCGAAGAATCCTCAAAAAAAAAAATTACTGAACACTTGTCCAAAAATCAATCACTTCCAGAAACTGTTTCTACAAACCCAACCCATTACAGTTTATCAACAATAGACACCTGTAAGCATCAGGTATTTAAAGCGCGTGCATCTCAAATTAAAGGAAGCAGTTAAGGTAATTAAGCCCATGACAAACAGAGCTTAAGAGCATTAAGACTATCCTGATTGCATGTAGAAATAGTTTCCCATTAAGCAGTGACTTAGCCTCCCAAGCTAAAGGTTAGACGACTCGTAAATCCTCGGAAGAAACTGGCGTCGATTGACCGAGTGCCATGTCGCATCCACCTCGTGGGTTAACGCGAAAATCTCAGCCAATCGCGTCCAGCGACTGGAAATAAGAAGTGACGAGGCGCATCCGCGTTCACAGATCAGACGTCAGACAGGCGTATTATGAGTCGTTGTACTCGGTACCGTGGCATGCGAGGTTAATTAAAGAGACTGTGGCTCTCCACTTCCACGAGAGAGTACGAATACATGTGGTGGTTGTGGCACCCGTGCACGAAGAACAGGCTGAAGGCATACCACAAGGCTCGCGGAATCACGACAACTAATGTAAGAGATGGACTGACCGAGCCAAGTAGTCAGCCCTGCCTTTTACATAACTCCTGCCAACTTGGTACGAACCTCGTAACCAAAATACCAGCCATTTGCACCTTATCGCTGAATGCCTGATTTTCAAGATTGATATCGCCTGGAGTGTTTTCGGATCTTTGATCTATTTTTTCCATTAAGGTAACGACAAGCATCTGCATAAAATTAGCAGGATTCACATTTGCATTCAGACACTAAATCATTCGCTGAAATCGAAGACGATGAAAGTGGCATAACATCAAAAGATTGAAAACAACCTAATAAGAGTTTTTTCTTCTGCAGATTAGGAGCATTTATCATTTATCACAACTTCTACATAGTTGTAAAATGTATGCTCTTTTTAAAGCATAGTTCTTTGGCAGGAATAACGTTTGGATCAACAAAAAGATTTTTTTTTTAAATATGTGTGTAGCATAACAAGATGTTTTTGAACAATGATTTTCTATTCTATACCGAACATAAAAGAGAAAAGCATGGGTCAAGAATCTCTTGCAATACTAAAAACATATTTTGAAATAAAAAGGTTATTGTTGATCCATCGTTTTAATGGTATGATAAGAGATTCATAACCAATGATTTCCAAAAGATTTAAAACAACATGATAAGAGTTCCTTCTTCTGCAGATAAGGAAAATTTATCATTTTCTAACTCAACCCGAAATTCCAAACCGTTTCCATTCCAAAAATAAATAAAAGGAAACTGGAAACTGACACCATTATCTCTTATTCTCAAGAGATGTCCCGAAACGGGCTGAACCCCATATGTACGAGACGCTCACGAATTCGACCACCCAGTTTTGCCCCAAGAGGAAAAAGTCCAGTGTCGGCAAGAAGTATTTGGACCGAAAGAAACGGCTTTTTTCTCTTGGGACTCTGACTAACGTTCGGAATCGGTGACCGCGGCCTGCGCGTGTGAAGCAGGTCGATAACAAGAAAACCTGGTTGCTCGCGGCTTATGCTGAACGGCGCTGCTCTCGCGGATGGAGGTGACTTTAAACGCGGGGCAATAAATTAACAGCGTTGGGTTACGCAAGGATCAAATGTCCCCTGGAGTATGCCGAGAGATTTATGGGTCTGCCTTCACTGGCGCAGTATGAAGGAACGAAACGGAACAGAACAGAACATACACAACCGTCGCTTATTATAGGCTAGTTTTACTTCTCCGTCGACTGGCCGCCGCAGGATAGACAGAACTTTTCAGATTAACAGCTAGCCGGATGCTGTAACCCGCTAATAAGGCGCGGCCAGTACTCGCAGCCCAATTAAGCTAAGCTTTATGCGTAGGCACCTTGAGGCCAACCTTGAAACGTTCTCGATTAGATAGCAGTCCCAGTAATTTATAAAGCACATTCCTTTCATCTTATATGGTACTCATCACTAGTTCTCTAATTCTGATACCTCTTGCAATTCTAAATTTCTAATAAATCTTCTCATTCTCAAATATCTGAGAGTTCAAAGTCAGAACTTTTTGCGTGTTTTGCTGCACTGAATATAGGGGGATTTCACTTATGCCACTTCCTCCCACGTGTACCAAAGAGGATATATTTTTAGGACACGTGTCCCTTTCTGTCACTTATACTCGCCACCCTCCTATTCCGTCAAGCACACGTCCGTAATATTTATCATCGAATTGTTGGATGACAAGCTTCCGTTACCAAGATTAGATAAAAATGGAACACATGACGAAAGGCAATAAAGAAGGCCAAAATAGCATTCTTGTAAAGAAAGCTGTTTGAGAAAATTGGCACTCGGTGAAGAGTTGAGGGTGCGAGAGTTATGTTAATCTTGTGGATGAAGACATTAACGGGGACAACCGTAAATTGTAAACGTTGAATAATTTGGCTACACGCACATAATGGACACAAAAGATGTTGTCATTCATGACATTCAAATGGAATCACCTGGGTGAAAAATCAATCTTTTATGTTTCGGAATAATTGATGAACCGAACTAATGATGATATCACTAAACAGCCCATCAACCTTGCCCCTTAAAATAGACAGCATTTCAAAATGAATGTTTTATAATGGTTGACCAATTTCTAAGGAGTAGCCTTCAAAATTGAACCATCTCTAAATGAGAATCATTGTAATTTTGATCTTTTTTTAATAGTACATTGGGTTTTCATTTTTGATACATTCGAATCTGAACTCGAACGTACTTGACCTGCACCTCTCATACATAGTAAATCATCTTCATCTCAAGCTACAGATAACTTTTTCAAACAGTTTTATTTTGCTCATCGATTTCAGATCATACGTATCCTGTGTTCATTCTCCATTAAAACCTATTCTCTATACCCAAATTGTGACTAACTTTTTAAAACAGTTTTATATATTTTGATTTTAATATCAGACGGCTTTCTTAATAGGTATATTCACTCACTCATCCTCCACTAGCTCATTATGTTTATTTATCCACACTTGCTCGTCCCTATTTAGTTATAGGTTACACATCCACTCATATTTTTGACTGTGTTTCTTACTATCAATAAATTTATATTTTTGGTTAAACTTAATTTTATGATCTATCTGAATTTAAACATAATTAACCCCATTTTGGAATAGAACTACTTGTCAGAAACTCTCATCCTCCACTCGGACATTTCTTCCAGCTTTGACAACTTGACATTAAAGGATGTCTTCTTTGATTTGAATGATCGAACTACATTCTGATTGAATCATCCTCTACTCCTTTGAAAATGGACACCTCAAAACTAAAGCATTCAATTGTTTGAACAGAAATATTCAAAATCAAACCAAACGATGAATGTTCTATACTCATTGGGGAAATACTCACTAGGCAGTAAATCTTGGGTACCTATCTGGATAGTGGCATACTAGAACAAGGGAAAGGGAGTGGCTCTTTTCCATGTCCGACTGTGAAACAAAGAACCCGAACCAGAGACGATTCTTGGTCTTCTTGGAGCAGACTCTGATCTTTGAGAAATCCCTCATGACACCCCATATCCTACAACCCGTATCGCATGGTGGCCGTCCTGGTATGGCGGCCCTCAGAAGCAAACGGACCCGTGTTTCTGTGGATCATCCATCATCGTCATTCGTCCCTCCTCCTCATCCTCCTCCACCTACTTCTACTTCTGGCGAGGTTCTCTCGCCTCATTTTCTCCTCGCTCCTCGCTCCTCCTCTCACACTATCTCTCACTCTCTCTCTCTCTCTCTCTCTCTCTCTCTCTCTCTCTCTCTCTGACCGTCTCCGGCATCAGCATCCCTTTTTGAATATTCCCGACGCCGCCATCGTTGCGGCACGGTTTCTCGCACCCAGAATTACCAACGGGATTATAACGAGCCATGTACGAGTTTTTGACTTAAAAATCCTGATACCCATGCTCCCACAGGTCAGGTAGAATCCCCCCTCTTTGTTCGCCACATGGTCTCTTCAAACGTCATCCGGTATTTTCAGAAAAATAAGAGAAACAAAAAGGGACCATGACTACCTTCTTGGTGTGGGAATTCTACACATACACAAATTAATGAAGAATGTAAGAATAATTGGAATTATTCAATTAAAAAATTTGACTAATTTTTCTTTGTAACTTTTATTTCGACAAGTGTATATAAACACGGCTTAACGGAAGCTGCATTCCACCGTGACCGAGCAGTATACTTATTTATGAGGGCACACTCAATGTCGTAAATCATACCATGAAAGATCGCAATTACCTCGCACATATTAAAAGCCCCGTTGCTACCAATCAGATTTTTTTTTCATTTTGAAACAATACCTCATTCCTGAACCTCATCAATGACAGTCCAGGTGAGTATTATACTATTATTCTAATTAGATTTAATTAAGGTAATGATGAGAAGATTTTTCTCTGATATGATATGACATAACTTTAGCACCATTGTAGGACAAATGAGTTTGTGATGAAAACAAATGCAATGAAAGATAATTTTATGGTAAAGTCATTCTCAAGTCAAACTGAATTGATGATGCAATTCATGAGTTCAAATTTAAGTCTTTCAATTTAGGGATAATTAATAAGGATAGTTAATTAATTAATTATTAAGCTTTCTGTTTAGCAAGGGGGGATATTTGTTATAAGGTTACTTCACTATCTGAATATCGATTTAGAACTTTCCCTTCTTTCTATCTCTGAATTATTTATTAAGATTTGCCAGACTATCTATTTCGGTATAACAGTTAAATGGGTAGCGTGCCATAAGGGCATCTACCAAAAATCGAATTTTCAGTGCAGAAAAAAATATACGTATTCGAAATACATCAGTGCTGAATTAGTTTTCTTGCCAAAAAACAGATCTCTGAAAAAACAGTTTTTCTATGATTTTAGGAACAAAAATAATATTACTAATATGTCATTTTAAATAAAAAATGTGATTATTTTTAATGAAAACATTTTAAAGCTTACAAAAGTATTTAATTCAACCATTTTGTTTGCAATTAATTTTTTTTATTTTTTCTATTTTTACTTTTTGATTTATTGAAATTCAAGCATGTTCAAAAAATTGGTAAGAAAAGGCAAAAAGAAAAGTTCAATAATAAAAACTGTGATGAAAAAATTATTTTTCGTTAGTTTTAAACATTTTTCATCGAGAAATTGTTTCTTAATATTTCTTTAAACCCAAAATCGAATTTTCAATGTAAAAAAAATAAGCTTCCGAGATACATCAGTGCTTAAGGCAGTTGTCGGGCTAAAATTAGTTTTTCTATGATTTTAAGAATCAAAATAATATTATGTTATTTCAAATAGAAAATATTTATTTTTAATAATAAAATGTTATAGCTTACAGAAACATTTATTTATATAATTTGTTTTTAGTAGAATTTTTCTTTTTTCTTTTCTTTCTTAATATTTTGTTCTTTTCTCATTCTTTGCTTTTTTTTGAAGATTATATATAGGGGACACCACCCTATATCAGTATAGTAGATAATAAACCTACAGTAGATAATCGATAATTAAAAGCACAAACATACCTGAAATAATTATTTCTTACTTCAATTTATTAACACATATGGTGTCCTAACTAATAATTAAATTATATATTTTACATCCATTAGTATTTTTAATTAATGATTGTCTACTGTAGGTTCATTATCTATTGAAGGGTGGTCTCCCCTACTTATTTTCAAAATTGGAAACAGCGGAGTTGTCGGGAATGTTTTATTTACGCGATAGTATAAGTCATAATTTATTAAAATTCAATCACTTTAAAAAAATTGGTAAGAAGCGACAGGAAAAAAATCCATAACTTTTAGAAACAAACAATTTTTCGTTCGTATGAAACTTTTTTTATAATAAGATTTTTTTTTCAAACTAAAAATCGAATTATTAACGTAGAAAATGAAAATGAAAATAAGCTTCCAAGTTACATCAGTTAGTGAATTGAGGTATATATCATACCAGAAATCAGATATATACAAAAATTGTTTTTCTATGATTTTAAGAATCAAAATAATATTACTGACGATGTCATTTAAAATAAGAAACATTTATTTTAAATGAAAAAATGTTAAAACTTACAAAAACATTTATTTTCACAATTTTGTTTGCAGTTGATTTTTTTCTTTCTTCTTTCTTTTTTTTTTTCTTTTTCTTAACATTCTCTATAACTGTAGAATCATTTCTAAAAAATTGTTAAGAAGCGAAAGGAAGAATAAATTAAATTACAAAAACTATTGTTAATTTTTTTTTGTTAGGGTTAAACTTTAATCATGCAAAAATACTATTTTTAAATTTTTTATTAAAGATTGAAATAAAATCTGCTTTCTTGTAAATAATTTTATGCAATGAAATCAGAGTTTTCAAACTATCACCTTCTCGGCTTCTTAAGCCAAATAAATAACAACGGAAAAAAAGGGGAAATTTGTTTTCAGTTATTCTTATTATAATTTTTTTAAACAAAATTCGAATCTTCGATGTAGAAAAAAAAAAATAAATAAGCTTCTGAGATAGATCAGTTTGAAATTAATTTAGTTATGGAGCCAATAATCAGATATCTAAAAAAATGTTTTTTATATGATTTTAAGAATCAAAATAATATTACTGATGATATTAATTCAAATTAAAAACATTTATTTCTAATGAAAAAATGGTAAGACTTACAGAAACATTTATTTAAAAAATTTTTTTTTGCAATTGCATTTCTTTTTTCTTTCATTTATAGTTTTCTTTTTAACTGATGCATATTTGGAGAGTAAGAAATATAATTTTTCTTTCATAAGACAGCTCGACAACTACCTTCAATTGTAAAGAAGGTTTTTCAATTGGCATTAATGGTCAATAATATTCATTTTTGTTCTGCAATCAATTTTTTTTTAATTGTTTTAAAAACAAACAAAAAATGAGATTTTTTGTGTTTCGTTCCTGACTGACACCGGACTCTTCAATAAGGCAATATGAATCAGACTGAAGCCTGGTGAGTCAGTCTGTGACGAAACATAAAAAATCTAATTTTAATTTTGAAATCTGTTTGTTAAATTAATTGCAGAACAAGAATAATTATTAGCGACCCTAATACCAATTTAAAAATGTTCTTTACAATTATGATACTTGAGTGAATTAAAAAAAATTATCAGGTTCCAAGAAAATATAGGATTTTTTTTCGCTCGAGGCGCACGTTTTACCAACTTTGGACAATACTAAATATCCAATTTTAAATTTCCGAACATTTTTATTTCTATTCAGTGAGTTGCTGAATCGGTGCAAAAATGTTTTGCTTGAATATGTCACTAAGTTAGGATTCTGCGAGTATTTTCTTCACATCCTTTTCTAAACTGTGAAATTGCAAGTTAGAGGATTTTTTTTTGTACCGATCTGTCATCGCGCCTTAAGGGTTTACACTTTTTCAAGCTGAAGAATTTCCTAAGACCGGCTTTGAACGTGTCCAGGGAATCCCGACATTTCCAGCGATAAGTGCCCGAGCACATGCATCTATAAAATTGAGTGATGCATAATTCATGGGCTTGCTTAGAGCCCGCGCCTGGTTATTTTGCAATGCGTTCGCCGTACGACAACACGGCAAGGCGCAAGGGGAGGATTTCGAGATCACCTTCGTTTTACATCCACGTGTCGACATCTGTGAGCAGATTCTGGGACCTACTTGGTTCACCGGTAGCAGATCGCTTATCGGCCAATGGGACTCAAACCTGATTCTGAGCTTAACCGAGAGATGGTAAGACGCCACTCTATCGACGATAAGACTCCACTCTATCGACGATAAGTTTCCACTCTGTCGATGATAAGTTTCCACTCTGTCGATGATAAGTTTCCACTCTGTCGATGATAATTTATCATCCTCTCTTCAAACAAATTCCACCAAAAACAAATTCAATTTAAATGAAAAAGATTGAAAAAAAATTAAAATTAACAATTTATTCAATTCTAAGTTACTTTATAACTTATTACCTTCATGCTGGTCAATATTGAGATGCCGATATTGTAGGGTTCATTTCCTATTTTTTTCTATAGAAAACCTCTATGGGGCCGTTCAAAAACTACTTCACACTGTTCGGGTGGTGGGGGGGGGGCGCAGAATGTGACATCACATATAAAAAATATAAATGTGAATAACATTTTTTTGAAATGCTTGAAAAAATGAAAATTATTGATTTTAATTTACAAGAAAAGTATCTGAATATAGACTTCACACTCTTACCACAGGTACCATCCTTACCCTTTTTTTTAAAACATTCCGATTTTTCTCCTGATTTCAAGAAACTTCAACTTTTTCTCATTTCTTGGCTTAAATTCAAACTGAATTAATAGAACCCAATAAGAAAATTCAACTATTGTTATTGAAAATTCTACTATTATATTATTTTGTTCGAAATTGACCCTTTTTGGTTAAAAATTCTACTATTTGGTTGAAGATTGAACTACTTTGTTACAAATGTAACTATTATGTTGAAAATTTGTTGTTTTTTTTGTTGTTGAAAATTATTCTTTTTTACCTGAAAATTTAACTTTTTATTTTTTGTTGAAAATTGGTTAAAAATTCTACTATTCGATTGAAGATTAAACTTTTTTGTTAAAACTTTATTATGTTGAACACTTCCTTTTTTTTTTAAATCATTTTTTTGTAACCTAAAATTTAACTTTTCTATTCTTTTTTGAAAATTGGTCGTTTATAGTTGAAATTTCTACTAATAAATTTTTCACTGAGAATTCACATTTTTTGTTGAAAATTTCAATATTTAGTTAAAAGTTGAACCACTGTGTTAAACATTCATTATATTGGTTGAACATTGAAATATTTTGTTGAATCTTTGATCTTTTTATGTTGAACATTAATTTTTTGAATTGGAAATTTCATTATTCCATCATTTGTTTAAAAATTTCTTTTAGTTTAAAATTCAACGATTTGCTTTAAAATTGATGTATGTTGCTGTAAATTTGTCTTTCTTAGTAGAATCTTATTCTTCTTGATGAAAAATTGTTAAATTTTTTTGTGTTCGTTGAAAATCCATCTCTTTGATAAAAAATTTAACTATTTGACGTATTAAAAATTAAACTGTTTTCTAGAGAATTCGCCTTGTTGGTTTAAAAATTCGCAATTTGGTTGAGATTTTTTTCTCTCCTGAATGAAAAATATTTCCTGTTTGAGAATTTAACTTTTTTGTTGATAATTCGTGTTTATGTTTTGAAAATTCATCTCTTTTAGTAGAAATTTGATCTTTTTTGGTCAAAAATGCAACCCTTTGGTTAAATATTAATTTGTTTTCGTTGAAGATTTAACTATTTTTTAGAAAAATTCGTCTTTTTTGGTTGAATTCAATTGTTTTTTATTCAAAATTAAAACATTTTTTATCTGAAATATCAACTATTACATTTTTTATCAAAAATTTGTAGATTTGGTTAAATTTGATTGTTTTTTATTTAAAATTAAAATTTTTTCTCACGTGAAACATCAACTATTATATTGTTCGTTAAAGATTATTCTTTTTAATTGAAAATGAAACTACTGAGTTGAAAGTTGGCCTTGTTGGTAAAAATTAATTTTCTTGTTAAAGATTCTTTATTTTATTTGAAAATTAAGCCATTTCGTTAAAAATGTAATTATTCCGTTAAAACTATAACTATGTTGTTGAAAATTTGATTATGTTGTTATAAATTAAATTATTTTATTAAAAATGTAACTGTTTTGCTGATTATTCCTTTTTTTATCTAGAAAATTGGTTGTAAAGGCAATTGCCTGGTTGATTATTAATTTTATCGTTGTTAAAAATTCAACTATGTGTTTAAAAATCTAAATATTTTGTTGAATATGTAGTTATTTTGTTAAAAATTAAACTATTTTATTAAAAAGTTATCTTTTTTTTAGAAAAATTCCACTGATTTCTTGAAAATTTGTCTTTTTGGATTGAAAATGATTTTTTTTTAATTGAAAATTCATCTTTTTTTTAAAAAAAGTTTTTGGATGAAAATTCAACTATTTTCTCAAAATATTTCGAATTACAAAATCATATAGTTCATATTTAAGTCAATATAGTATATATACATTAATTTTATCTAATAGAACTAATTTCCCTATTCTCGAGAAAAATCACCCTATTTCCCCTGTTTATATGTTTAGTGATTTATTTATATCTTTATCAAATGTAATCGAAGAAAAAATGTTGTCTTTAAGAAAAGGGTGGGGGGGGCTTGAACTTGTGACGTCACTCTCGGTGGTTTCAAGCTTTGTGTGATGATCTCTGACGAAGAAGAGGGGTGAAAATTTTTCAAAATAGCACACTTGAGCACAATCACTTAAAAAACAGACCTATTTTAATTTTCAATATACAAAATCTAAACACAAGCGTTTGAAGACGGAAGATGAATTATCGCGAAACACGTCCTGTTGGTGACCGATGAGCGACTGAAGAACCGGAAGAATATTTGGTGACGAGTTAATCCCGATTCCCGCCCTCCAGAGGTTAGGCAATATAGGGACAACATATTTCTTAGGATTTAGGTAATATAGGCCCAGGCGGTGACAGAATAAGAGCAGAATCTGCGGGGGGTAACAACCTGTACACTTGCCTCATACCTAGCCTAAAAGCCCAATACCTTCCTACGTAAGAGTTATGACCCTGCCTATTATCACTTCGTTATGGCCCACATAAATCTTCGCCCGGTTACGCGGTTCTACAATCGTTGCACCTCTTTAAACTTGCCATTAACTCTAGAAACTTTTACAAACTTCTTCACTTAGTCACTCTTCATTTAAAAGTTTAAGTGCTCTCTGGAACATTCAATATTCAAAAGTATCAGTTTCAGTGATGGGTGAGTTACTTTTTAAAAGGAACTAATGTCACGGCCAATAGTCGAGGCACCTCACATATTTTGATAGCAACTCGCCAAAAAAATTTTTCTGAATTGTTCAATAAAAATTGTATGAAAGCTTAAGGTCTTGAGAATTGAATGGTATGATCACTTTTAGCCTAAAAGAAATTTGGTAATAGTTTAGAAGTCCCTAAGTCTTAGGGACTAAAGAAACACAGCAAAATTTGGAAATTTTTCTACTTTTTAACTAATTTTACCAGTATTCAGTGGAAAATCACCCAAAATATGCTAGGTAATAACCATTGGCAGTTTTTCTGATAAAGTAAGAAACAATATGTTCCCAATTTTTTTGACTCGAAATTGACTCTCCAAAGATTTGAAAGATTTCTACCGATTTTAACAGCTTTTTTTTTTAGAGAACTTTAATGAATAAGTTTAATATTATTTATATTGTAGATATTTCAAATTATTTCTGCTTATTTTAATAGATTAGGATTTCAAAAGATTTAAATTTATTTTAAGAGATTTAAATGAACTTCTAGCTAACTATAGGCAACAAAATAAATTTTCTTTCAACGGATTTCTGAGATTTCTTTAGATTTTTTTAATTCGAAGGATTTTTAAAATACTAAGCTATTTTAAACGATTCCAGATATCATCTTAAATCGATGCATATATAGGGACTCACAGAATACAAAAAAAAAATAAATAAATCCATTTAATTGTTATAAACTAATTTGATACCAAAATTGTCAAATAGTGTTATTTTTGGTATTCCAAATTTCTTTTTCTTAACACTGCTTCTTATTAATGTAGGAACGACATTTTATTAAAAAATAATTAAAAAGTTAACAATAACTTCGGATATCTAGTTATGATATTAATAAAAACAACAATAATATAATCATAATCTTTAAAAATGCGAAATAAATATTGAAGGAATTAATGTAAAAATAGACAAACTACAAAGGAACGATTTAAATGAGACCACAAATCTTTTAATTCCCTTGATATCTTTAAAATCGAATGAAACTTGATTAAAATCCTTAGAAAATTTTGGACATCTTACAAAATTGTTTCAAATCCCTTTAAATTTGTTTAATTTCGTAATATTGAATTTTTTAAATAACTTCAAATCTTTCCTTCGAATAAAATGTAATTTATTCTCTAGAGTTCTCCAGAAATCCCTTCAAATCTTTGAAAATAGTAAAAATCTATCAAAATAAGCAAAATTATTGGAAATATTTTGAAATCCCTTGATATAATTGGAGATTTAATCAATCTTTTTGAATCTTGTAAAATTCCATAAAATGCCTTAAAATCTCTTGAAATTCCTTGAAATTCTTTCAAAAGTCTTAAAATCTTGAAATTATTGAAATCCGTGGAAATTTCTTGAAATTGAATTAAATTTATTCCTTTCAAGTCGTCTAGAAATCCGTCGAAATTCCTTGAAATTAGTCAAATCTCTTAGAATCTTTGAAATACTTGCAGGTCCTATAAAAACTCTTAATTCTTGTGAAATTCTTTTAAATTTCTTAAAATCTTTGAAAATCTTTAAATATTCTTTGAAATTCCTTTAAATCTTTGAAAATAGTAAAAATCCATTAAAATAAGTACAGATCATTTGAAATCCCTTGAAATATTTGGAATCACTAGAAATCCCTTGAAATTTCATTCACTAGAATTTATTTATCGATAGATCCTTGAACTTTTTTTTTAATCTCTTGAAATTCTTTAAAATCATTTAAAATAACTTAAAATATTAAAAATCCTTTACATTTTTTCAACTTCTTCATGCCCTTCGAAATTGTTGAAATCCGTAGACGCCTTAACTGAAATTTAATTTATTCCCTAAAGTTCTCTAGAAATCCCTTAAAATCCTTTTAAATCTTCAGAAATCATAAAAATCCATTAAAATAATTAGAAATAATTTGAAATCCCTTTAATATTAATTAAATTAAATTAAAGTCTTAAGTCTGGAAATTTTTGTAATCCTTAGATTTATTTTTAATCTTTTAAGTCTTTTAGAATCATGTAAAATTCCTTGAAATAATTTGAAATAATTAGAAATCCTGCGTTAAATAATTAAATAATTCGTTTGTAGTTTCTTTACATTTTGCATCAATCCTTTCAATAATTTAAAATTATTTAGTTCTATACTTATATTTTTATAATTATTTTTTAACATGATTTTTCTAAAATTGTGAAAAAAATAGCAAGAAATTCATTGAAGGATAATACATTTTTACGTAGGGGGTGAAAAACATTTCGAAACTACCTAAAAAAGTAACGATTATTATAGTTACTGTCACTGGAAAAAATGTAACTATTATTTACAAAGTAGCTTCTTTACCACTACAGTTACCAAAAAAGTACCTAAATTACTTCACAAGCTCGTCAAATTATATTTTTCTTTAATCAACAGTTTTTATGATGAAAAATTGGGAGTATCTTTTCATAGATCTAGTATTTTTTTCGGGATGTAGAAATGTTTGCAAAAGAAGTTTAATTCGCACTGCCAATTTCGCATTGCGAATTTCGAAACACTTAATAGTTTTGGAAACCTGAAGGAATTTGAACTATTTGAAGTGAGAAGCAGTAAGAAATAATGTCAGATGTAGATGAGTTGACAGGGGAATAAAAGTTGACGAGGCAACTTTAAGTTTGCATCGCGGTTGTAAAATGTAAAGTCAGAGTGAGCGACGTAACTTTTATGGGGCAGGTCTATGTGTGGTGAAACTACTGGATAAAAGGTCAGAGCAATAAATAACTCGGTTTGCTCTTATACCTAGAAAACTTGGAGACATTATGCCTATCCCGATTCGCAACACTACAAATCTGGTCCAGTTTTACGCATTGTTACATAAATCTGAAAGCAAGCCGCTTGACTACCTGATTTACCTGGGAAGGTTTCTAAAGTAAGAAGGATTCTACTGTGCGTACCTTGAACGAATTTTTCAAAACCGAGTCACGTTCTCAGAATATGACTCTTTTGTATTTTCGACAGGAATTCGTTGCTTAAGAATTGAGCAAAAATGGAATTTTTTTAAAGACAGATTTGGGAATGTGAAATCTAAGTGGTTTATTATTTGGTGTACCCGTCTGAATTTAATTAGAGTATGACTATTTTAAAATAAGGTATTCATCTGACACAAATTTTAACACGAATTTCAAGAGTTTTTGCATATATCCATTATTTAGGGAAAGATAAACTTGAATACAAATCAAAAAGAAAACAAATTTTTTTCCATTTTCCCAAACGAAATTTTGGAAATATTAGAGCGGGCCGAAAAAAGACTTTTCCTAAAATACCAATCCTATCAAAGACCAGAAATCCTGAATCCTGATCAGGGACCAAAAATCGGGGACTATATAACCTTACATTCCTATTTGATATCAAGTTTCTCGGTTAATTCCTAGGTGGGACCACCCTAGAATCTATAACAACAGAGAGACAGAAGAGACTAATCTATTTCACTAGCCTGATGAGGAATCAAGCCTCTAAGTAAAGACTATAAATCTAAAATCTGATCGCTACCAAATAGCTATATAGACTCCTAATATTAGATAAGAGCCAACCCCTAATCTATAACATCCCTAGCCCAAACCCCAACATGTATAAAAAAAACTTAGATAATACTCACCAAACTGACTCCTCATCCAAGGATACAACGGACTCGGGAGGTTAGCAGTGGCCGCCCCTTGAGGAGCCTGTTGCTGCGGCCCAAGAGGCGATGCCACAACTCCCTGATGCTGTTGCGCTTGGGGTTGTTGCTGCGGATGCATAGCAGCCGTTGGTGCTTGACTCGCCGCTTGTTGCTGTTGGTACATCATATGCTGTTGTTGTTGCATATGAGGATGTTGCTGCTGAGACTGTTGGTGTTGAGTCGCTTGGGCCTGCATGTGCGGATGTTGGGTGTGCATCTGATGGTGAATTTGGGGTTCGACGAGGGGTGGACTGTCAGGGCCGTCGAGGACACTGCCCTGGTGGTCAACCGCGGCTGCCTGGAGTTTGCAGCTCGCGTAGACGATGGGTGTTGAGGGGTGTCCATTGGGAGTTGGTGTGTGGCCCATGTGCCCCATCCCCGAACTCGGCGAGGTCGACCTGTACCCCGACATTCCGTCCATGCTGCTATGTTCCTGCTGCTGCTGGTAGTAAGCCGCATTTCTAATGTCCATTCTGTCGTAGGGTGGAAACCTGGGGTAGGGCATACCCTGCTGACCTCCAGCGGTTCCATAATGATGGGCCGGGACACCCTGTCTGAGCAGGCTGGGATCACAGGGATCCGAGCCCTGCTGGGGCTGCTGGGGCACAGACTGGCTCTGTTGGGGCACCTGGACGGCAGCCCCGTAGTGCTGCTGGTGCTGATGGGGATGGTCCACCCCGCCATTTCGCAGGTCCGGGATATAGGAATTGGCGAAGTACGAACTCATGCTACTATACTGTCACTGCTAGCACACCTCTTCTCTCCTCTGCACTTGCCACTGAACAAATATCACCACTATCTAGCTCACTGATTTTTCAAACTGGTGCTTATCAGCACTATACTTCTGCACTTAGCTTCTAAACCTTTGATTTTTTCTGCACTATCTATCACACTTACACGGGATCACTTAATCATTTGAGACTTGAATTATCACACTGGTTCACCACTATGGAGAACTGGAGCACTACAGAACCGTAAGTTACCAGGGGAAATTTGCGAACACCAGGGGATTGGTAGTCAGAGTTCCTCTTTTCCCTCGGTGCGGTACCCTCGTTCAAAGTGACGAGCCGCTCTGGACGCGTTTTGCTCTTCTGTCCAGCTCGCTGACGACGTTATGCCGCACCTGCAACATAGTAGAAGGTCTCTTTTAGATGGAATGAATATTACTTTGATTAGAGTGCCAAGAGGCTCATGACTAATTGGATGGAGAACGCGAAACTCTTGGTGCAAAAGCAGAGTTTGCAGATCTTTGTCTGGTGAACCGGGGGTCGGGAGAGAAGGATATGAGTGACAGATGCCGAGGTACACACGTGCTCGTCACGGTGACGGCCATCTCCCAGACAGTGGTGGCTACGTGTCATCTGTGTGGGCGGGATAAAAAGATACTTGTGTTTAAAAAGGGGGTAATCCAGCTCATTAGGAAGTTCATCATGGCCTCGGGTACCAGTGGATCTTCCGTCGGGTCGGACTTTTGAGGATTAGCAAGTAGGTCTTCCGGTTTTAAGGTTCTTCGAAAGTGGAATGTTACTTTTTTTCTTCTTTGGAAGAAACAGAAAAGAGTCTGAATCCTAAAGACTCTTATGTTTTTCGAGCTTCCCCGGATGAGCTTACAAATGAGAGAGGCTGGCTTAAATGCAAGAGGGTCGTATATGCAAAAAATTGAATGATGGCTTAGTCATCTTGGAATCGGAATATATTGTGAGTTCTAATGCTAGCTCTTTTTTTCCTGGAAATCATTTTTTAGTATTATTTTACCAATTATATTTGCAAACGTGAGAAAAATGAATGCAAAGATATAAAAAATCAATCGATATTGTCTGTCTTAGAACAAGATTTAATTTCCTAATCCTTTTCAGAATTGTTCAAAATTCTCGGTCATATTTTTTCCTTTTGTATTTGCATAATTTCTAATTTTTATAAAATTCTCATTTGTAATGTTATCGATTTGTATTTGTTTATTCAATTTTAGATGGAAAAAAAATGCTAAGAAATGTTTTCTTTGAAAATAAAAGAATGCATTCTCTTTTAATAAAAAGTGTAATTGATTGATTGATTTTTTTTTGAGTTCCCATATTTACGGTCCTCTGTTGACAGAAATTCGAACACGAACGCAAGCAGGTCAAAAAGGGCCAGTAGCGTCGATAAATGAAAGAAACTCTCAAACCTTCTATACCGACTGACAACATCAGGCAAAAGTATGTCGTCAGATATCGTGAAGATGATTTTCAGCTTCACTTTAGACTCTACAGATCCCGCTTGGTATCGCAGACTTATTTAAAAATATAGAAAAGATTAAATAAAATTAATAAATAAGCATTTCTATTATGGGTTTTACTTTCTAAACTAAAAATGACTATTGGTCTTGGATTACATTTTTGTTCAGTAAGACAAAATTATTTGACTAAGGAAACAAAAATACGATATTATTATCATTGATAATAATAAAAAGTAGTATGAATAGCAATTGGATTCAGTCTAATGAGACATGTGACCTATACTTCACAAGTGATTGCATCTATTTCTGATTGACAATTATATTGCGATATTTGAGAAAAGGTTATTCGCCTGGTTGGTCAATGCGATTTAACTTCTCGATTAACGATATTTGATATAGGTTTATTAAAACTTGAGGAAAAAATAATTTTATAATAATGTTTAGTTTTTATCTCGCCAGAGTCAATACTTTTGTATAATTAATAACATAGCTGAGGGATATAGCACGAAAATACAGATAAATTCCAATAAACAAAGTGTTTTTTTATCATTTTTATAAAGAAATCCCTTGATACAGTTGGAAATATTTTTAAATCCATTATAATCTTTGAAATCTGTTCAAATCTAATGAAATCCATTGGATTTTTTTAAATCCTATTTGGTCCTATAAATCTTAATCTTCTCTCCTTGAATTGTTAAAATGCGTAAAAAATCCCTCAAAATAAAATTCAATTTATTTCGTAAAGTATAAAACATTCGAACTTTCTTGAATATAAATTAAATTCATCTTATTCATTAAAGTTCTCTACAGAAAAAACGTTAAAATCCCTGGGAATCTTTAAAATCACTTGAAATCTTTGGAGATTTATTTAAATCCTTCAAATCTTGTTAAATTCCTTGAAATATCTTAAAATGTCTCAAAATATCTTAAAGTTCCTTAAAATCTATATACAGTAGACATCTATTAAAATTTTTGGAAATCCTACCAAATTTTTAAAAATCTTTTGAAATTTTTTATATCTATTGAAATCCTTTAGAATCCCTGAAAATCACTTGAAATCTTTGGAAAACGTAAAAATCCATTTTAAAACAATTTAGTAGAAAATTTAGCTATCTGGTTAAAAATGTATATATTTAGCTGAAAATTGGTCTTTTTTTGTAGACAATATATTTTTTAGCTCAAAAAGCATGTATTTGGTTGAAAATTCGTCTTTTTATGTTGAAAATTCAACTTCGTGGTTGAAAATTGAACTACTTACTTATAAAAACATTTTTTAGTTGAAGATTCATAATTTTAGTTGAAAATTCGTTTTCTTTGGTTGTTTAAAAGTAATTTTTTAAACTAAAAATTTAACTATTCTGTTGAAAATTTAACTGATTGTTTGTGAATTAACTTTTGTGTTGAAAATTCATATTCGCTGGTTACAAATTTAACTGTTTTATGGAAAATTGATATTTTTTCCTTGAAAATTCAACTATTTGATATGAAATAAAACTGTTTTGTAGAAAATTCGTTTATTTTATTGAAAATTAATTCTCCTCAATGAAAATTTTAATACTTCATTTTTGGTTAAAAATTGATGTTCTTTGGTTTAAAAATTAAACTATTTTAATACTTCATTTTTGGTTAAAAATTTATCTTTTCGGGTTTAAAAATTCCACTATTCAGTTACAACATTTTAAAAAATGAAAAATATAAACTTAAAATTAATAAAAATAAAATTTAGACTAAGATCACATCCACTGTTCAAACTAATTTAGTTGAAAATTTATCAATTTTTTCAAAAATCCGTCTTTTTGATAGAAAATTAATCTTTTTAGTTGAAAATTCAACTGTTTTAATAATATATTTTTTTTTCTTTTTAGTTTAAAAATGCATCTGTTTCAGTAGAAATTTCATCTTCTTTAGATAAGTGTGCAACTGTTTTGTTGAAAGTTAATCTTCTTTGGTTGAGAATTCAACTAGTTCGTTATTTTTTGTTGAAGATTCAGGATTTTAGTTAAAAATTCATCTCTTTAGTTAAAACTGGAACTATTCTATTGAACATTGATCTTTATAGTTGAAAATTTGTCTTTTTTGATAAAAAACTAAATCTTCTTTGTATGAAATTTCTTCCTTTTTGGTTTAAAATAAAACTTATTGGTTGAAAATTAACTTTTTTTGTTGAAAATTCAGCTATTTTACAGAAAATTCATTTTCGGATTGAATGTTAAAAAATCTGTATGAACAATTTTTTCTTTCTTGGCTGAAAAATCTTAAGATTTGGTTGACAATTCAAGTATCATGTTAAAAATTATTTATTTTTTGGATGAAAGTTTAACTGTTTCGTTGAACTTTCGTCTATTTGTACAGAAAAATCGTCCTTTTGGATTGAAATTTTTTTTTTTTTTTTTGAAAATTCAACTAATCGGTTAAAATATGATGTATTTTGTTAAAAACTCGTCTTTTCGGGTAGAAAATTAACCTCCTTAGTTTAAAATTGAGTTATTTGGTTAAAAGTTCATGTATTTTGTTGAGAATTAATCTTTTTTGGTTCTTGGTTGAAAATTCATCTTTTTTATTGAGAATTCAACTATTTAATTGAACATTCAATTATTTTTATGAGAGCTCATGTTTTTGGCTTAAAAATTCAACAGTTATGACAATTTTTTCTTCATCGACTCTGAAAAATCTTTTTGGTTAAAAATGCAACTGTTTTGTAAAAAAGTCGTTTTTCTTGTTGTTTGAAAATTAATCCTTTTTGGTTCAGACTTCAGCTCTTTTGTTGGAATTTCGGTCTTTGTGGTTCAATTCAACTGTTTTTATTTAAAACAAAAACCTTTTCTTGGTTAAAACATCAACTATTACATTTTTTGTTAGAATTCACCTTTCCACGAAAAAACTTTAGTCTACAAAAATTACGTAATATTCAAAATTTCAGAAAAATTGTGAGAAAATAGGGTCTTTAGTGTCCTTTTTTCGAAATACACTGGGAATCCGATTTAAGTATCTCCCATTGAAGTCGTTCCTAGAATTTCCGCCTCGACGATTTCGTGATGAGAGGAGCCGCTGGGCCGAAAGATAGGCGGGGCTCAGTCAAGCGTGACAAACAAGATGAGGGCCGAACTCAACGCACTAGTTGCATCAGGTTGCGCCATGCGTCCAAATCCACCAGAAGTGATTCAAGCGACCCTATCTGTTTACGTCAAATAGTTTAGTCAACGGGTGTTAATAGTTTGGTGAGTCCGAGGCATGAAAATCTAAAAGCATTATCAATTTCATCCCCCTTAATTGGCGAGCCCCTGCTGGTGACAAGTACCTCGGCTTTGGAAGCAAAAGTGCGATGTAGATATCCCTGCGAATAGAATAAACGCGTACGAGCCGAGAGAGCTAGCGACAGTGGGTTGGGGTTTAGGGGCAGGGGGGAGGTTATAGGTGAGAGGAATTGGGGGGAAAGGGTTTGTCGGAGGTTGGGGATGGACCCTTGGGAGTTTGCTGTACACGAGAACGGGCTTGGGTCGGACGCGGGACGATCGCGATTAACATTCCGGCCGCTAGCTCGCTGTTCGCGCGGCGCTTTCATTAATTCCAGCGTATTGATTCCTCGGATTGATGAATGGCCGCCGATAGCGATTCTATGCCGCGCTTCGTCCCACATATAAATTCTCCCTCTCTGGATTTCAACTCAATTTTGCACCGACTTTACCTTCAAATATTTTCTTCACAAACTCTCGATCGTCTTCAAAAAATATACACTTTAAATTTGAATCAGTCAAAATTTGAATAATTAAATTAATCAAGCATGCTTTGACTGAAAGACTAGTAATTTCTACTGAAAAACAATCGTTTTAACCGATGAATCAGTCAATGTTGTTGACGAATCAGTCATTTGAAATGACTGATTTTCAGTCGATATATCGACTCACTGTAGGAGTGACTGATTTGTCTACTATGTTAAATTTCAAAATTATTTCTAAATTAAAATTCGGTAGACGTAGGCATTTCGTTTAATACAGGATTAAAATTAACCATAACTTACTGGTTAACACATTGAAAGTTCAGGATTAGATCAATTAAAATAAATGATTTAATTTGTGAAAGTTACTGGTTATATCAATCAAATTGATTATAGATAAATTCTTCTCTATTGATAGAAAATAAATTTTCTTGGTTAACAATTATTCATCTTTTTGGATGAATTCAACTGCTTGTGAGTTAAAATTCCACTTTACCATTTTTTTAATGATCTTCTTAATTTAAAAAATGTAATTTGTTGAAAACTGATATTTTTGGTCAGAACATTTATTATTTGATAGAAAATTTAATTATTTTGTTGAAAATGGATCTTTAGTTGAAAATTCAAGTATTTGGTTGAAATTTTATGTATTTTTTCGAAAATTGGTCTTTAAAATAATTTGTTTTTGAAATATCAAATGTTTTTTATTTCAAATTGAAATATTTTTTAGTTCAAATATTAGCTATTACATTTATAATTTAAGAATTAAACTTCTTTTATTGAATATATTACCACTTGGTTGAAAATTGACCCACATTATTAAACATGTCTTTTTTTGATGAAGATTCATAATTTTGGATAAAAATTTATCTCTGGTTGAAAATTAAACTATTTTGTTGAAAATTCATTTTTACGTGCCTAAAATTTTAAATTTTTTAACTGAAATTTTATAAGTTTTACAAAATTTCAAATGAAACTCATTGAAAATTCCACATTCTCAAGTGATATGAAGAGTGATATGATTTGCTGGATATAAATTAAATTTTTCTTTTTAATTGACCTTGAATTCTTTGGAATACATTATAAATTCTTTCAAATTCTTTAGAATTCAATTATGTTGATGATAAAATATGCCGGAAGAGAAAATTAAAATCCGGCATATTTGTCCGATAATTTAAATAGAGAGAATGCCGCAATAGTAAATAAATTTCAAGTTTAGTGCAATAATTGCCAAAATAGTATCGGAAAATTTGGGAAAGAATTGAGAAAAAATGCCAACTTTTTAGAAAAAGTACATTTTGTAATTTAAATGGAAAAAATTCCGAAATAAGTGAATAAATTTCCATTTTGTTGGAATAATTCACAAATTTATATTGAAAAAATTGGACAAAATTTGAGAAAAATTGCTCATTTTGCCGGAAAAGTATATTTCATAATTTAAATTGAAAAAATACCAAATAAAGTGAATACATTTCTATTTTGCTGTTATAATTTCCAAAATTTGTGTAGAAAAATTGGACAAGAATTGCTAAAAATGGTCGATTTTTTAGGAAAAGTATATTAGTTAATTAGTATATTTCATAACTTGAAGAAAAAAATTTTTGATTAAAAAGACAATATTGCCATTTTTCTGATATAATTTCTAAAATTTGGTAGAAAAAATTGAACGAGAATTGAAAAAATTCGACAAAATTGGAGAAAAATTGCTCATTTTGCCGGAAAAGTATATTTCATAATTTAAATTGAAAAAATACCAAATAAAGTGAAGAAATTTCGATTTTGCTGGTATAATTTCCAAAATTTTATACAAAAATTGTACCAGAATTGGGGAAAATTGCCAATTTTTTAGGAAAATTATATTAGTTAATTAGTATATTTCATAACTTACTGGGAGAACATTTTGAACAAAAAGACAATGCTGCCATTTTTCTTAAATAATTTGTAAAATTTGGTAGAAAAAATTGAACGAGAATTGAAAAAATTTCCAATTTTATAGAAAAAGTAAACTGCATAATTTGAATGGGACAAATTCTGTAAAAGATGAATGTTTTCCGTTTCTCTGGAACAATTTCCTACTATTTATTGGAAAAATCTCCTCAAAGTTAGGAAAAAAATTTGAATCCTTTGAAATCCCTGGAAATTTATTAAATCCTTTAAATCATGTGAAATCCTTAATCAATTCCCTAAAATCCCTTTAAATTTTTGAAATCCTTTTATGTATTCGTTACCCTTTTAAAATCTCTTGTAAATTTTTAAATCTTGAAATTTCTTTGAATCTTATTAAATATCCCAAAGTTTTTCAAATCCTTTAAAATCCTTTCAGAAATCCTATGAAATCGTATAAGTCTGATAAAATCAAAGGTAAAATTCCTACAAATCCCTTGAGATACTTTGCAACCCCGTAAATTACCTTGAGATTTGTAATATCTCTTAAAATTTCTTAAAAAATTCTTAAAACTTTGAAATTAAGAAAAAGTGTCAAAAAGTGTCACCACAGTATTCAAAGTTTCAATATGTTAATTTTGGTAGAATGTAGAAGGAACACATTTATTGATGGTCTTACGTTTTTAACTAAAAATGCCTACCAAAGCCCGACAAAAAATTTACAAATGTAATGTAAATCTCTGTACAATTATATGACTCTTAAAATAGTTATGGAAACTTTGAAAAAGAAATTACAAATATTTTACTATGCGGTCAGGGTCCAGGACATGGATATTTGGAAGAGTCTGGGGTTCTAAGAAGATGGACCACTGGTGTTTTATTGGAAAGTCACCCGGTATATTTTAGGCCTCGTTAAGTGGCGGCATCGACCGGAAAAGCCATAAACCAGCTGGTCATTTGAAGGATTAAAGAGTTCTTGAACAAACCGGTAGATGGCGATAGAGATATCTGGATAAGAATGAAAAAATGGGGTGGAGCGAGCTTGACAGCTGGGTGGGTTCCGGGCCAAGGTGATTGAAAAGAGGGTGGAGCGTCACGTGACGCCATCGCTGGTTATGGAAGATGACGTCACTGAACTATGATGGCCTCTATTTATCAAAATGGCTCCACCCTTAGAAGCTTTGTTTCAACCGTCAATTTACTCTCATTCAAATAAAAAAGTTGTAATCTCAACTCCAGAGCAACAAGTGCACCCAACAGCATCTTCAAATAAAATTTCAAGGGATTCTTAGCGATTTCAAAGACTTTAAGGGATTTTAAGGTTTTTTGAGGAATTTCGCAAGATAAAAAGGATTTTATTGAATCTTCAAAGACATCTAGGGATTTTAAAGATTTTAGAGAACTTGAATGAATAAGATTAATTTCCAGAGAACAAATTTTGAGGGATTTTAAGATATTCCAAGGAATTTCAGAAAATTTAAAGTATTTTAGGAAATCTCCAAGGAGTTCAAGGGAGCTCACAAATTTCTAGAAAGCTTAACGTTTTGTGTTTAGAAAATTGTAATCATTCAAATTATTTCTACTTATTTTAATGGATTTTTACGATTTCCAGAGAACTTCCGGGACGAAATTTAATTTTATTTCAAAACACTTCTAGGGGTACGAAGGAATTAAAAAATTTCAAAGGATTTTAAACACTTGAAGTTGATTAAAAAAATTGCCAATAATTTCGAAATATACCAAAAAAAATCAAGGGTTGTAAAGGATTTTGCAGAATTTCCAAAGATCTGAAGGAATTTAAGAAAATGTCACCAGATTCAAGGGATTTTATAGAACCTCTAATTATTTTAAAAATTGTATAGGATTTAACAAATACTCTTACAATATATATATATATTAATTAAATTAAAAAATAATTATCTAATTATCAACAAAAAATTTTAATTTCTTATGATTATTTATGAAGGATAGATCGAGCTGGATTGTTGGAATCGGATAAGTGGTGCTGGGTGGATGTATGATAAATAGTGCTGGATGGATGGTGATGAAAGGAATCATTAAAAAAAAAGTGAAAAAATTATAAAACAACATTAAAATTTTCCTCTCCCTGAAAAAAATTGCTAAAAAGGTTTGTCTGTTAGCCTAAATTGAAAAAAATTGTTTAATAATATTGTTTTTCTCTTTACATGTGATATGTTTTGAACTGATTTGAATGATATGGCGGCACGGCGTCACCTGGGGGACTGAGACATTTATCACGTTTTCAAGTACCCTGGCTCTGGTAGCATGGCAAAAGAAATACGATGGGAACAAGCTGAGAACGAATAAGCTACCTCGTGGACAGTGGAGCCCCTAAAGACTATGGGGCCATAAAAGGCACTTGGAGGTGACAGTTATGGGACGCGGCGCTCGTGCGAGCCGTTGGCACGCCGTAAAACAGCCATAAAATATAAACGACTCGTAAACTAAACATACGGAAGCAGTGTACCAACAGATTGATCTTAAAAAGCTCCAAGTGCTCATCCGTCACTTTTACACCCACAATTAACTTCCAAATTGCTGTCCCGTCGTAAAATCGTAAATCTGGAGAATATGAGCGTATATAAATCCTAGGCGTGCTGCCCGAAACTTTAAAGATGTTGACTACTGGTCTATTATTTTTGGAGAAACGAGAAAAAATCTGCCTCAGCCGGGATTTGAACCAGGAACGCCATTATATGAGTGGAGCGTTAATAAATTACGCGACCGAGGCTATTTAATATTTAACATTAAGACATTTATTAATCGGATGATTTTTTAAGAAAATCTTTGCTTCAATTAAACCTTCATTCAATTCCTTTTCTAACAAAGTTTTTGGATTATCATTATTTAAAAAACCATTAGATAATTGTAAAATTGGGAAAGGATAAATATGAAACACTAGACAAAAAAGGTGTAATATACAAAATTAACTGTAAAGATTGCAATGCAGTTTATGTAGAGTAGACAAAAAGGGCACTTAGACTTAGGAACAATGAACATAAAAATAATTTTCACAGAAGTCCCAGATATCACTCAGTCTTTTCTAAGCATAAAATTACACATGTTCATGACTTCAATTGGAATGATATTAAAATTCCTTATCATGAGGTTTTATTGATTTTTCCTACCTTAAGTTATTCCCTATAAATAATCGCTGATGAGGGGGTCTAAATTGACTTTGAAACATGTTCGTCCCCTCGTAGTATGAAAAGGACGGAGAAAGGAAAAAGTAAGCGGTTGTTTTTTGGTTGACTTTTTCCGTTTTTCTCCCTTTTCTTTCATTGTGTTATTCTTGTCTCTAATGAGCCGAAAACTGAGGTTTTTTGGAAGTTTATTTTTAAATTTTGAATCAATTTGTTGTTTATTCCGCCATAATTATTCATGATAAAATGGATTTCTTTTCACTCTTAATTTAAAAAAAGAAAAAGATTTTTAAAAGGGTGCATGGTACAATGTACCATGCAGGCCCGAGTAGACCGAGTACTGAAAGGATCGAACACACTGATTCGGATGAAAGAAATTTAGGCGCTAAATTTAATTTTTTTTGAGGAATTTGAAAAGGTATAATCCCATTAAAAAACTATATCCAAAATCATATTATAAGCAGAATTATAAAATTTGAAATCAGTAATATTGTTCAAAGCATTGCTATTCTCATTTTTAATATACATCATATCGACAAAGGTTCTTTTAAAATAATTTGACTCTTTATGTAGTATTTTAATGTCATCCCATTTGCTATAATTTGAATTTCCATTATGAACGGAGTGAATGTGTCTAGCAATTTCTTTATAAGAAAATTCAAAATTTGCTACTAAATAATCCTAATACTCTTTGTATTAATAAACATAAATTTGAATATGCTCCTAATCCTTGGCTTGTTAATTTGTCAGAATTGTAAAAGATTTAGGAATTAATTTAGAAATGATCCTATTTGAATCTAGAGAAGAATTTAGACATGAAATATCGTATTTAACTTCAAATTATTTAAAAAAACGGAAAAAAATTTCTCATGTCGATTAAGGAATAGCTAAGAATATTAAAATAACAAAAAATGTTATCAAGAATAACAAGGATGTTTTAATTACTCGTGCCGACAACGGCAATACTACTGTCATTCTCAAAAAATCTTATTATTATTCTAAAATGAATGCAATGCTCAGTGACACTAGTACATTTCAAAAAATCGCTTCTAATTCTCTCAAAATACTTCAAACTTCTACTTTTGATTTAATAAAGAAGTTGAATTCTGAAGGATATTTGGGTAGTAATTTTAAAATAAAGTCATTATCAACTTTCAATAAGAATATAGCAAAAATGTATGGCCTTCTAAAGGTTCATAAAATTAAATTTCCTCTAAGACCTGTGGTATCTTATATAAACACTCTAACTTATTACTTTGGCTAAAACTATGAGTCATATCTTATCTGATTCCGTTCCGAAATTGAATTTCTTCGTTGAAAGTTCTATTACTTTTCGAGAAAATAATATTAAAATTGAAATTCCGGATAACAATATTTTTATGTCTTTAGATGTAATCTCACTACTTACTAATATACCTTTAAATTTGCCTCTTTCTGCTATCGATAAGAGATGGTGTCACATTAAAAACTTCAATAATATTTCTCAAAATGATTTTATATCTGGTATTTCTTTTCTTATGAATTCTACTAGTTTTCAATTTGATATAATTTTTACAACAAAAAATTCGGGACTCCAAGGGGGTTTCCGATATCAGGTATTCTTGTTGAAATTGTCTTATAAGATCTGGAATTAGAAATTTGAAAATACTTCAAGGTTAAAATCGATTCGTTTTATATGTTGATGACACTTTTCTCATTGTTCCAAAAGACGAAATTGAAAACATTATTTCTTGTTTTAATAGCTATAACGGAAGGTTAAAATTCACATTTGACGTTGAATCTGAGAATTATATCAGTTTTTGAAACTTAAAAATTATCAGTAAAAATTCAAATGATATCATCACGAACTGGTTTAAAAAAGTACATATTCCGGTAGATTTTTAAATTTTTTGCCAAATAATCCCATACACCAAAAGATTGATATGGTGAAGAATTCAGTCGATTCAGCTGTTCTTCTCTCCAATGAATCTTTTCACCATGAACATTACTTTTCAGTCAAATAACAATATTAAATTACAATAGTTATCTAAAAAACATAGAGTACTAAATACCATAAAGAATTAGCTAGATATTAAAATACTACATAAAGAGTCAAATTATTTTAAAAGAACCTTTGTCCAGATCACGAATATTAAACATGAGAATAGCAATCTCAATTATCAATTACTAAACTTCACTTCTCTACCTAATCGTAAGTCATGGTATTTCGATGTCAACAAATTATTTTTTGACACACTTTTACTTTTTATGGAATTTCCTATGTGATTCTCTTAATAGATTTAACCATGGATTTCTGATGAGGTTATGACTAGTGGCGAAACGTCAAACTTTATTAAATATTATTAGGTCTGGAAGTGTTGTTAATTTTCTTCTATATATTTCATCCCAGACGTTAAAATATTATTCAGGATTTTTAAACTTTCCTCTGTTTATTTATTTCTGAATTAAATATTTTTTAAGCTTCAATTGGAAAAGTTTAAAAGCCAGCAATAGTGTTCTTCATTAAAACGGAAACCCTGTAGAAATAATTAAACAGTTATTAATTCGAATCAACTTAAAATTAAAATAATAGGACTTCTAATTGAAAAATTATTCGGTTTAAAAAAAATTCAAATCGTTCAATTTTCATTATTTTTAACTTGAAATCGCTTGAAATGATATAATTGAAAAAATTTACAAATTATTGATTCAATTCACCAAATTCAGAGTTCTAACAAGTATAGCGTGGATTTATATTTTTTAACTAGAAATCTTTGAAATCTTCAACTTAGAAATGTTTAAAATCCAAAATTTGGCCGTTTAACGGTACCTAATTTAAAATGCTTCAATTGAAAAGTTTTTAAGGCTTTCATTTTATACGTTTGAATTATTAAGCGTTTTATATAAAAATTTCTCCATTTAACTTTTTTCAAGCTTTAATTTTTAAATTTCCAGTATTTTTTTTATTGAAATGGCGAAAATGTCGTCAAGATAATTTTAAAATCTTGTTGTCATCTACTGAAAATTGTAATCATAACTTGTGAATGTCTTCAAAAAAAACCTTTTTTTTTAAATGATCTTTTTGAATTTTTGTCTAATCAAAAAATCAAATTGGGTGAATTTCGAGAAAGATTTAGGTTTAGTAAAAATTTATTCTGAAATTTCTTGACATATTAGAATAAGTATTTGTTGTATTCTTTGAGCTTTTTGAAAATTCTATATACAATTTTTTACTTTTTCTTAGAATTTAAAAATGGAACAGAAAAATAAGCTTTGTAAGACTTTTTGTCATCTGTCAGAATTCTGGATAACAATTTCTGACACTCTTTTTTGCCTATCATTGAAGTTAAATAATTGAAACTTCAAAGATAAAAATTTTAGTTAATAAACTGCAAAGTAAAACATTAAGATTAGAATTGTTTCAAACTTGAAGAATTTAAAATGGGAAATAAAAAAAAACTTGAAATCTTATTACTATAATTTATTATTATTAATTGAAAGTCTTCTAATTTGAATAAGTTTTATTCTGAGGGCTTCAAAATGAGACACTTTTTTAAAAATGAGGATTCTGTATGAAATTAGTTTCGCTTTTTTCCACAGTAAAATATTGTTAAAGTTGAAGTAGTTATTTTTTCAAAAATCTTTATCACAAAATTTTTCATAGGTATTTAAAGAACTCATATTGACAACTGAAAAATTGCAGAATGTTTCCTTTTGAAGTTTTGAATTAATAATTTCCTAACTATGAAATTTTTTATTTTACATGAGTCGATTTGAAACATTTTCTGCATAAATCATTACGAAACAAAATTCTCTCTGGGGTTAATTTAGAAAAACTTAATTTAACTTTTTAAATTTTGTTTTATTGAATAGACGATTGATTGACATGATGGAAAAAGAATGGATAAAAAGAATACATGTTGCCTTGCAATATTCATTATTTCTTTCTATCAATTATTCGGAAAATTGACAGTTTTGTAGTTTCACCAATTATCTACAAATTTATTATTAATAAAAACAAAAATATCCAAAAAATGTTTGAATATTATTGTCAATAGTATAATTGTCGTTCGATCATTTAATTTGAACTAGAAAAGTTTATAATTTTTTTTGATCTTGTCATAAAAACCTTCGTCGACACTACGTTACGTGATCGATCGATTTTCGAGGCGTTGATTATTTATACAACGGCACGTGCGATCTGGCGAACTTCCAATTAAATTCTACAGGAAGTGAATCGAAGCTATCGAAACTCTTGTTAGCAATGTTTCACTATTGTGCTCTACAGACTCTGCGATGGACGGTTGATTAGTCCAGTTCTAATCATCGCTTTAATTGGAATCTCGATATCTCCATCTTCATTGTCCGTAATCCAGAATACAAAATCCAATTACTTTCGAAATATTTTATTTTTTTATCGATTATACGGGTAATTCTCTACAAACAGGGAATTTTCTTGTCCAAGGGATAAATCATCAAAAATATTGAATGTATTGTGAAAAAAAATGACACGAATCTTCCAACATCTTCGCAACATGATCCATCGTAAAAAAATTTTTTGTCGCAAATTACAATAAAATAACATCGAGCGCCTGAAAATTTGTTCGAATTCAGAAAAAAAAAGAAAAAGAAAAAAGATATTTAGAAAAAATATGTTTTTGCAAATTTTATTCAGAATCGTCATAAAATACAAATCAAAACTTGTTTTTTTATATGAGTGAACGATTGGGTTTTGCTAGTTATTAGCGCTACTTTTTTGTGTGGCTTTTAAATACAAATTGTTTATATGACAAAAAATAAAATTTTATACTGATAATTGAAAGTTTATATAAATTGTTTAAATAATTTTTTACTGTTTCTAACAATTTTTTCTTAGAATAGAGTTAGAAAGTCACGGTGTTTTCCTAATTTTTCAACTTACTTTTTCTTTTCAGGGTGAGGTAAAAATAATTGTATTTAACAAACATCATTGTTTAAACAATTCAGTAATATTTTTATGAATATTGTCTTTAAATATAGCTGAAAAGTTGCGGTTTTTCTGAAATGTTCTAATTTTTATTTACTTTTCAATAAGTGTGAGACAATAAATAATTCAATTCAGCAAACATAATTGTTCAAACAAATTATTATTGTTTATAAATATCTTGTCCTATGTAATGCCAGATAGTTGCGGTTTTATTGACAAAATTTAACTTTTGGTTTACTTTTCACTTAGTGAGGTAATAATTAATGTAACTTAACAAACATAATTGTTCATTTAACTGAATATTGTTTATAAAAATTTTCTCTCAGATTAATGCCAGGCAGTTCTGTTTTTTTCTTAAATTTTCAGTTCTGCTTTGACTTTTTAGTTATGAACAAATAATAAATGAATGTATTTAAAATTTTTATTATTTTAGGTTAATTAATATCGTTAAAAAATTCACAATTTTCATATTTTTAATTATACTTTTCAAGAACAAACCATTTCAACTTGAATTACAAATTAAAACTTATGAAAGGGAAAAGTTTGTAACTCAGTGTCCAACGTGAAATTTCAGAACTATAATCGTGTAGTTATCCATTCTAAATTAAAAAAATTATTTAATATTTATTACAATGTTTGATTTTTCAATTTCAAATCCTTTAATTTTAAACACTTCATTCAGAATTACTATTTATTATTAAACTTTTTCAATCACATATTTTTCAGTTTTAAATTATTTATCTTTTATAATCTGTAATTATAATTCGGAAATTTTCAAGATATATTATTGAAAATTGAAATTAAAAAAAAGAATACAAAACAAGATCGCTATGATTCCAATTTTTTAAATTAATTTTGACTTTTTTAATTTGAAATAGTTTTCTTTTTTAGTTGAGTTTCAAATTTGCAATATTTTGGAACATTTAAAAATGTAAAGAAATTCAATTTTTAATGCCAACTTCTAAAATCTTTTCATTATTAAGGATTAAATTAGACAAATTATATTCTCAATTTTTCATTGTTTTAAATCTATTCTGACAGCCTTCAATACAAAATTATTTGATTAAAAATCATTTGAATTAAAAATAGTGCAACTATTAGGTCGTGAAATTTGATATTATGCGATTTCGAAGAATTAAAAAAAATATACAATTTTGAACGTTTAAAATTGAAACCAAATAACTTCGATTATTGAAACATGAAATTATCAAATTTAAAAATTGAGGGAAATGGAAACTAAACAGTTTATAACATTTAAATCTGAAATTAATAATTATAAAACTGACTATCAGGGCTGTCAATATTTAATTTTGCAATTTTGAAAGATAATTTAGAAATTGTCCTAGAATTTTTAATATTTCAATTTGAAACTACAACATTTTAAAATTTGAAATTGGGAACGTAAAAAAATTTAGAATTTTCAAACCAAATATCTTCAAATTCAAGCTTTTCAAGCAAAAAAACCAAAAAAAAAACGTTAGTTTTAAGTGAATGAAAAATTAATAATGTTCAAATTGTGCATCACGATTTGAAAAATTAAATCATTTTAACTCAAAGTCCAAAATAATTAACTTGACAAACACCGTCCAAACCAATTTTTTCTGAATCCCATATTTTTTGTATGTTGAAATTGTGCTAATTTTAATTTGAAAGAAAAAAAATTAGGACAAATTAAAATAATTTAATGAATGTCCACGCGCTTCAAATGGAGAACTTCAAAAAAGCAATTTTGTTTTGCACAACATTAAATATAATATTTTATATATGGAGAAAAAAAATATCTTTTGATCGAAAATATTAAGGATTATGGTATACTTGATTATGACCTGACCGGTCATTCGGGAGAGCACTTTATTTTGTGGTAACCATACATTTTTGTATGCCCTACCGGCACTTTAAAAGCAATCTTCCGGTGGCATAAGCTCTCCAACAACTCGTATGTTTCTTACGTTGTAAGGCTCCGTATTCTTCGGATAAAGTGTCGATTCAAGTCAGCCTGTATTGCTTTGATAATAAAAAAATATAGGAAATGGGCTCTATTGAAGTTCCTAAGGAGCTGAAAGCTCCAGCTTTTATAGGGCGTATTTTTAATGGAACTGTTAATACAGGGTGGACACCCTTTAACCGTTGAAACCGAGTTTATATGAGATCGTTTGTGAATCTGGCTAAGGAACATCCATTTATGACGTAAGGATGATTTTCGGAATTATAGACATCCTCCTGCAACTTTCTTACGTGAGATTTGATATTTTTTACTCAATATATAAAAAATCTATCAATTTTTTACCATACGGAATATTTCAAGAAATTTCAAAAGATTTCAAGCGCTAAGAAAAGTTTTAGGGTATTCCGTACTCTAGTCGACTTTACCCCGTGCCCTAGTCGACTTTACCCCACACTCAAGCCGACTTCACTCTGCACCCTAACCGACTTAACCCCGTCCTTTATCGGACTTTACCATGTGTCCTAGCTGACTTTACATCGTACCCTGGCCGACTTTACCCCGTACTCTAACCGACTTTACCACGTAGCTTAACCGACTTCACCCCGTACCCTAGTCAACTTCACCCCGCACCCTAACCGACTTTACCCTGTACCGTAATCGACTTTACCCCATGACCTAGGCGACTTTACCCTGTACTCTAGCCAACTTTACTCTGTACCATAACCGACTTTACCTCGTGTCCTAGCCGACTTTACCCCGTACTCTAGCCGACTTTATCCCGTACCCTAAGCGACTTTACCTCGTACCATAACCGACTTTACCTCGTGTCCTAGCCGACTTTACGACGTACTCTAGCCGATTTTACCCCGTAACCTAACCAACTTTACCTCGTGCTTTAACCGACTTTACCCCATACTCTAGTCGAATATTTATAATATAATAACCGAAATCAATTACCGAAGGACTTCCAGAGATTTTAAGGAACTAAAAACAATTTCCGCATATTTGAAGGAATTTTAAGAGATCTCAAAATATTTCAAAATAAATCACGGGATTTCAAAGGTATTACAAGATAAGGATATTATAAGATTTGCAAAGATTTCAAAGGATTTTAAGGGATTTTAACAGATTTTTAAATATTTCAAGGATTCTTAAAAGACTTCATGATTTCAATTAAAAATTGATCATTTAAATTGAAAATTAATCCTTTCCTGGGCAGAAAAATTATATATAGTTCGTACAAAGTGGAAAAAATTATGTGAAATTTTTCCCGCTATGTATAATTTTTCCACCTGAGCTTGTTTGGAATTTTTACCCTTTCGATTAAAGATGCAACTGCTTGATTGAGAGTGAGTCTGTTTTTTTTAAGGATTCAACTATTTGTTTGAAAATTCATCTCTTTTGTTTGAATTCAGCCGCTTTGTATTTAAAATTAGAATCAACCATTTGGTCTTAAATTAACTTTTTTGTTGAAAATTTACCTATTTTGTAGAAAATTAGTCTTTTTGGCTTAAAAATTCAACAATTTGATAGAAAAGTAAATTATTTGGTTAAAAATTTAACTTTTTCGTTGGAAATTCTTTTTTGTTTTCCTTCTTTTTTAAACATTAATTTTTAATCTAAAAATGAATTTATTGCATTTTCTGTTAAAATTTTTTTTTTCTAATTTGCAACTTCTACTATTTGGTAAAAATTTCATGTATTTCGTTGGAAATTCGTCTAGTTGGTAGAAAACACTAGTTTATAGTTATTTTGTATATGTACTGTCGCTATATGTTTCTAATGCATTTTGGCCTGCTAAACTTGAAATTTATTGAAAAAAAAATTTTCATTTGTAGACTAGTAAATGATTCTTGTTTGTCGAAAATTCATTATTATGGTTAGCGCATCCAACTATTTGTTAAAATTCGTCTTTTTTAGTTGAATTCTACTAGTTAAAAATTCTTTCTTTTTTAAAATCGTTTTTTAAACTGAAAATTTACGGATTTTATTTTTTCTTGTAAAATTGTCTTTTTCAGTGTAATATTCAACTATTTATTTAAAAATTTAACTATTTTGCTGAAAATTCTTTTTTTTTTACTGAAAATCAATTTCTTCCCCTCAAAATTTAACTATTCCATTTTTGGTTGAAAACTGATATTTAAAATTGAAAGTTGATATTTTCTGGTTCAAAATTGATGTACTTTGTTGAAAATTCTCTTTTTTCGGTAAGAAATGAATTTTCTTGAATGAAAATTCATCCTTTTCAGATAAAAATGCAAGTGCTTGGTTGAATATTAGTCTATTGTGTTTGAGGATTCAACTATATTCTTATAAATTTGTCGGTTTTGGTTGAATTTAACTTTTTTTTATTTCATACTGAAATTTGTTTTGTTGAAACACTAACTATTACTTGTTTCAAAATGAATCAATTTTTTTTTAAATCAACTACTTGCTTTAAAGTTAAACTACTTTGTAAACAATATACTTTTTTTGGTTGAAGATTCATCACTTCAGCTAATATTCAACTATTTAGTAAGACAAAAAATGTGTCTATTCCATGTTTTGTTAAAAATTGATATTTGAAATTAAAAATAATTGTTTGCTTCTTGAAAATTTATGTATTTTGTTGCATTTTTGTTGTCTTAGAAAATTGATTTTCTTGGTTGAAAATGTATCCTTTTCGGTTGAAAATGCAACTACTTGGTTGAAAATTAGTCTGTTTTGATTGAGGATTCAACTATATTGTTAAAAATTTGTCTTTTTTGGTCTTTTTCAACTGCTCTTGATTAATATTTTTTCAAAAGAATTATAATTTTTGTTTAAAAATGAACTATTTAGTCGCAAATTAACTTTTTTATACAAATTTCGTCTGTTTTATAGCAAATTCGTCGTTTTGGCACAAAAATTCAACAATTTAGTAAAAATAATTCTATTTTGTTAAAAATTCGTCTCCTTTAGTTGAATTGAAGTGTTTGAATATTCTTTCTTTTTTATTTAATTTCTTCCCCCATGAATATAACTATTCCATTTTTGGTTGAAAATTGATACTTATAATTGAAAAATTCTTGTTGGTTAAAATGTAACTACTTGGTTAGAAAATAGTCTGGTTTAGTTGAGGATTCAACTATATTGTTAAAGATTTGTCTTTTTTAGTTGAATTCGAATTTTTTTTTGAGATTCATTATTTTAGTTTCAATTTCAACTATTTATTCTTAAATTAACTATTTAATCGTAAATTGACTTTACTGTTGAAAATTTAACTGTTTTGTGAAAAATTCATCGGTTTGGTACAAAAATGTCACAGTTTGGTAGAAAAATAAACTATTTTCTTTCAAATTCGTCTTCTTTATTTGAATTCAACTAATTGAAAATTCTTTCTTTTTTTCATTCTTTTTTCCCCCTGTCAATGTAACTATTCTATTTTTGGTTGGGAATTGATATTTTCAATTGAAAATTTATCTTTTCTAGTTGAAAATTCATGTATTTTATTGAAAATATATCTTTTCTGGTAGAAAATTAAACTGCTTGGTTAACAGTGTGTTTTGGTTGAAGATTCAACTCTATTGTTAAAAATTCTTATTTTTTCATTTAATTCAAACTGTTTTTGATAAAAAAATTTGGTCTTAAAGATTCATAATTGTAGATCAAAATTCAACTATTTAGTCCTAAATCAACTTTTTGTTTGAAAATTCATATTTTTTTGTTGAAAATTCAACTTTTCTGTAGAAAATTCGTCTTTTGGTAGAAAAATTCAACAATTTGGTAGAAAAGTAAACTATTCTTTCAAAAGTTTATCTTTTTCAATTGAATTCAACTCCTTCATCCACTCCTTACCCATTCCACCCTCCCATGGAATCTTTACCACATTCTCTTGCCAGCTTCCTTTATCTTCCATTCCTCTCCTACATCCTTCCCATGTATGCTCCAATGTTTCCTCCTCCCATTCGCATATTCTGTACTTTCTGTTCTCTTCCTTTTCCCAATACATCCCCTCCCTTACCTCGTTTTCCAATCTAAATCTTTCTATTCTGGTCCATCTTCTCCCTCTTCAACCCTGTTCTAAATACTTTGGTACTCCTTCCTTTTTTGTCATCTTATACCATTTATTATATTTTGATTCCTCAATAATTCCCCATCTTTCCATTAATTATCCTTCCCTGTCTCTTCTCTCCAATTCCTCATAGCTTACTCCATTCCCCTATCCTATATCTTCAACACTAAGAAACTCCCTCCTTTATTATTCCCATCTTGTGAGTTCTACCACCTTTCCTCTCATGTCTTCTACCTCCTTCAAACACTTTTTCGCTAACTCTCCTTCTTCTCTCCTCTTGTAAACTCTCAATCTCTTCCCTTTCCTTCCACCCCAATATCTCCGCTCCGTAACCTAATATGGGCCATACCAACGTACCAAATAACCACGTCCTCCTTCTCCAATCTTTGTTAAACCTTCTTTTTCCTACTCCCCATATCTGTTTCATTATCCCTTCCGCTTTTTTTTATCCTTTCTCTTATATGAGCTCTATGATCTCCATTTGTTTGCAAGAAATATTCCAGATATTTAAACTCTTTTACTTCTTCTAACTTTACTCCCTTCCATCTCCCAGTTGATTTTGTCTTTCTCCCCCTTCCTTTTCTAAACCTTATTACCTTTGCTTTTTCTACATTTAAATTCAACTTTTTCCCATTTAAGTATTTCTCCAATCCTGTAATTAAGCCTGTCATCCCTTCTTCAACATCTGCCATCAACACTATATCGACCGCGTATGCCAGTGTATATATCTTTTTCTCTCCATCCTAACTCCTCCTCATCCCTTTAACTTCATGTCTTCTTCCAAATCTGAGATTAATATATTAAATAAAAGTGGGCTCAGAGGACAATCTTGCCTTACTCCTCTCACTAACCAAAAAATATCTCCTACTTGCTCTCCTACATTTACCCTGCTTTTGTCCCTCTGAAAATTTCTGATACCCTTTTTCACCATAACTTTTTCTATCTCCATTCGGTCCAAGGAGTCAAACGCCGCTTTTAAGTTTACGAATATTGCTATCATTGCCCCTTTCCCCCTTTTAATCAGCAGCGAAGGGGGATTGTTCAATGGAAGGAAAAGAACAGTTCAAAGAAAAGGCTAGAAATATCAAAATGGTAGGGGGAAATGTGTACGAGGAGATGAAAATAGTGATAAGAGAAATAAAAAGAAGATCAGGAAGCACAAGCAAAAAAGAAGTTAGTAAAGGAGGGGATAGAAATGGATGGGATGAGGAATGTAAAGAGAAAAAGAAAGAGGTCAGAGAGGAATCAAGACAATGAAGGAAAGAAAAAAACAATCGAGAAGAATATAGGAGAAAAAAGAAAGAACACACTGAGCTGTGTGATCAAAAGAAAGAGAAGGAGAATAAAAGGTTTGAGGAAGAGGCGGAGAAGGCTAGGGCGGAAGAAGAGGTTTGGAAAGTAGTAAATAGAGAGAGAAAAAGAAAACAAAGAGTCAATCCCGATATTAAAATGGTAAAATGAAAAAAATATTTTATGGATTTGCTCGGAGGGGTAGAGAGAAAAGTTAGAAAAGGAGGAAAATATGTTAGAGAAAGAGGTGATGAAGAGGACATAATAAGGGAAGAAATAGTCAAGGCGTTACGAATAATGAAAGATGGAAAGGCACCTGGTATAGATGAGATTCCAAATGAAGTCTGGAAATATGGGAAAACATAACTAAAGAAATGGGCATGGATAATGTGTAATAGAGTATGGAGAAGAGAGGGGTGGCCAGAGTTGTTGAAAAAAGGAGTTGGTAAAATATTTAGGGAAAATGGAACATTGTTAGGAGTCAGTGTATTGCCTACGAAATCGTGGAAGGTTAAGGGGTCGATCGCGATCTCTAGAGAGTGAGGAACGTTATACACCCCCGCAAACATATGGGGCCCATTGTGTACCCTTACGGGCTCACACCCCCGGCAGTTTTAACGCTGCCGCCTCCAGATACGAGTCGAGATAGGAGACTGCTGCCTTTTATAGAACCCACCTATACACCATGTTTCTTTCGTGAAAAGCCGCGAGCGAAATGGCTCACAACGGAAAACGCCCGTGTATTCGCGGAAAAGGAATAGCTACCTGCATACACAAATTTACACGACTTCAAAGCCAGGAGAAAATGAAAAAGCTCTCCATTCCATTTTTTTTTTCCTTTTTTGCACCTTTTACTTTACAACACTTACCCCATTGTAAAATGCAAACTTCTAACCAACTCCCAGAGAATAAGAGGATAATTTTTTACAAAGTTGCTTCAGAGGTAAAGGAAAAGTATTCAATGTAATTTAAGTGATTATTGAAATATTTGAGCTCCTATGTTTCCGCTCGCTTTTAGGGTGTTTTTTGTCTCACGGATTTTTCTATCGTGTCAATAAATTCTTTGAAATTCATCAAAGCATTATAAAATCCCGTAAAATTCTATGACATATTATGAGGAGAGCTATGCGTAATGACTTTGTGAAGCTCTTCACCTGAGGTGACTACTAGAGAGATTGATCAGCGACCTGGGTCAGGGCGGTGCTGCGAAACTAACGTGTTATTTGAATAAACAACACGGGCATTCTAGAATAATCTATAAATATATGCCCCCCCCTCCCTTTACTGCCACGAAAATGTATTAAAAAACCTTCAGAGCTTTTGAAATCCTCTAAAATCATTGAAATCCTTAGAAATCTTATGAAATTCCTTGAAAATTTTTAAAGCTCATTAACATTTCTTGGAAGTTTTAAAATCGGTCTTCAAAATGCTTTGAATACCTCAAAATTATTGAAATATATTAAGAATTCTTCAGAATCTTTTGAATTACCTAAAATATTTGAAATCGTTTGAAATATTTCGAAATCTTTCGAAAATTTTCAAAACCATTTTTTTAAATCCCTTGAAATTTTCTAAATCTGTTAAAAATTCTGTTGAATTTTTAAAAATACTCTACAATTTTCAAGATTGTTTTGAATCCCTTCTAATTATTAAAATCAATTTAATATAGATTAGAATCTTTTAAGATATTCGAAAATTTATAAAATCTTTAAAATGTTTGCTAATAACTTTAAATATTTTTTAATCTTTGAAATCCCTTTACATTATTGAAATATTAAAAAAAACTAAAATATTTAAAAAACGTTGAAGTCTTGAAATCGCTTTAAACTTTTGAAAGTTCTTGACAATTTTTCGGAATTTTCAAAAATACTCTAAAACTTTTGACATCTTTTCAAATACATTTAAATTTTTTGAAGCTCTCTAAAATTTTTGGAATTTTAAAGAATACCCTAAAATCTTTAAGATTGTTTGAAATTTCGTCAAATTATTGAAATTGATTGGAAATTTCTTGCAATCTTTTGAAATATCCTAAAATCTTTAAAAATATTTAAAATATTTAGTAATACCTCCAGATATGCCAAATCCTTTCAAATCCCTTCAGATTATTGAAATCAGTTGAAAATGTCTTGGAATCTTTTAAAATACCATGAAATATTTTAAATTATTTAAAATCCCTTGACATTTTTTGAGCCTCTTGACAATTTGTTGGAATTTTCAAAAACACCCTGAACCTTTAACCCACTTTTAAATACCTTGAATTACTTGAAAGCTCTTAAAAATTTTTGGAATTTTGAAAAATACCCTAAAATCTTTTACATTGTTTGAAATTTCTTCAAACTATTGAAATTAATTAAAAATTTCTTGCAATCTTTTGAAATATCCTAAAATATTTAAAATATTTAGTATTACTTCGAGATATGTCAAATCCTTTCAAATCCCTTCAGATTATTGAAATCAGTTGATAATGTCTTGGAATCTTTTAAAATACCCTGAAATATTTCAAATTCTTTAAAATCCCTTGAAATTTTTTGAAACTCTCAAAAATTATTGGATTTTTCAAAAACACCCTGAACCTTTAACTGACTTTTTAATTCCTTGAATTCTTTTAAAGCTGTTAAAAATTCCTATGAATGAAAAAAATTACTTAAAATCTTTAAGCTTCTTTGAAATCCCTTTAAATTATTTAAATCAATTAAAAATTTCTTGGAATCTTTAAAAATATTCTTGAATCTTTCGAAATCTTCAAGATGTTTGGTTGTACCTTGAAATATTTTAAATCTTTTCAAATGCCCTCAAATTATTGAATTCAATGAAAAATTCCTTGACATCATTTAAAATTCTCTAAAATATTTCAAATTCTTTGAAATGCTTCAAAATCTCTTAAAACTGTTAATAGATCTTATGTATGCTTTGGAATCATTCAAAATACCCTAAAATATTAAAAATCCTCTAAAATCCCTTGAAATTTTGTAAAGCTCTTGGAAATTTCCTAAAATCTTTGAAAATATCCTAAAATATTTAAAAACCGTTGAAGTCCTTCACATTTTCAAACAAGTTAAAATTGTTTGAAAAATTTATTTCATTTTACCGACTTTGTTCAAAACAAATAAATAACTATACTAATTATTGTGAAAAGTTGAAGAAAAAAAAAACGTATTTTGTTCTCTCTACCGATAAAAACACATAAAATCAATAATATAAAATAAATGTTTTAAACAATTTTCATTAGATTGAACTATATACTGAAATAAATACAAATTATTTGAATGATTGTAAAATTATTTGAACAAATTATTTTACTGTTATAATTCATTAAAGAACTCATAACATCTAGAAAATACGTTAATTTTGTGATTTACTTGAAATAACAAATGTTTAAACAAATTCAAATTGTTGAACCAATAGAATATGAGTTTAAAGATGATTGAGTATTCTTGATTCACCTATTTATGATTATTTATGAGGAAAAAAAACTTTAAAAAACTATTAATAAACCGTAGTATTACGTAAAATTTAAATTTGTCATTTGTGGGGTTTTCTCTGGGGACCCATAATTATTATATCATTAAGCCGTTTCCCTTCCGGGTTAGGCGATTGTATTAAAGTCACTTACCCAAGCAATTTATTATTGACTCTTATTCTTTGAAGAATTCCAAACAATATACTAAAATAGGGAATTATTCGTAATATATCATCACATTTAAACATTAGATTTACACAAAGCTGTCTTTTTCCCAAATTAAATCAATGGGAAACCTCATGGTGTTTGAGCGACCCCTAAATATTAACTGATTTTAGTCAAATTTGGATAGTTTTTTGGAGTATTGGAACAAAATTGGGGAGTGGGGTAAAACAGAGAAATTCTATAAAAATTCCACTCAGTATAAATAAGAACCACCATAATGATCATGCTGGTAAATATTATACAATATGGGGCTATAGAAGCTGACAAGTTGTGAAAATGTAAACAGGGTGTTTTCGATGGAAATAAACTTAAGATTGGCCTGGTTTCCCCAGCGTGTTCCGGTTAGCCCCGGCTCACGGTAGTTATTCTATATTTGTATTGTAAAAAAAAAAGGATTTTCGCTCTTAAATTAAACTACATAATGATGATGCTAGTAAATAATAGAATATGGTGCAATAGAAGCTGAGTAGTTGTAAAAATGTAAACGTGATATTTTTAATGGAAATGAATAGATAAAATAAGAAACTATGACTAGCATGGTTTTTCTCGCGTGTCTTGGTTAGTAGCTCGTTTATAAAAAAAAGTTAAAACTTAAAGGTATTATAAAAAACAATAATGCACTCATAACCCATTCAATACTTTCCTTAGATGTTGTGCCGATGTTTGGTAGCATCCTGCTAGATCTTGCTTTAGATTGCATTGAAGAAAAACTTATTTTAAATCACAACTTAACAAAGATAACTAAAAATGAATTGTCAATAGCAGCTAGAACTGTTTTTAATGATACAGTTCTCTTGTTCAATAAGCAATTCTATAAACGAATATCGGTTTGTCCCATGGCTTTGCCTTTCTCCCCAATAGCTTCTGATTTAGTTTTATAAGATGTTATGGAAGAGCTCTTGAATTATTAGAATGCAATGGTGGTATCTTCGATGGAAATGAAATTATAAAATATAAAATTATGAGTGGCTCGATTTTCCCTGCATGTCCCAATTTGTAGCTGCATACTTTTTGAAAATTCACAATAGTGTTATAGCAAAACATTATGCTCTCCGAAATGTTCACCAACCAAATTTAACTTGGAGACTGATGATTTCCACAGTTGGTTCTCCTATTTACAATTTATCTAAATATATATTTCATATTTTGAAACCAGTTTCTATAACCACTAGTTTTTGTTTTACAGAAAATAGTCGAAACTTGAAGATGTTCTAAAAAACATAAATGTAATTAAAACCCATTCAATAGTTTCCTTATATGTTGTGCCGATGTTTGGTAGCATGCTGCTAGATTCTACTTCAGATTGCAATGAAGAGAACCTTATTTTAAATCATGAATTAAAAAAATAACTAAGAATAATTTGATAATAGCCACTATAATTGTTTTAAATGGTACTGCTTTCTCGTTTAATAAGCTATTCTATAAACAAATATCGGGTTGTCCTATGGCTTTGCCTTTATCCCCAGTAGTTTCTAAATAGTTTTACAAGATGTTATGAAAAAGCTCTTGAATTATTAAAATGCAATGGTGGTATTTTCGATGGAAATGAAATTATGAAATATAAAATTATGAGTGGCTCGATTTTCCCAGCATGTCCCAATTAGTAGCTGCATACTTTTTGAAAATTCACAATAGTGTTATAGCAAAAGATTATGCTCTCCGAAATGTTCACAAACCAAATTCAACTTGGAGACTGATGATTTCCACAGTTGGTTCTCCTACTTACCATTTATCTAAATATATTTAAAATATTTTGAAAACAATTTCTATAGCCACTAGTTTGCTTACAAAAATAGTCGAAAGTTAAAGATATTAAAAAAAAATCAATGTACCTCAAACCCATTCGATAGTTTCCTTAGATGTTGTGTTGATGTTTGATAGCATCCCACTAGATCTTGCTTTAGATTTAATTGCAGAAAAATTAATTTTAAATCACAATTCAACAATAATAACTGAGAATAAATTGCTAATAGCCACTAGAACTGTTTTCAATGGTACTGTTTTCTCGTTTAATAACCAATTCTATAAACAAATATCGGGTTGTCCTATGGCATTGCCTTTCTCCTCAGTAGTTTCTGATTTGGGTTTAAAAGATGTTATGAAAGAGCTCTTGATTTATTAGAATGTAAAAGTGGTATTCTCGATGGAAATTAAATTACAAAATAAGAAATTATGAATAGCCCGGTTTTTCTATATAGCGTGTCTCGATTGGTAGCTAGCTGCATACCGTTATTAAATTAAATTTTTCTTAGAGACTGATTGTTTCCAAAGTTGTTTCTCCTTCTCACATTGTATCTAAATATATATTCAATATTTCAAAACCAGTTTCTATAACCACTAGTTTTTCTTTTACAGAAAATAGTCGAAACTTAAAGATATTCTGAAAAACATCAATGTACCTAAAACCCATTCAATAGTTTCCTTAGATGTTGTGCCGAGGTTTAATATCATCCCACTGGATCTTGCTTTATATTCCATTAAAGAAAGACTTATTTTAAATCATAACTTTACAAAAATAAATAAGAATGAGTTGCAAATAGCCACTAGAATTGTTTTCATGGTACTGTTTTCTCGTTTGATGAGCAATTCTATCAACAAATATCGGGTTGTCCTATGGCTTTGCCTTTCTCCCCAGGAGTTTCTGATTTAGTTTTACAAGATTTTATAAAATATCTTTTGATTTATTGGAATGTAAACGTGGTTTTTTTGATGGAAATTAACTTATAAAATATAAAATTATGAGTGCCCCGATTTTCCCAGCGTGTTTCAATTAGTAGCTGCATACCTTTTGAAAACTCACAATACTGTGATAGCGAAAGCTTATGCTCTCCAAAATGTTCACGAACCAAATTTAACTTGAAGACTGATTGTTTTCGCAGTTGGTTATCCTTCTTACAATTTATCTAAATATATTTTTAATATTCTAAAGCCACTTCCTATACTATTTTCTTCACAAAAAATAGTCGAAAGTTAAAGATATTCTGAAAAAATCAATGTACCTAGAACCCATTCGATAGTTTCCTTAGACGTTGTGTTAATATTTGATAGTATCCCACTAGATCTTGCTTTAGATAAGATTGAAGAAAAACTAATTGCAAATCATAAGTTGACAAAAATTACTAAAAATAAATTGTTTATAGCCACTAGAACTGTTTTTAATGATACTGTTTCCTCTCTTAATTAGAAATTATATAAACAAATATCGGATGTCCTGTGGGTTCGCTTTTATTTCCAGTAGTTTCTGACTTAGTTTTACAAGATTTTATAAGAGAACTCTTGATTCAGTAGAATGTAAGGGTGGTATTTTCGATGGCAATGTATTATAAAATATAAAATCATTAGTGACTTGATTTTCCCAGTATGTCCCAATTAGTAGCTGTGTATTTTTTGAAAATTCACAATAGTGTTATAGCAAAAAATCATGTTCTCCGAAATGTTCACAAACCAAATTTAACTAGGAAACTGATGATTTCCACAGTTGGTTCTCCCACTTACAATTCATCTAAATATATTTTTAATATTTTAGAACCAATTTCTATAACCACTAGTTTGTTTAGAAAAAATAGTCAAAATTTAAAGATATTCTAAAAAAATCAATGCACCTAAAACCCATTTGATAGTTTGCTTAGATGTTGTGTTGATGTTTGATAGGATCCCACTAGATCTTACTTTAGATTTGATTGAAGACAAACTTTTTTTTAATCATAAGTTAACAAAAATAACTGCAAATTAATTGTTATTAGCCACTAGAACTGTTTTCAATGATACTGTTTTCTCTTTTCATGAGAAATTCTATGAATAAATATCGGGTTGTCCTATGGCATTGCCTTTCTCCCCAGTAGTTTCTGAATTAGTTTGACAAGATGTTAGAAAAGAGCTCTTGATTTAGTAGAATGTAAACGCCGTATTTTCAATGGAATTGAAGTTTTGAAATAAAAAAATTATGAATGGCCCGGTTTTCCTATATATCATGTCTCGATTAGTAGCTGCATACCGTTGATAAATTAAATTTATCTTGGAGACTGATTGTTTCCAAAGTTATTTCTCCTTCTTGCAATGTATCGAAATATATATTTGATATTTTAAAACCTGTTTCTATAACCACTAGTTTTTGTTTCACAGAAAATTGTCAACGCTTAAAGATATTCTAAAAAACATAACTGTAGCTAAAACCGATTCAATAGTTTTCTTAGATGTTGCGCCGAGGTTTGATATCATCCCACTGGATCTTGCCTCATATTCCATTAAAGAAAGACTTATTTTAAATCATAACTTAACAAAAATAACTGAGAATGATTTGCTAATAGCCACTAGAATTGTTTCAAATGGTACTGTTTTTTCGTTTAATAAGCAATTCTATAAACAAATATCGGGTTGTCTTATGGCTTTGCCTTTCTCCCCAGGAGTTTCTGATTTAGTTTTACAAGATGTTATAAAATATATTTTGATTTATTGGAGTGTAAAGGTGGTATTTTTGATGGAAATGAAATTATAAAATATCAAATTACAAGTGGCCCGATTTTTCCTGTGTGTCCCAATTAGTAGCTGCATACCTTTCGAAAACTCACAATAGTGTTATAGGGAAAGCTTATGCTCTCCAAAGTGTTCGCAAACCAAATTTCACTTGAAGACTGATTGCTTCCGCAGTTGGTTCTCCTTTCTAACATTCATCTAAATATATTTTTAATATTTTAAAACCAATTCCTATACTAGTTTGTGTACAAAAAATAGTCGAAAGTTAAGGATATTCTAAAAAAAACAGTGTACCTAAAACCTATTTGATAGTTTTCTTAGATGTTGTATTGATGTTCGGTAATGTTTGATTGTTTATAGCCACTAGAACTGTTTACAATGATACAGTTTTTTCTCTTAATTAGAAGTGCTATAAACAAATATCGGTTGTTCTGTGGGTGCGCTTTTATTTCCTGTAGTTTCAGACTTAGTTTTACAAGATGTTGTAAAAGAGCTCTTGATTTATTAGAATGTAGAAGTATTATTTTCGACGGAAATAAATTATAGTATATGAAATTATGATTGGTCCGGTTCTCCCAGCGTGTTCCGCTTAGCCCCGGCTTACGGTAGTTATTCCAAATTTGTATCGTGTATTAAAAATTGATTTTCACCCTTAAATCGAAAAGCTACACGATGACGCTTGTAAATAATAAAATACGGTGTAATAGAAGCTGAGTAGTTGTAGAAATGTAAACGGGGCATTTTCGATGGAAACAACATTTCGTCCGGCCATCGACAAGGTCGGTAGTTGCAGTGATGGTTTATGGGGCTGGTTTTGCGAACGTTGAAAGCAAAGTGTAGCCACGAACATACATTGGATACATTGTGTGTATGTATGTTCAGTACTACAATGTGCGCTTACCTATCTAGCCGTTTCCACTTCCGGTTCAACTCGGATCCGGGGCATACACTCGCCTCTGTATTGGATTTGTTGGTGGTGTGCTGAACAAATGATTGCTTCGGAAAAACTTGGGGAAAACCAGATTCGCCTATTCTATCCCGCTTCAACCCCTTTCATCCCTTTCTGAGGGAGAGAGAGTTGTTGGACCAAGAAAGTTACGGGTAACAAAGCGCTCTGGGAGAAAAGAACCCTGAACACGGTACCTACTTTTCTGCTTTTTACTTCTCTTTTCATACCCTGTTTTTCTTTAACCAGATACTTTTTCTTTTACTCAGGAAGAAGCTTTATTTCGAGATGATTTCAATTTTAAATTCTCTCTTCTTGAAAAAACTAGCAAGCAAACGCGCGCTCTATTCCGGCGATTATTGAATATTTCCGTATTTTAAGTACTATGTTGTATTGCACTTAAAGGGGCTACATTCATCGAAAATACATATTTTAGATCAATTTAACACTTTAATTATAAGTACTCAAAATATGTCCATCAACCCTATAAACAATACAAATAAATATTTGTTTATCTTGAAATACTTCAATTTTCAATTTTGTTTTTGTCAAACAGTGTCATAGATTTTTAAAAATTTCTAGGTTGTTTAATAGCATGATAAACTAATTCAATGGCATTATTGCTATACAAGTATAAATTCAAATGCTGTGAATTTTTTTGTGGTCACTTAGATCTGATAAAAAAATTTGATCTTCAAACAAGGAAAGTGTCGATTTAAATGCCTTTAGAGTTTAGACTATATCTACGATGTGAAGATAACACAAAATTGTTTAAATTAAACTTTTGGGGAGAGTTTTCGACTTCCAAAAGACAGTTTTCATCCCTATTAGAAATACGAATGAAGAACTTTTTTTTTTTGATACGCCTTAATATACCTAATAATTTATAACTCCGCCATTTTTCACTCGGTTTCTCATTCTATTTTCCATTTGAAAGTACAAAAACACACCTCTCTAACCCCAGATTGTAGGTTTATACACGGTTAAAAATCACAAAACTACAATTGAAAATATTTCGAAGTTTCTCCTTTTTCCCCGATTTTTTCATATTTAAAAATGATTTAATAACATTTTCTGAAATCAAATAACTTTTTGCTGTTAATATTTTGGAAGAAAGATCAATTCCACATGATAAAGAGGCAATAACAAAAAACAGCTTTTGTTAACATAAAATCAGATTTCGCGGATGTATTACAAATTTTGCATATGAAAGTTTTTTAAATTCCACTAGACCTACTAGTTCTACTATGTTTTGTGAAAAATATTTGTTTACTGTAACATAGTGTTATGCCTTTTAGACCTTTCAACATTTCTTAAAATAGCATGAAAAATTCTGAAATATCATAATATTATATGACTTTCTCTAAAACCTTATTAAATCCCTTGAAATAATTTGGAATACTTTGAAAACCATGAACAATTTTTTTAATCCGCATAATTTTCAGAAATGAGTTTTAAAAGAAAATTGAAAAATATTTCCAAACATTCAAAATGATTTCTTTAAATATCGAACAATAATTTAAAAGATTTTAAAGCAAATTTTGCAAAGATTGCAAAATTTTAGTATAAGTCTGAGTAAGCTCAAGCGTTTGAGGGATATTTCTGGGAGATTTAAAAGAAAAAATTTATAAGCTTTTTAAGAATTTTAAAAGGTTTCAAGAGAATGAAAAAAATGTTTTCAAGATTCCTCAGAAAAAATTAATTTTTAAATAAAATTTAAGAAGATTTCAAAACATTTCAAACGATTCTTCAAAATGTCAAAAAAATCTGAAAGATTTGAGGGCAATTTTGTTAATTTTTCAAGATTTTAAGGTAATTTTAGGAATAATTCGTGTTACTAAAGTTATTCAAGAGAAATAAAGAGTTATTAAAAGTTATAAGGAATATATCATATCTGAAATCGCCAAAAATCAATTTTTAATTTTCTCAAGAAACCTAGAAAAATTATATATTCATAACATTAAAACAATTGAACAAATGATCCTAAAAAATTAATGGTTATTCAAAATTTTTATTTTCTATTATAAATTATTTTTCCCTTCGGATTATAATGTTGGTTAAATTTTTTTTTTCATTCTTGCTCAAAAAAATCCCTTTTTAGTTAACAATTTGTTGTTTTTTTTTTGGCAAAAATTAATCTTTTTTGTTAAATGTTCATCTTTCGAAATGAAAATTAAATTATTTTTGTAGAAAGTTCATTTTTTTTTTGGTCAAGAATTAATTTATAAACTTAAAATTCAACCATTTGGTTAAAAATTAAACCGTTTAAATTAAAATTAACTATTCTTTTGAAAAATCGCCTTCTCTTGCCAAACATTATTCTTTTTGATGAAAAAATGATATATTTCTTTGAAAACTCAACCATTTAGTTTTAAATTAACTTTTTGGTTGATAAATCATATTTTCGGGTTAAAAAGCTGAAGCATTGTGTACGAAATTTATCTTTATTGAAAAAAAATTAAGTTTAATGCACAATCTGCTGTTTTAAGTTTGTGGTTTTTTAAAATGTTCTTACAAATAATCTTTTTTGGTTTCAAATACAAATGCTTAAAACTTGTTCCTCTTTAGTTGAGAATTCAACTATTTTTATGAAAATGTCTCTTTTTTGGGCAAATTCAACTTTTTTTTATTAAAAAATTGAAAAACTTTTCTTGGTTGAAAAGGTAGAGAAACATTTGTTGTTGTCGCCATTTTTTCAATAAGTTTCATTACATTATCCTAATTTTTAGATTTTCAACCTACTGCTAGTTGTTGAAAACATTTTTATTTGTTTGAAAAAATATTATCTCATATTACAATTCAAAATTTGAACATCTTTTTCTGAACTTTTGGAATAAATTTTTAAATAAATAAGATAAATTGAAAATAACGAATGTGTTCAGAAATAGGTGTTCACATTTAATAATAAGGCTGTATTCAGAAAATACTACTTATTTGCGATATTATGAGATAATAACTTTTTTTAACAAATAAAAATTGCTCCAACAATTAGCAGTTGTTCAAAATATTTAAGAATTAGGAGAAAGTAATAGAATTCATATAAAAAATAGCAACAAGAGAACGTTTCTCTACCCTTTTCCTGTAAAAATTTGCATTTAAACAATTATTATAAAAGCTTGAATTAAAATTGTTTAAACAATATCAAGTATGTTGGATAAATCAATATTTAGGCTAACATTTTGAAACTTGTTAAAAATTACGGAAAAAGTACGTTTTTTAATCTTTTTTCGATAAAAATTTGGATTTGAGCAAAAATAAATTATTTAAACCATAAGAAAACTACTTTCAGTGGAAAAATCAACTTCTAAAGTTCATTAAGTAGACCATAGTATTAATAAAATCCCCTTCATTCGCAATATTTCATGGAAATGAAATTGTTCATGTGAACAAAAATTGTTTGAACAATTAAAAATACCGCTGCGAAATACTATAGATGAATTCACTATGGTGGTATTTATTTTTACTCTTTTTATTAGACTCAATAATTCCTAAAAAGAGTCTTTGAAAGCATCTAGTATTTCGTCTGTTTCATATAGCATTTCACCTTTACCATTTCTCATGCTGACTAACTCTATACTTTTACCTCCCTTCATATTGATGAACGCCCATTTATAAAACATTTTTAATGTGTACATTTATATAAAGGATTTAATCTTTTACAATTTTGTCTTAATATTTATTCAAATAGGTCGTTGTTGTAATTATGAATTTAAAAAAAAATCTATTGAAACCGGTAAATGTAACTGATATTATCGGAGGGCCGGTTAAAAATATAAGGGAGGTTGATTTAAAATTAACAAAACAAAAATTGGGATCAGCTAATTTTTTGTTAAAGTTCTTTCCTTATTCTTGATATAAAACATAATTTTTATACGCTCATCAATTTTTCACTGATGAATTAAAACTAGGCAGTTACTTTTTGTTAAAATATATATGTTTTTATGTGCGTGAATCCCTCATGAGGAGATTTAAATTGGTCTCAAAACATCTTGGTTCCCTAGAAGAAGAAAAAAGAAGGAGAAAAAAAGAAGGAAAAAGTGTGGTGTTGTTTTTGGTTGACTTTTTCTCTCCCTTTTTTCCTTGTTTTCCTCTTTGTTATGTATTTGTTTCTAATGAGCCGAAAATGAGGTTGTTTGGAAATATAATTTTAAATTGTAAATCTTTTTCATGCTCTGATTTCCTTGCACAAAATTATTCATAAGAAAGCAGATTTCGTTTGGATCTTAAATAAAATTTATAGTTTAAATCGGAGGGTCGATCAGAGACAAATGAGATCTGATTCTGAGGAAGAGGCCCTTAGCGTCGGTTTTATACAGTGATGTCAAATTAGTGGTTTTCCCACTAGATTTAGGGTGGTTTTGTTCCTTCGGTAGAATTTCTAGAGGGGCAAATTGTTTAGTAGAAAACTTAGTGATTTTTATTTTCATCAGGGTTTTTTAAAGGTTTTCCTTATAATCCCTAATATCTTTCAATTACCATTTTTTGTAAAGTGTTCTGATCATAACGAATCACGAACGATGTTTAGGAATCCATATAATCAAAGTTCAATTCAGAAGTAGGATGGCAATAAAAACCGCCGATGCTATTCCACGAGTTCGATTCCAATTACCCAGCAGGTGTGTCAACTTCAAACCGACACTGAAAATGCTTCAAATGTTCACAAGCGAACAAGTTTATCAAATCTCATTTGTTTTCGAGGTTCTTGATGCAATTGGTGGAAATGAAAAACACTGGGGCCTGGATATAAGCACGGTTTCGGGTATTGCTTTGCGCATATCTCCAGACCGCCCAAACGCGAACAGCCAGTGGCGTGTGAACCATTTCCTAATATTACGCAATGTACGCGCTTGAGTACCCGCGCACTGCTCCTTTGTCCCTACGCTGCTGATATTTCACGCATGGGTGAGCAGTTAATGAAATTACTTGTGCCGCTATTTTGATTTTACAACTTAAACAAAGTTTTTTAATGTAGTGGGTTTAACTTTATAGTTGGAAATAGGACTAGGTCTGGGGGGAAAGAGCTTCAGCCATATGGCAATACTGGTTTTATATGTTGCGAGATAAACTCCTCATTAGCGCGACAAACCGCGGAGGCTTAATTATCCCTTGCCGGGTGGTCATCCCTTAGGCGGTCTTCGATTGTACTGGTCTGCATCCTCTTTCAGTCACGTCATAAAATCTGCCACCAATCGCGTGTCAATTAGCCTTCAGTCTTCGAAGAATCAGTTATCTTAACCGGTTCACAACAGTACTTATCGATCATCGACATAAGATCTTTTTTTCTTTCTTCTTAAACAAGAAATTCCATCATTACCAAAAAGATATATAAACCTGCTCCTAAATAAGGCTGGTCGCAGGTCAGGGAAAACCTGAAAATCAGTGAAAAGTCAGGGAATTTTATTGGACAAGAAAATTCCAGAAAATTTAGAAAAAAGTTAGGGATTTAAAAAGAAAAAATTGCAAAATTCAGAGAATTTTTTCAAATCAAGGGATCACTTTAGTCACTTTTCTTTCAATAAATCAACCCGTGGGTTATAATCGCATTCAAGTCTATACCTATTTCTGAATTTTAATTCTTGAATTTTTTTTTAATTTTGCAAGGTATTTTGAACGATTCCAAGAAATTTATAACAGATTTCAATAATTTTAAGGGATTTTTAAGATTTTAGGGCGTTTTAAAAGATTCCAAAGAATTTTAAATAGATTTTAATAATTTGAAGGTGTTCCAAAGGATTTGTAAGATTTTAGGGTATTTTTAAAAATTCCGAGGCATTTAGAAGAGCTTTAAACAGTTTCGAGGGATATTATTGATTTTAAGGCGACTTTTGAGGAAATTTAAAGCTCTAAAGATATTTGAATAAATTTTCCAGTACTTCAGGAAATGACATCGGATATCATGGAATTTCACGGGATTTTATAATATTTTAATGGATTTTAAAGAATTTATTTACGAGATTTGAAGGATTACCGAGAATTTCAAAAATTTCGAAATATTAGCAAAGGATTTGAAGATTTCAAAATATTTTTGAAGATTCCAATGAATTTTCAATTGAATTCAATACTTTAAAGGAATTTCCAAAAAATTTCAAGATTTTAGGGCATTTTTGAAATTTTTAGGATTTTTTACAAGCTTTCAGCATTTCAAGGGATTTTAAAAGATTTTAAGGGTTTTAGGATATTTTTGAAAATTCCGAGGAATTTTCAAGGGCTGAAAAAATTTTCAGGGGTTTTAAAGGTTTGGAAATACTTCAGGGGATTTTAGAAGATTGAAAAAAAATGAGTCGAATTGATTTATTTAATGGGATTTCAAAGCATTTTAAATATTTTAGAGTATTTTAAAAGATTTCAAGTCATTTTCAAGAGCTTTAAAAATTTTCCAGAAATTTCAAAGAATTTTAAAGTATTCAAGGGAATTTCCAAAGATTCCAAAGAATTTTTTATAGATTTCAAAAATTTGAATGTATTCGAAAGAATTTTAAAAATTTTAGGGTATTTTTCAAACTTCCAAGAAATTTTAGAGAAATTTTAAAAGTTTCGAGGCATTTTATGAGATTTCAGGCTATTTTTTTAAATGCCAAGACATTTTTAAGAGCTTCAGAAAGTTTCAAGATATTTCAAAAGATTTTAACTGCTTCGAAATATTGTAGGGTATTTTAAAAGATTCCACAAGAAATTTTCAATTAATTCAAGCTATTTGATGAGATTTCCAAGGATTTAAAATATATTATAGGTTTTTTTTTTTATATTCATGAGGCACTTACAAGAGTTTAAAAAGTTTTAGGGGATTTGAAAAAATTTTAAAGGATTTTAAATATTTTAGGGAATTTTAAAGAATGCTAAGAAATTTTTAAATGATTCTAATAATTTGAAGGGATTTCAAAGAATCTTAAAGATCTTAGGATTTTTTTAAATTACGAAGAATTCTTTAACAGCTTTAACAGATTTCAAGGACTTTCAAATCATTTTCAAGGTTTTGGGGTATTTTTTAAAATTCCAAGAAATTTTCAAGAGCTTCACAAAGTTTCAAGGGATTTCAAAAGATTTCAAAGGATTTGAAATATTTTCGTTTTTTTTTTAGTTCCAAGGAATTTTTAATACCTTTAAAAAATTTCAAGTGATTTTATATATATTTGAAATGTTTTGAAATATTTAAGGGTATTTTAACAGATCCCGAGTAATTTTTAATTGATTTCAGTAATTTAGAGTGATTTTAGTGGTAAGATTTAGAGTAAGATTTTAAAGGACTTGAAATATTTTGAGGAATTTTGAAAGTTTCCAACAAATTTTCAATTGATTTTAATACTTTGGAGGCATTTGAAATATTTTAGTATATTTTTAGAAATTGCAAGGAATTTTTAAGGCCGTTAAAAGGCTCCAAAAGATTTCAAATGATTTTAAATATTTTAGGGTGTTTTTAAAAAATCCAAGGAATTTTCAATAGCTTCAAAAAATACCAAGGGATTTCAAAATATTTTGAAGGGTTTGAAATATTTTATGGTATTTTAAAAAATTCCGAGGACTTTTCAATTGATTCCAATAATTGGACGGTATTCCAAAAGATTTGAAAGATTTGAAGGTATTTTAAAAGATTCCAAGGCATCTAAAATTGTAAACAAAAGGGAGTGATTGCAAACTTTAACAAGTCAAAAATCTTTTGAAATACCTTGAAACTTTCTTAAGCTCTTGAAAATTCTTCGGAATTTAAAAAAGTAGCCTAAAATCTCATAAAATACCTCGAAACTTTTTAAATTTCATCAAAATTTCTAGGAAGATTTAAAAATACCCTCAAATTTTCAAAATGCTTTCGAGTACATTCAAATCATTGAAATCTATCAAAAAATTTTTGGAAATTTTGGAAATTCCCTAAAATACTTAAAAATCCTTTAAAATCTTTTGAAATTTCTTGACAATTTTTAAAGCTCTTGAAAATTACTTGGAATCATTTAAAATACTATAAAATATTTCAAATGCTTTGAAATCCCACAAAATAACTCAAATCAATTGACTTTTTTTTTTAATCTTCTAAAATACACTCAAGTATTTCCAATTCTTCAAAATCCCTAAAATTTTATTTAGTTCTTGAAAATTCCTCGGAATTTTCAAAAATACCCTAAAACCTTTAAAATCTTTGAAAATCTCTTGAAATGTTTGAAAGCTTGTAAAAATCATAACAATTTCAAAAATGCCCTAAATCTTAAAAGTTTTTAGAAATTTCTTCAAAGTATTCAAATCAATTGAAAATTCATTGGAATCTGTAAAAATATCCTAAAATCTTCAAAGCCTTTGTTAATATCTTGAATTTTTCGAAATTCTCGAAAATCCTTCAATACTTGTAAATAAATTCTTCAAAATCCATTAAAATATTATAAAGTCCCGTGAAATTCCACGATGTCCGATGTCATTTCCTGAAATACTGGAAATTGATTAAAGTACATTTAGAGCTTTTAATTTCCTTAAAATCAATTAAATCCTCGGAAATCTTATAAAATCCCTTGAAACTGTTCAGAGCTCTTCCAAATGCCCTAGGATTTTTAAAAATACCCTGAAATTTTTAAAATCCCTTGGAATACCTTCAAATAATTGAAATCTATTAAAAAATTTTTAGAATCTTTTTAAACACCTTAAAATATTTGAAATTCTTGAAAATCTTTCGAAATCATTTGAAACTCTTTAAGGCTTTTGAAAACTCCTTTAAATTTTGTAAAATACCACAAAATCTTGAAATCCATTAAAAATATTAAAATCTGTTATAAATTTCTTGGAATCCTTGAAAAAAACCTGAACAAATTTTAAACAAAATTCAAGAATTAAAATTCAGAAATAAGTATAGACTTGAATTCAATTATAACACAGCTCTTCAAAAAAAGGATTGCGATTGTTGTTGGCCAACTGAGGATAATTTCTGATGTAATTTCCTACGTGGAATCTGAATCTGAGGTCAGAATTTTCCCAGCGCTTCAGGTTTTGGAGATATTCTAACCTCAGAGTGCGAAAAATGCGGGTTTTTAGTATAATTGAGCTTATGTTACATCGCGAAAAAAATTTTTTTCTCAAATCGGGCCAGCCATTTAAAAGTACAACTTTCAAAATTAGAAAAGCATTTTTAAAATTGAAGATATCATTTTTTTCGCAGAGATATCCTTCAATGAACTTTATTCCAATAAGGAGGCTTTCCCCTTCCATACGCAACGCTTGCTCTGTTGAAAGCAAAGAATGTTGAGCAATCTAAATACAAGCATGAAGAACATGGGCCTCAAAATTAACGTAAATAAAACCAAAATCATAGTGTTTGAAGGAAAAGGTGAGAAAACAATATGCAACATTGTCCTAAATGATGAGAGATCAGAACAAGTTAATAAGTACATATGTCTAGGTAACCTATTCACTAGTGACGGGAAGATAGATGGGGAGCTAGATAGGCGCATAAACAAGGGTCGGAAGGTTATCGGTAGAACACAATCTGCGGGACAACACTGATAGACAAAGTGAGAAACGAAATAATCCTCAAAGAATGTGGTGCAGCACATGGGAAACCGCCGAAAGAATGGTTAGAATCTGTGAATGAGACCTTAATTTGAAAAGACATAAGAAGTCATAGAAACAGGAGAGCTTGCATGAAAAAATGCATGGACGTGAAGGAAGCTAGAGAAGTATGCCAGGACAGAAAAGTGTCGCGACAAGTAATTTATAAAAATAATGTGAGTCGAGTGAATGACGCCTGAGACAAAAGACCTTGGATACTAATGAGCCCGAGTGGGGAACCTTACATAACAACCTTGTGAAGCTCTTCACTTGGCGTGATCCCTAGAGAGATAGATAAGCAACCTGGGTCGGAGCAGTGGAAAATGGCTGAACGGTATAATAGTAATGATGAAAATATTACTAAGGAGGGTATTTTCAAAATGAAGTTTTGTGGCCACCATGTTAAAGATTGTCAATAACAAAACAAATACATAAAACCGGGAAATATAAGTTTTTTACGTTGGGTTTCAATTTCAAAGCCAATTAATTAACTAAGATTATTTACCCTTGCATCCCACTCATCTTCTCAACCAGAGAGTCTGCAACAACTATACGCATCCGAAATTGTACGCATACAGACTTGTAAAATTGTAAACGAGATGGAGAGATTGAAAACGTCAACAGGTCGAGAGGACAGAATAATCCAGACTCGGAAATGTAAGTGCGGTCTTTTGAGAGAGAAAGAGAGATATTTGCATTCCACTTTGGTCTGTTTGCCGAAACATAATATTTCGGCTGGTACATACGCGGTGCCACGAGCACTTCTGTGTCCCTTATGTTTGTGCCCGGTTATACTCATCATTCCGTCTCGAGTGGTTCCTTTCTCTAGAGTCCTAAAACCGCCGAGGCCTTCAAAAAAAAGGAAAAAAGAATTTTTATTTGTCCTCAAGTCAGCCAACTGAAAACATAGATCTACAACTGTTTTTTAGGAGCTTTGAAGCACTTTTGCCGATCGTGTACTACTCGTGTGATATTAGGCTTAAGTGATTGAAAATATTTGATTTTAAATATTGATTCAATACGCTATGACTTATTCCATAGGTTAGGCAATTATTCCGTAGATAGTTCGCTAGAATTCTATATTTCACAATATCGTTCTCAGAAATAAGCAGTGATGGGAAGTAACTAGTTTCTTTCAACTAGTTACTGTTATGAGTTAATTTTTTTAGTAACGGTATTATTCAGTAACAATGAGTATGAAAATCGTTAGTTTTTTTGTTACTTTCAAAATATAGTTAACAACTGTTTTTCAATGACAATAAATCAATTTCATTGCTTTTGCCACTATTTTTCAGTTACATTATTCAAATTGTGGCGGCTAGGTTTCGAAAGAATTCTTATCACGGCAGGAATCATATCGAACTTTCGTAGCCTACCAGGACATTATTAAAGTCATTAAAAATCACCTCGTCATATCACTCTCTTCTTCTCATACATCCTATCCTATCCTATTCTAGCCTGTCCTATCATATCCTATCCTGTACTATCCTATAATATCCTATCATATCCTATCCTATGCTATCCTATGCTATCCTATCATTTCCTGTCCTGCCATGTCCTATTATATCCTATTATGCCCTATCCTATCCTACCCCATCCTATCCTATATTATCTCATCTTATCCTACACTATCCTATTCTATCCTATGGGGTAATTCACAAAATACGTGATACGTTCAGAGGAGGGTGGGGGTCTATCAAAGTATTATTCTCCATGTTAAGAACAATGGAAAAAGCATCACGCAAACAGGGTGGGGTGTTGAAAGTTCGTGAAACATGTATCACGTATTTTGTGAAGGGCCCCTATTCTATCCTATCCTATCCAATCCCATCTCATACCATCATATCCTATCCTATCTTTTCCTATACTATTCTATCATATCCTATCCTATCTTATCCTATTATATCTTATCTTATCCTCTCCTATCCTGTCCTATCCACTCCTATGGAAAATATGCCAAATGATGAAAATTTGGTTATTTAAATCCCTATACTTCTATGTGTTAGTCTGATTTTCCACTTAAGTTATTAAAAAATAAGGAATAAATAATAGGAAAATTTGGTTATAGACGTATCATCCAAAGTATGGGACAAAGTCGGCTAGGGTACGGAGTAAAGTCAGTTAGGGTATGGGGTAAAGTCGGATAGGGTACGCGGCTTCGGACTTGGCTAGTACATGAAAAGTGATCTATTTAAACCGAAAAAATGACAAAAAGTGACTAATTTATAACTTGAAAATACACTAATATTTACTAAAAGTGACTAATGTGCATTATAAATGTGACTAATGGTTTTTTGAATTCGAAAGAACTCGATGAAATATATAAGAAGTCCAGGTAAAGAACGAATTCAGGAAAAATTCACACAATGGAAAATAAAACTAATGAACTGAATGAAATTTGAGTAAATTTAAAGGAATTTGAGGAAAATGAAAAAAATTCGATGTAATTTAAGAAATTTTAGGGCAAATTTTGCAAAAAATCAAGTCAACTGAAAAAAATGTTTGAAATCACAAATATTCCACTGATTTCATAAAAATTGAAGCGAATTTGAAAGAATTCAACGAAATTATGAAGAAAAAAAACGATGAATGCATAAGAATTAATGATGAGTCAGAAAAACTTTAGTGTGAATTAAAAAAAATTAATTTACAAAATTAATTTTATTTAGCAGATTTTCGTGAATTTAGAAAAACTCAAGTAAATTCAGAAGAATTCCTCAAGTGTTGGAAAGTAAAATTGGAGTGAATTTGGAAGAATTCAAGAGACTTAGATAAAATATAAAATTATTCGAAACAATATAAAATTCAAGTGAATTTAAAGAAATTTAAGGGAAATAAGCTGAATTCGGTGAAATTCATAAGTATTGAAGAAGAATTGAAACAAAATTCAAATGGATTGAAAACAATTGAATATATTTCTAAAAAATTAATTAAATTAATTAAATATGGAATTGATTGAAAAAAATTCAAGAAAAGTTAAAAGAATGGGACAAAATGCCTAAGAATTCAAATTGAGTGTAAAAGGCTCTAGGGTGAATTAAAACAAACTAAACAAATGTTGAAATACATTTTATTGAATAGAATTTAGTGAATTCAGAAAAATTCATCAAAAGTTAGAAAGTAAAAATGGAGTGAAATTGGAAGAATTCAAGGGACCTCGATGAAATTCACAAGATTTAAGAAGAATATAATTAAACAAAAATCAACAAATAAAATAATTTCCATCGAATTAAGTGAAATAGGAGTACACAGAATTCAAGGAAACTTCAACAGAATTGAAGAAAGTAGATAAAAATGGTAATAAGAGAAACCAGCAAATGAAATGAAATTCGAGTGAATTTGGAGACATTTGAGGGGATCAAGAAGAACTCGATTAAATTCATAAAAAGACAAGATGAATTCAAACAAAATTCAAGTGAATTGACAACAATTAGTAATATCACAAAAAATTCATTGAGTTTATTTAATTTGGAGTTAATTGAGAAAAATTAAAGGAAATTCTGAAGAATTCGAAAGAAATTTAAAAGAACTCAGGATAAATTATTAGGAATTCAGCGTGAATTCAAATTAACTGAAAACGCTTTCAAAAATCCAAACTATCATACGAAATCAAGATCAATTGAAAATAATACAAATGAATAGAACAACATTTTTAAAATCCATAATATTCAGTGAAGTTCAGATAAATGAGAGTGAATAAAGTTAAAATCCAAAATATATGAAATTTATTCAGTGGACTTCATGGAAATTTTCAAGAATTCAGGGTGAATTAAAAATTTTTTTAAAAAATGGATTGAAATTGAGAAATCCTTGGGATCTCTGTTTTAATTTAGTAAAAGAAGTTTCATTTAAAAATACAAACACCAATGGGCACATGGAGGACCACATGGGAGGCTCTTCTAGAGGCCCTTTTTGGAGGCTCTTCTGGAGGCCCTTGTTGGAGGCTCCAGAAGAAATCTTAAAAGGCTCTGAAGGCCCTCTTGGAAGGCTCCGGATGACCTCTTAGAAGGCCTTGGAAGTCATTGTTCCAGAGAGAAAGAGGTTCTAGAAGAAGAAGAGAGAGCGAGGTTCTAGAGGACCTTGTAGCAGGCTCTGGTTGTCCTCGTGGGAGGCTCTGAAGAACTTTCTAGGATGCTCTGAAAGCACTAGTGGGGGCTCTAGAGGAATTTATAGGAGGTTCTAGAGGCCCTCATGGGAGATTCTAGATTTCCCTCGATGAAGAGTCTGGATTCCTTTGCTGAAGGCTCTAGAGGCGTAGGAGGCATTGGAGGCACTAGGAAGAGTGTCTAGAGAACCTCGCGGGAGGCTCTAAAGGCATCGTAGAAGGCTCTGTAGGCCCCCTTGTGAGGTTTTGGAATCCCTAGTTGTAGGCTCTAGAATACCTCGCAGGAGGATCTGGAGGTACTAATGGGAGGCTTTAGAGGATCTCGTGGGAGGCTTCGAATTCCTTTGCTAAAGGCTGTACAGGATCTCGTAGGAGGCTCTGAAAGCACTAGTGGAAGTCTGTAGAGAACTACGTAGAAGGCTCTAGAAGACCTTGTGGAAGTCTCTGAAGGACCTCGTGGGATGCTTCGAAGGACCTTATGGAAGGCTCTGGATTTCTTTGCTGATGTTTGTAGAGGACCGCGTAGGAGGTTATGGGGGCACTAGTGCGAGGCTTTAGAGAACTCCGTTGGAGGCTCTATAGACTCTTCTACTTGTAGGAGAATCTGGAGAAACTATTGGGAGTCTCTGGAGGCCTTCGCGGAAGTCTCAGGAGGATCTTTCAGGAGGCTGTGGAGGCACTAGTGGGAGGCTCTATAAGACCTTGCTGAAGGCTCTTGATTTCTTTGCTGAAGCCTCTAGACTAGCTTGTGAAAGAATCTGAAGGACCTCGTGGGAGGCTCTGGATTCTTTTGCTTGAGGCTGTACAGGACCTTGTAAGAGACTCTAAAGCCACTAGGCGGATGTTACAGATATCTACGTAGATGGTTCTTGAGGACCTCGCGGGAGTCTTTGAAGGATCTCGTGGGAAGTTCTAGAGGACATCGTGGGAGACTCTAGAGAACCTATTAGGTGGCTATGGAGACACTAGTTGAAGGCCCTAGAGGACCACAAGGAGTCTCTGGCGGCCTTCATAGGATGCTCTGGAGGTAGTGTGGAAGGCTTTCGAGAATCTCGTAGGAGGCTTTGGAGGCACTAGTTAAAGGTTCTACAGGACCTCGTACGAGGTTCTAGAGAACCTTATGAGAGGCTGTGAAGGACCTCGTGGGAGGATTTCGGGGCCTTCGTAGGAGGTTCTGAAGGCACTTAGAGGGTGGCTCTAGAGGACCTTATAGGAGGCTCTGGAGGCCCTCATCTATACGTACTGCATAGGAGGCTTTGGAGGATCGCTTGGTAAACCCTAGAGAATCTCCTAGGAGGCTCTGGAGGCCTTCGTGGTAGGGTCTAGAGGCCCTCATAGAAGGCTCATAAGACCTTCGTGAGAGTCTACGGGCACTCAAGGAAGGCTCTAGAGCAGGGTCTCCAAAGATAGATCCTGTATCTACCAGCAATCCCCGGTCAATAGGTTGGATCTACTCAGCTTTGACACAGAACTGTGAAGAAGGATCCCCATCCTTTACCTGAGTCGAAGTGCCTCAAAGAGTTGCATCTTGCACAACAGAAAAAATTGGGGCCCTTGAGGCTTAGGTTTATGAACCAAAACCTTCCAACTAATATTTTCTTTCAAGGGGTCATACATTTTCTCTCAGTTTCCCACCCAAAAAAAAACTGGTAGATCCTGAAAATAGCCAGTCAATTCTGGGTCAGGCTGCACCTGTGGATTGTGGAAACCCTGTTCTAGAGGACCTGGTTGGGGTCTCTGGTGGGCCTGTTAGGAAGGTCTGAAGACCTTCATGGAAGTCTCTGTTACCCCCACGTGTAAGGCTCTGAAGGAACCTCATAGGAGGTTCAGAAGGCCCTTATGGAAGTCTCTAGATCCCCTCCAGAAATTTTCATAGTTAAATTTTCAAACGGTAACGATAACAATTACTATTATTTTTCAAAGTAACCAACCCACTACTGAAAGCAAGGTTAAACACACACCTTTAAATCAGTCTTTCAAATCCGGAAGATTTGAATTTCCCTTGAATTCAAAACAAGAAGGATAATATTTTCCTGTGATATCCACTGTGAAAGTGACAGATTTAAAAAATGGAGAGATTGTCCTGAAGAAGAGAAAACATTGAGAGGATTTATTTGGAAACACTTTGCGAGGTGGAAGAAGGGAGGAAGGGCCGATTTCCTAATATCCCCAGGAGACTTTGGGATCAGATACACATCGGTAGGGTTCGGCTATCTATTCAATATGCCTCCATTATTTGGTAGGTGATAAGGAGGGGTGAAAGAGGAGACCCTCGACGGAGTTAACTCCGTTTTGAGAACGGACCCGGCCTATCTTCAACCCTCTGGGGAGCAGTGCGATGAGCGATAGTGTTCCTTCCTCCTTCTTTCTGTCTCGCTTCGATCAACACACAAAAACCTTATTTTTTCCTAGTATATCGACATCACGTACATTTTGCTGAACCGTAAAAAAGCCTTTTCATCATCACTAAAAGCCAATTCGCCTCAAAGACCAGAAAAACCGCCCCTATTATTTTTTTCATTCTCATATTCTTATAGAAAGAGAAATTTTTAACAAAATCATTTTAAAGGCCTGGATTATACTTTGAGTCCTGATTTTTTTGTCGGTTTGACATTTGACATCTACGGCAATTTTTTCAATATTATTATCAACTAAAAATATTATACAGATCAGGAGGTTTTTCAAATTTTTCGATATTTTGGAAAATATTGTTAATTGAAAATTGAACCATGTTTTAATAATTTTCATCTCTGATATTATTGATTGAACGGGAAATATACTTCCAAACAAATTTATGCAGAAAGTGTTAAAATTTCAGAATATTAAAAAAAATGTATGGAAATATTCGTGTTTATATTATTTAATTGATAAAAAGAATTCATTGTCGTTTATCGAAGCTAGGAGCACCGTGAAATTAAAAACGAAATAAATAAATATAATTTTTGAAGTGCCTTTAGTTAACCGCGAAGTAGCAAAAACGTGTGTTTTTATATAAAAAAAAATATATTTTGAAAGTTTTTCGGTCGTGAAGAAAATAGGTATTCTCGAAAATTCAAGTCTCCTATTTTGTTCAAACTGTTTGCAATAGCTCAAAAATATTGTGAATCAGTGTAAATTGTTTCTAAAAATGCTCACTCGTATTGGTGAGCAAACATCAAAAATTGTTTACTTGTTATGAACAAAATAATTAATTTTTGCTTAACACTATTATCAGATTTAATAATCAAACTAACTTTCTAGCTGTTAGTAAATACGTGAGCTTTTCCGGTGGAAATGGTTAATTGTTTAAACAAATTCAATGAGCAAATGCAAAATTTAATGCTTTTTAAAAAAAAATCTAAAAAAGAAAAACAATGTTTATATGTTAAGAAGTCGCTAAGTTGTGCATTTGTTCATTACATTTGTAAAAACTATTAACAATTTGTACCAAAAAATAAAATAATGTCGAAAATTGTTACTGAAAAGTAATTTACAGTCCATTTCATGAAAAATAAAAATCCTATCTATTCAATAACAGCTGAATAGTCAATTTCTTTATTTAATTTCATAATAATGTTTTAAAAAAGTTAATATGTTATAAGCCGTAATTAACTATTAATTTGACATATATTTCAATGAAAATATAATGAAATAAAATATCTGTGTTTTGTTCATTCTTAAGAAAGTATTTTTGCTCATTAATTTGCTCATGACATAAATTACCAATTGTTTATGTTAACTTTTTTATATTAGTGAACATTCCTAGAAACAGTTTACTCTGATATGATTTATTATGACTGATATTATTTTCAACACTTATGAGCATTTATCTGAATTAAATTAAAATTTTGTTCATTTGAAATTTTTTTGCATTTACTTGAATAATTTTTAATTCGCCCTTGATTCTCTTTATTTCACTTGAAATTCTTTGAAATTCACTTTAATTCGATCCTCTAAATTCACTCCAAACTTAGTATGTTCAATAAATTTTGTTAATATTTTTGAAATATTTTAAATTCACTTGAATTTTTTTCAATTCACTCAAATTATGTTTTCGCCCAATTCACTTAAGTTCTGTTGAATTTGATTAAATTCTCCTAAATTCCCTTGAATTCTTCTAAATTCGATCTCATTTTATGAAATCAATGACATATTTTATATTCTCCCAATACAATTAAATTCTTTTACATTTTATTTGAATTGTTTTGAATTCACTCTGAATTCTTATGAATTTATCACGAATTCGTATCAATTGTATTAAATTCTTTTAAATTCCTTTGAATTCTTCTAAATTCGATCTCATTTTATGAAATCAATGACATATTTTATATTCTCCCAATACAATTGAATTCTTTTGCATTTTATTTGAATTGTTTTGAATTCACTCTGAATTCTTATGAATTTATCACGAATGCATATCAATTGTATTAAATTCTTTTAAATTCCCTTGAATTCTTCTAAATTCGCTCGCATTTTATTAAATTAATTAGATATTTTGGATTTTCTAATCGTTCTCAATCCACTTAGGTTCATTTGAAACTCACCTTGAATTCTCATGAAATACTGAATTTTTTGTAATTCTTTCGAATTCTTTGTAATTTACTTAACTTCTTCTAAATTCAGTCAATTCTACTCAATTCAAAAGATTTTTTCTAAAATCACTCCTATTTGACCGAAATCAGTAGAATTTTTTCCATTTTTTCCAATTCATTTGAATCATTTTGAATTTGACAATAAAGTTTACAATAAGTCTCATCAAATTATTTAAAATTTTTTTGATTAAAGAAGCATTAGTTACATTAATAATTCACATTACTCACTTCCGGTCAATTTATGTTACAAAACACATTTTAAAGTGCCATAGGAATCTTTAAACTATAAAAAATATGTATTTGGAAATCAAAGATTTTTGGTCACCAGGTATAAATATTTTTAATGTATACATTACGGGGAATATTTTCTTTATATTGCATAAGAAATCCTGTGCATATTATTTCAGAAAAAAAAATTATAAGCCATTTCGGACCAATAATTGCAATGAAATTACACATTTTAGTCTTCCAAACCATATGGCTCTTTAAAAATTAAAGAAAAAATTAAATTCTATTTGTATTTAAAATTATTTTGTTTCTTCGCACAAGTAACTAAATGCGCACAAAGCGCGCGATTGATGATCCTAAACCTATAATATATCTTCAAAATCTTGAACTACTTGATGTGAAAAAATGTGCGGAATTTTTTTTATATTAATTATGGCTGAGGCGTCGCGATGCCCGGCGTCGGCCCACGATTTCGCATGCGGCCCACGCGCGCTCTGCGCATTCCCTTTTTGCGGCCCTCGCATTATTAAGTTTGATCCGCGCATTCCGATGGCAGAGCGATTGAATAATGCGAGGCCAGATTTTATTCCGTACGGGGGAATCTCGTCTGCGATCTCTACAGTTCGTGGCGATGTATTATATGAACTTCCCGGTACAAACCGAGGCCTAATAAATCCATTCGTCGGAGATATCGCGAATAATACGAATCTTAATCAAATCCAAGACATTTTCTGCGTAACAGATGTTTAAGAGTATTTTCAACTCACCCTTCTTTTTGCTCTATGATTTTTATTTATTCGTTAACCATCCAATTATTAAATAGCACATGGCACAATTTTTGATTTAATCTTAAAACGATCTCGAAACTATTGTTGTCGGATTTTAAATTTAAATTTGGATTATTTGGTCTATTTATTTTTTGTAATCAAAAATATAACAAATGCTCATTGGCGAAAAAAGAACTTTTTTTATTAGCTACGGCAGGAATCGAACCCACATAAAATGATTGCCGGTCAGGTACTCTTACCACTAAGCTACGGAGGATCGATAATCTTTCTTCCGCTTACATGAGTTCGATTCCTATCAGAGCTAATTAAAAAAGATCATTTTTCGCCAGTAAGCATTTGTAATATTTGTTATTATAAAAAAAATTGATCAAAATTTAAATTTAGTATTTCGAATATATGAAAATAATATATTTAATAATTTTGAAATAATAATCAATCGAACAAAGGTCTCTACCACTATAAAAAAGCAAATTTAATGATTCCGTTCGAAAAACGTAAGATAAAATCCAAGTAGTCCAAGTTAGTTCAAATTTAAATGTTGAAAATTAAGTATTTATGCATATTAGGAATCGAGTCTGCTCAATTGTAATAAATTTTTAAAGACGGGAAAGTTTAGTTTAGTTAAGCTCCAAGTAGATATCAGAGAAAACACTCTTTTCTCTACTAATTAAATAAAAAATCGAAGGACAATGTGATAAGCTTCTTTAGAACCATTTCAATAAAACAAGGTTTGCCTTGTTCTAATTTTTTAGCGAAAATTCAGGTAACTGGATAAAATATTCAAAATTTTCCATGACGTATAACAAATTGAACATTTTAGCACGGAACTTGTGTATATTTGCACACTAATGGGATTTTTACATAATAAATGGAAAATTTGCTTCAAAATCAAACCTCAACTTAAAATAATGTAACGTAATAGTTATTTGTGATTTTAGAAAAAATGTAGTTTTCTTAGATTTAAAGATATTAGCAATTGAGAATAGATACTTTTATCCTTAAATTAATGTAAATATGTATACATTTCATTTATAATCTGTTTCTGTAAGAATTATAATTTAGCATGTCTCTCTGGAAAAGGGGATCTTAAACTCAGGACCTATTTTGGGGCTGGTGAGATCTGGATAAGGGGATTTTACACTTAGGATCTACATTGGGACATGCAAAAGCTAGACATGATGATTTTACAATTCGGTGTGCTTTCTGGTGCTAGGGAGTGCTGGAAAAGGATCTTTCACACTCAGGGCCTATTTTGGGGCTGGTGAGATCTGGATAAGGGGATCTTACACTTAGGATCTACATTGGGACATGCAAAAGCTAGACATGATGATTTTACAATTCGGTGTGCTTTCTGGTGCTACGGCTAACTGGTGCAGGGCGCGCCTACTCTTCACGGTCCCTGGAATAAGGAGCATGAAGGAAGACGATGGACGAGAGGTCGGAGTCATGTCTTGAAGGCTACAGAGTAGAGTGACAGGTCCGAAAATTGTCAGAAAAAACCTACGAGCAAGAGATGGATGCGGGTCTGCTCGCGGCGATCTCCTGGTGGCTGCAATTTAGGTCTTCTCTGCGTTTCTTCCCGTACTGTTCTCGAAATTTTGGTTTTGCCTGGGGGATTATCAGAAGCTTAATAAAAGTGTGCTCGCGACACGAACGCTGCCGCTGAAAATGGCGGTCACGGGTGCGATCCGACTGTGACTCCGAGATTTTCATCCGTCACCGGGGAGCTCGGAGGCCACGGAGGCCTCGCGACCGTGAAATTTTGAAGCCTGGGTTCCTTGGCCGAATTTCTTACCGACAATGTCCTGATTTACTTTGAGTTGTCTGATTATTATAATTAAATTTCTTTTTTTTATGTAGGAACTGTAGTTTTTGGAGGCGGACGCCTCTACGACCGATTCTCTTACTCCTACCCGTCGTCCCACACTGAGCTAGCCATAGTTAGATATAACGTCCAGAATATCGTCGATCCTGCGATGTTCGGGTGACGAAGCTGTGTCACCTGCCTCCGGAACTTCTGAATATAACGAACTTTGTGGGTGGTCCACGGGGGCACGAAGGGTCGTGACTCGTGGGCTCTTGAGATCCTCAGGAACGGTAAAGGTTTTTTTTGCATGTCACCGAGGTTTTTCCCCTGGTTATCCCCAACCGAGGAAGCAGGTACCTAGGGATTACGAAAGTACCTTTCTTTTAACACTGTCGGAAAAGCTACGTTACGACTGACGCCCAATCAAGGGGTAAGAAAAGTGAGAGAAATGGTAGGGAAAGTTGAGCCCTCTTTCTCCAAAAATGTATTGAAAATTTTTTTTGCTCGGGATTTATTGGCAGTTAGAAAAGCATGCTCGGGTGTAGAGAAATTGCTCATAGCCTGTTTCCGTCCCGGCAACCAGTAAGGGCCGAATAAATATCCACTATTAAAAATGGTTGTATAACTTTGGGAAATAATATTACCGAGGGCCTCCTGAATTTGTCGAAGGAGGAAGGTGCAAGAAGAAGAATTGCCATGACCAGTAATATTCGCGCCAAGTGAATAACTCTGAAAGATTAAGGAAAGTTTGTTGAAATAGTGGTGATTTTTCTTCTTTATTTAGAGAGGAAATTTGGGGAAATCTGAAAATTTGCACAAAGTAAGAAGAACTTTGACTATTTCCGTGCTACGGGAATAAACTCATTCTGTCCAGAATAGAGCGGTTTCAAGCAGAGTAAAATCGTTTTACTGGGAATTCAGGAGCGGATAAGAAGTCTATGTAATTAATTAAAGAACACCCTTATTTATCAGTATGTTTGTTCTTTTTTTGTTCTCTTTTTTTCTCAATTCTCAAATGTCGAGCGGTCGAGTCACAATAAAAGTGATTTGATAGGCAAACGGAGCTCAGTCCGCAAATTAACGCATCTATAGCTGTGGATAGAAGATATTTGGAAAACCTTAGATTACGCGGGTAGAGGGGATTGGCTTTTTGAGCGGGATTCGGATATCGGGTCCAGTAGATATTACTACGGTATCGGATAGGTTATGAAGTGCCGTAGCCGGGTCCAAGCAAAAAGCTTAGCGAACTGAAACAAAACGGAACACAACCGAGAGTACTGGTATCAAGTGGAACTGAAGCCCGGATTCGGGACGGCTGAGTAGAGCCATAGTGGAAGCTCAAGAGACCGAACTGACCGTGTCTCTGCCGGAGTTGTTAGGTGTCACGGTAGGTGGTCAACCTGGAAACGATATGGCGGGCATGCTAAGTTGGGCTCTGGTGCTTGCAGGCAAGGACCTGCGAGCAGCTTTAAGAGATTTGAAATTGAGTCCGCTGGCGGTGGATGAGGTCCTGCGGGCCAGGTTAGCACGATACTTAGCCAGGAAACGAGGTGACACCACGGTGCCCCCCCCCAAGAATCTGGGGTAGAACGGAGGAACGCCGTCAACTCCAGCGGATCAAAGGGGTTTCGTGCCAGGCGCCAGGAATAGAGAAGGGCTTTTTGACCAGGTCGCGTCAGGGAACCGGACCTGAGGTACCCGGGTGTTGGAGATGGATCCGAGTCTAAGAGTCCCTCAATTTGGAACTCCAGGATGAATCCAAAGAACAACACCACTTAGGAATCCAACTACAGGTGCTCCAATGGTAACCTTCTCCCCACCGGTCATGACTGCAGCCACGCATGGGGGAGAATATCCCAGAAGCGCCGACTGGAGGACAGTCGACCAAATCTCCCCCGGGCAGAGACCCACAATTTGGGCAAATGGATCGTCCTGAGAGTATCCCCCGGGACAAGAAAGCTACACGAGCCAGCAGGTGAATCTCACAAGGGCCGTGTACCGTGAGCAAACGACCCAAGTACCGGGACCCCTAGATAGGTTTATAGGGGGCGGGTGGCCCAACCTTCCTGGGAATGTCCAGCACCAAGCCGACCTAGCAATGGCAACAGGGGGTCGGCCCGAACCAAATTCGCCGTCGGCGTATGATAGAAGCCTGCCTTCTAACCAGGGCGGACATTCAGGGTTTTCCATCCAACAGGGAGGGTACCTCCCCAACAGAATAAAAGGTGGAGGACAATTCCCATACGGGTACTTGACGGCTAACCAGTATGCGAGCCAGTACATGACGTTCCCAGGGGATAGTTACCAAAGCCAAACGAACCCATAGACCACAATGCAGGATTTACCCGACAGAAAAACTTACGGAAGCTCGCTTTCCCGCACCGAAACGACACGGGAGGGGGGGTAGAAACAGCGAAGTCTTTGGACAGGGCCGCCAGAATTCGATTAGTCCCGGAGGGTTTCTCCGGATTTAATTACTTGCAGGGTAATAGTCAACGAAACACCGGATCGCACGCAAAAATCCGAGACGTAACAAAAATTTTCGAAGGCTGTAGGCACGTTTTGGAGACGCATTTTACCAAGAGAGACTAGAGAAACAGATTTTGGCGCGAAAACAGGACAAAGAGGAGCCAGTCGCAGACTATCTAACCTGTATGTATAGTCTATACCTTCTTTCAACCCGTCCAATTGAGTTGGAGGTGCAAATGAATCGGGTGTATGCAGACCTTTGATCCGATTTCAGGCGGGCGATTCTTCGATATGAGTTTAGGAACTACAATGAACTGGCAGTAGCTGACAGAAAAGGTACCTTCATAGTAGCAATCACTCCCTCCACGGTGGAAAACACAAACCCGACGGGAGCGATGGAGCTTAACCAACTCATCAAAGCCATGGTCGCAGTGTTTACGATCAGGACACCAACCCCGAAGACACACCGAAAACTCCACCCCCCGAAAGGCCAAGGCAAGGCGGGGGGAAGTAGAAAAGCCAAAGGTGGCAACACCTTGAAAAAATCGGTGAACACGAGGGAACCGGAGGCTAAGAAAGAGCAGGACCAGAATGCGAAAGAAGAAGGAACCACAAAGAAACAGTGGAACCCTCAGGATGTAGAATGTTGGAACTGCCACCAGAAAGGTCACTTCCAAATGGGCTGCTTGCAGGATCGGAGAAAAGCTGACTGTGGTCAATGTGGCCGGGAAACAAGAAAAGGGAGTAAAGCTAGGTGTCAGCTTTCCTCTCGACACGTTAAACCCGACTTTTCAGGATGGAACTCAGGCGATGCCGGAGGAGCAATGGACACAAGAAGTGTCATTCGAACCGGCTCCCGAGGTGCTTGAGGAAGGAGAGGTTCCGATCAAACCTCACGCGACCAAACCACCCATAGAGGCGACAGAAGACAACAATCGGGATGCGCGAACCTTGGAAGCCAAAGAATCAATTCTTGTCAACACAAAAGAGGAAGAAAGGTGGGACGAGAACCCCTAAAAATAAAATAAGATGGTATTAGCCTTGGTAAAATGTCAAGAATCGCCGGAGCTGTCCCAAGAACCAGAACCACGCACGCCATTGAGAATGGAGATAAAAGAACCTCCAGAAGAAGACGAGGGGTTTACCATACGGGTTTTCACGACCGCACGAATGGGTAATACTCCTAACGTGAACGTTTTGATTGACAATGGTGCCTCAAGGACGGTCCTGGGAGATATCGGTTTCGCCATAGCCGAGAGGTTTGAAGCTACCCTCTACGCAGCCCCGAGGCAGGGAGTTATGACGGCTGACGGGACTACCCGGCAAGTGGAAGCAATCTGCTGCCGGCCAACAGAAATTGACGGAGTCTCAAGAATGGTGAGGATACGAATAGTCTCAGGGATGGAAGAACAGGTATTCTTAGGCATGGATTTCGCTCACACGTTCGGGATTGTACATGAAGGTAAGAGGAGAACCTGGTACATGTCAGATTATCCTGACATGGTACACCACTACACAGTGGAGGGCTTGGAAGAGGGAACCAGTACAAGACGGGGGTCCCAAGAAAGGTGCTGTGGCCTTCGGGAAATAAAACAGGAAGAACGACAGGAGCTGGACGCTTTGGTGAGGGTTGTGGTCAAACCGCTCCTGCAGTCTCTTCCATCCAAAAACCTGGTCACACATAAAATTAGGGTAGACCACCCTCCAATAAAACAAAAATATCACCGAGTCTCGCCGAAGGTTTTGCGACAATGCACGAGGAGGTTCAGCGACTGCTGTCGGAGGGAATCGTAGAGCCATCGAAAAACGGCTGGACGAGCCCTGTGGTCATGGCACGAAAGTCAGATGGAGCGTATAGGTTTGGCGTCGATTATAGAAAGCTGAACAAAGTCGTCAAAAAGGACGCGTACCCCCTACCAAAGATGGATATGATATTAGATCAGCTCAGAGCAGCCAGATACATAACGACATTGAATTTTAAGTGGGGCTACCACCAAATCCTAATGGAGGAAAACAGTAAGGAATACACTGCCTTTACTGTCCCTTGGATGGGACGGTACCAGTTTACTAGAATGCCTTTTGGATTGTCTGGGGCCCCAGCGACCTTCCAGAGGTTGGTGGATTCCTTAAGTGGACCGGAGATGGAGCATCATGTTTACGCCTACTTGAATTACCTAAGCGGTTAGTGCGGAGCAGTTTACGGTGGGCATGGGATGAGGAGCAACAAGAGGCTTTCGTAAAAATGGAATATTTTATCGGAACAGCTCCCATCCTGACATACCCGGATTTCAGTGTCCCGTTTGTGATGCAGACTGATGCGAGTGATTTTGGTCTGGGAGTGGTCCTGACCCAGACACGGGAGGTTATCGAAAGAGCGATAGCCTTCGCCAGCCGAACGCTGACTAAGGCTGAAAGGAAATACTCGGTCACAGAGAAGAAATGCCTAGCAGTAGTCAGGTCGGTGATGAAATTTCTGCACTACCTGGAGAGATTCCGGTTTACGGTGATCACCGATCATAGTTCATTACGCTGGCTGAATAATTTGCACAATCCGACTGGTCGATTGGCCAGGTGGGCACTCGAACTCCTCGAGTACGATTTTGAAGTCACACATCGGTAAGGGAATCTACATCAAGTCCCAGACGCACTGTCCCGTATGTACGAGGAGGAGGCAGCCCTACCGGTGGCGGTCATAGAATCAGTAACAGATAATTGTTACCGCTAGCGCGTCCAAGAGCTGACAAATACCCCTGAAATGTTTTATGTATGGAAAGTGACAGACGGTCTCCTGTATCGTTATCAGCCAAACCCCCTGATAGATCCGGTGATGGAGGACCTGGAGGCCTGGAAGGTAGTGGTCCCGATTGAAAGACGACAAGAGATTTTCGACGAGGTTCACAATGAAAAGCAGGCAGCCCATTTGGGGATCGACAAGACATATAAGAGAGCATCAGTCCAATATTATTGGCCCGGGATGTATAGGGATATTTCAGAATGGGTCCGAACATGCCAAACTTGTCAACGGATGAAAGTTGACCAAAGACCTGCGACTTGACTCATGGGCCGCAGAGTGGTGAAACAACCATGGAGGGTCGTGGCCACAGATATAATGGGTCCCTGGCCCCGAACGGACCTAGGGTTCGAGTATCTTGTGGTTTTCGAAGACCTCTACATACAATGGATAGAATTAACGCCTATGAGAAGAGCCAACGCGCTTCAAGGTCTAACAGAAACCTATGGGATTAAACAATCATTAACCCCTGTCTACCACCCACAAACTGACCCGGTGGAGAAAGTGAACCGGGTCCTTAAGACAATGACCACTGCCTGCATCGAGAAGGATCTCAAGCGGTGGGATGTTAATCTTCAGGATTTTCGCATCGCTTGCCACACCGCCGTTCACAGCACCACAAGAGTCATCCCAGCCTTCTTGAACCTGGGGAGGGAGCCGTGGCCCTACAACCAGGTGCGACGGAAAATGGAGAACCCGGTCGGCATGGCTTCACTGGATCGTAGAATGTGGGTACAACGGATGAATAGAATTAAGGAGTTACAGGACCTAGTTTCCCTACACCATGACGCCGCATTTGGGCGACGAAAAACATACTACGAAAAGACCAAGGGCCTTTTTTCTTAACCAAGGTGTGACGACCCTACGTCTGCGAATTAGGTACCGAGGTGGGCCAGTTGTTAGGCAAATACCCGCTCAAGCTCCTTAACCCCTATCGTGAACCACGTGCTACGCTAAACCAGGCAGGGAGGAGCAGTTTATTGCGCCGCAAGAAAAATGGGGCTTTGCATGTTTGCTGGGTCACTGCTTCGCATGTCTCTCTGGAAAAAGTGGGCATATCTAAGGAAACACCCTGTTAACGAAAAATTGTTTCACATAGATTCAGCAGGCCACACGAGGGTGGAGCTAGAGTCCGGCGCTGGAGGACCCCAAGGAAACCGGAGAGAAGGGAAGCCCGGCTTCCTCTATGAATAATGGATGGACCAACATACAGCTGGACTGCACGGTCCAAATAGCCAGTGGTTACCTCTCTGCCATTCGATCACCAGCCGCAGTGGCAGCTCGGGGGTATAGGCATGTGGCAAACTTCACCTGGCCTCACGTCTGGGGCACGACTTCTGGGGTAGGCTGTGGTATGGCTCAGGAAGAGGGAAGGGAACTGCCCCGAAAAGAGGGAAGAAGGGTGGAAGCGGTCAAGCAGAGAAAGGAACAGGAGGAGCGGGACCGAGCTGCTGGGAATCGCCAGAGGAAGCAGACTCGGGAGACCGCCACCTCCCCAACTCAACCTTGCCAGGTCGCCCCATCAACGCCAACAAGATGCCCAACCAACCCAGGACCGGGAAACCACGGAGTGGTTGCAAAGGGCATCTACACACACTGTGGTGGGCGTGAGCACATTGGAAGACAGTGTCCCACCCCCCGTTATACATAACAATCCCGAATAGGAAAAAGAAAACGGGGCTTGTGTTATTTTCGTTTTCTCTTTTTTTTTTTGATTTTGTTTTATTTCATTTTTTTTCTTTCTTTCAAATTAGTGTTGTCATGGGTTTTGCCTAAGACCTAGGGAAGTAGTACTAAGGATAAATAAATTAAGTGCAATCTGAGAATATAAGAACGTTTAGTTGATTGATTTAATAATTAGGGCCAGTTATTCTCAGGGACACGGTCCCCGACCTTACGAGTAATTTAGCTTCTGGGCTTGTTCTGACAAGCACTTTGTTTTGTTTATAATTCTCGGTTTAATTCAGGGCCACCGCTGTCGGGCGGGACGAGGTCAGGTTGTGGCGCGCACGTTTTTTTTGTTTTCCTCTTCGGTTGGCTCACTCCCAATAACTAGGGATCAACCGAGCATGCTTAGGAAAGATAGAACGGGGTTGAATAACAGGGAGTTCGGGGACTCAGGCTTTCTTTTTGTCGGAATATTCTAACCAGGAGAACGGTGGAGGAGACGTATGAGAGAAGCCCATTAGGGTTCAGCTGGTGTGGCACCGGCTAGGTCCGAGGCAGTTGTAACGTCGATTTGGTATAAGTCCACGTTAACTTAAGGTTATCTTGGGTCTCACCGAGTTTCGAGTTTAACCAACAAAAAAATATTTAAAAATGATTCCGGAAAGTAGCCGACTTACCTTCAAGCCTCGACCCCATACATAATATTACAATTTTTTCGGCTGTTATTATTTTATTGTCTTATTGTTTATCATCGTTATCTTTGTCGGGGAGCCCAGCATTCATGGGGATAGTTTGAATTCGGCTTCCTTAGTTACAGTTACGTGGTACCGGGCTTTCGAGACTAACTTTCGAGGAAGCAAAAACGTCATCCTCGAGAAGGCGCAGCTGCGAGTAGGTACGAGACTGACTCAACCACCGCGGACATACAACACATAAGAGAAATTCGAATGGCATATCGGTTGATGGCAGTTTATACGGCGTGGCGCAACGCGGGAGGTGAAGCGGATGTGAATCCCGCTTGACCAGCCTCAGCCAATGAACGCCTGGGTCACGACCGGTCACAGTACCCAAAGATGGAGGATCAGCAGAGGATTCTGTCCGCGCAGCGCGTGAGGTCAGCGGGCCGTCCCACCCATCGGACCTTGCGCCAGACGACACGCGTGACGCCAGCGGCTAACTGGTGCAGGGCGCGCCTACTCTTCACGGTCCCTGGAATAAGGAGCATGAAGGAAGACGATGGACGAGAGATCGGAGTCATGGCTTGAAGGCTTTAGAGTAGAGTGACAGTTCCGAAAATTATCAGGAAAAACCGACGAGCAAGAGATGGACGCGGGTCTGCTTGCGGCGATCTCCAGGTGGCTGCAAGGCGGGTCCTCTCTGCGTTTCTTCCCATAGTGTTCTCGAAAGTCTGGTGTCGCGTGGGGGATTAACAGAAGCTTAATAAAAGTGTGCTCGCGAGACGAACGCCGCCGCTGAAAATGGCAGTCGCGGCTGCGAGCCGACTGTAACTCCAAGATTTTCATCCGACACCGAGGGCAGGGAAGCCATTTTCGGAGTCACGGAGGCCACGCGAATGTAAAATTTTGAAGCCTTGGTTCCTCGGCCAAATTTCTTACCGAGAATGTCATGATTTACTTTAAGTTGTCTGATTATTATCAATAAATTTCATATTTTTTTGTATCTAAGTAGGAGGCTGAGGTGACCAGGTCAATGGTTCTAGTCTGTATTCACCCTTCTCTTGTGTAAGCTGCCTCTAGATATTCGATGTAGGTTTGATTTTTAACTTCCGCCATTTGCACAGATTCTAACTTCAAAAGGCTTAAGAATACTGGAATGTTATTATGGTAGACAGCTAATGGATCGAATACTCGATCCGGAATAGGTACTTTTCACAGGTTTTATAGAGTCAGAGCCGAATTACTTGAAGAGAAGAGGATGCTGGATAGTCTTGATTTCTGTCTGATTGCTTCAGAAGGTGATATTAGGAGTAGATTAAAGTCGAGGTTCTAATCAGCGTCTATGATGGCTCATATAAAAAAGTGGGAAAAATCCAAATATCCAATCGGTATTGGGGATTATCGATATGCCTATATTTGGATAATGATGCAGTGGGACAAATGCACTACATCTATTCTTAGGTATGAAGGGCGTGAGTAGTTCTAGATCTAGTGATGAATTTCTGTGAATTTTAATATCTAATGGACAGCGATGGTAGGAAATATGCCTATAGATCGAAATTGTCGCAGTTGTCAAAATATGTGGTTTCTCTTCTTAGATGGAAAGAAGTGAGAAGTTCTGGATGTGCAACAGTAAATTTGTGTGAGTTCAAATAGCCTAGTAGTATTGATGGTCATAAATATAACCTGTAACGATAAATTTATGATGGAAACTTATTTTGCTCATTCACGTTTCATATATTAGATTTCTCAAAATTCAAAAACGGTATTTGGTCTTATTGTTGGGCGCCCGGCGCTCAACGTTTGGAAGAACCTAACTCGATGAAACTAATTCAGTTAATTGAACAATAACAAAATAGGTTCAATATTAAATAAAGGGTCATAGCACCCACAACAAATAATTAAGCAGACCTTAAAACCCTGGCGTAATCAGCGAAACTATTCTCGCTCTTTTACATATTTCCAATCTTCCCTAGTTTTTAGCTCAAAACGACAAAAATTCCGTGATAATTTCTTACTCGGTAAGAGTGAGAATATGTGTTTACCGACTTATATATTTTCACTGAAGTGTAACCAGTGACTCTCATGTAACTATTTCTACCACTGAAATATCACTGATTTATGAGAGTTTAGGTTAGTTATTTAAGAGTTACTATACTTAATTAAAAATATACTTTACCAACAAATTAACCTGTGCGAAATCTTCTAATAGTTTGTTGTGGACTTTCATCAGTGTAAAAAACTAGAAATAAAGAGAAAAAATAAGCTGTTAGTGTATGGACGAAACAATCTAGTAATGAAATACGCTTATTTCTGTTGATTATCGGTTGAGCGAAAGAAAATCATTTCATAATTATAAACTGCTTTCTCGCAGACTTGTCGTATGACTGTGATCCCTGGGTAATCGCTATGCCCTTTGCGAATTAAGACGGAGCGAATCAGTAACCGCGTAGCGAATGTGTTCCACCCGTAAGAAGAAGCGTAATCGTTCGTAAAAACTGCGGCGTGTTCTTCTAACATATTTGAATATTCTTGGATCTTAATTCAGTTTACTTCAAACATGCATTATGTATTAAAGACAGATATTGTTGACTAGGCTTTGCCTGAAATTTCAGAGATCTCTGAGATTGTTCAGCCCCGCTGGGTCCATTGCATCAGCTAGTGACACGCTAGCCACCATCATACATTAAAAATCACGTTTCACTTTCAAAACATGTTCTAAAAATATTATTCACAAATGGGGCAGCAAAAAAGTTCAAACCAAGGCTGCAAGATTGGGGCTAATGTGAGATTTGTGTGCAGGTACATTTGACTGAACTCGGAGAAGTTCAGCGTGCGTGGTATTGAGGCCGATGAATGGTTCTACCTTAACATTTAAAGCAATTATGTCACGCTCTGTCATCTTAAATACGAAGAAAATTTTGATTTTTCAGAAAAAAATTAAGATAAAAAATTGAGAAAATCAGTAACTCATACTTTAGGGACTGATACGATCGCAAAAGTGGAGTGAAAAATTCGTCAGAGCAAAAATGAGTTAAGAACATTGTGGGCAAAAATGAGAATATAATCTATCGTAATATTATATTGCTATATTATAGTATACTATACAATCCTCCTCATTCTTTTTTCATTTTGACTCGTTTTTCCCCGCAACGTTCTTAACTCATTTTTGCTCCGATGACTTTTTTACTCCGCTTTTGCTTTCAGCCTCTCAGTTCATAGGTGATGTTCAAGATTTAAACGTGTGTTGCAACGTTTTGTCACGCGATTCAAGCTCTTCAAAGTGCCTCTGGGCTTTCTGTTCATACTTAATTCGTCCGTATACCATTATAGCTTGTGTTTTCCAAATTTCTTCTCGGATATTGGACCTCCACCGGCAACTTCTTTTTCCGATGATTTCTCTTCTTGTTGTATTCCTTCAAGGTAATTGTGTCATTTCGAACCATCTGCGGATGTAGCAGCTTGGATTATATTGAAGATCATTTTCGGGTAACCCCAGTCTCCTTTTGTTGATACAGCTCAGAGCTTTACAGTGTACACTGCACAGTGGGGCGAAATGAAAAAACGATGTTCAAAATAACCTGTAGGTCACAATTCTCCATCGATTTTAATTTTTTTTTACAATTCAGAATTAAATTCTCAAGAAATCAGTCGAGACCGATTTTTGAATTTTTATTTTTGTTTACAGTTTTATAGAGCTGCATATAGCGAAAAAAATGTTGATTAGGTTCGATGCACGAGGGTCGGTGGAAGGAAAGAAATTTGTTGAGATGTCAAGTTATTTATTATAAACAAATATTTGCAACAAATAACCAGTATGATGGATTAGATTTTTGTGAAGTCTATTTATGAATCGAAATCGCTCGTTCAGAGCAACGAGGTGAAATTTGATCATGAAAATGTGGTATCCGATATAATTTGTTTACTTTATCAACAAATAATATAAACAAATGCCTGGTTTAAACAGTTTTAGGCAGAAACAAACCGAATTTTTTACGGATTGCCTCCGAATCTCATTGTCTGTAATGCAAATTAAAATATCTTTGTCTTAGATATTTTTTTTCATTTAATCTGTTAAATTTAACGACAATTATTATAAACAAATGCATGATTTGAACATTTTTAGGCAGAAATGAACCGAATTTTCTTCCGCTTGTATTCGAATCTCATTGGCTGTAATGCAAATTGAAGTATTTTTGTCTGAGATATTTTTTTTATTCAATTTTTTTAATTTATCAACAATTATTATAAACAAATGCATGATTTGAACATTTTTAGGCAGAAGCGAACCTAATTTTCTTCCGAATATCTCGGAATCTCATTGATTGTGATGTTCGTTGATGTATTTTTGTCATCTAAAATAATTTGTTAAATTTATCAACATTTATTATAAGCAAATGCATGATTTGAACAGGTTTGAGCCGAACCTTCAATACAAAATGTCTGAACGTCCAGCTGATGATATTGAATATTCATATTCTTATATTTTACTTCGGGTATCGTCCATATATTACGTAAGCCGTTTTTCTTTTGTTTATATCGTTGTGTCCTTCTCAACTTCACAGCAATTTTGTTCTTGTCTTTATTTAAACAAAAGAAAAACGGCTTACGTGATATATGTACGATCCCTTGTGTAGGAAGTTGACACTTATATTACGAAGTTTGTTGTCACTCACGGATTGTTGTTTTATCTCCTGATGTTCAAAAATATCAACTTTTTCTTGTTTCTTTCATTTTCTTTCCTAGATTTTATGTATCACGAAATTTCTTCGTTTCTTCGTTCTTTTATTCATTATTTGAAAAAAAAATTATTTGTTCCAACCTACGCTTCAAGATGAATTTTCTGAAGGTACCAATGGAGAGCTTGTGTGATATTGCAAGCCAAAATTCCAAAATGAATAACACTGATTTATCTCGTATGCTTTGGGATCACATCCGAGAAAATTATACAGTCGATGATAAGCAAATAAAAATAGTTTCTGACAAATTATTACATTACTTTATCCCTATATTCAAGAAAAATTGGAAATATTTTTACGAAAAAGAGAAGCTCAAGAGAAATCTAAGAGCTGCTGAAGAAACAAAATTAGCGAACAAAATAACTCGAATTTTGAATGATGCAGATGAAAATGAGATTGATGTGTGCGTCGTCAGATTCACTGATGACGAATCTATTGCATTGATTGAAGATACAAAGCTTTCTAAGCATCAGTATGAAATAATGCGCCTGAAAGCGAAAGCCAAAAATGCAGACATTTTTGTGCCGTATAGAAATCTGATCGATGCGAAGAAGCGATGCTATCCTCCCCATTCAGCACTTACTATTACTGATCAGAATGCCCCTGTTGAATCACAAGAACTGCTGGATCATACGGCAAAACGTTTGATAGAGATTTCTACAATCAAGAGTTCCATAATGGAGAAAAATGTCAAGTCTCTGATACTTCACCTAAAATACAGTTGTGATGGGGCATCGGACTAAAGTGCTTACAAGCAAGACCGCCCAGGTGGCATGCAGTCGGATGAGAGTATTTTCATGGTCTCGATGGTACCCATTTTCTTGGATTCTGAAACTGAAGTGGTGTGGGAGAACCCTCACCCGGGATCTACAAAATTCTGCATACCAATAGCATTTCGATTTGCCAAAGAGACTCCAAAATTGACTAAATCTGTGATCGGCCGTATAAAAGAGGCAATAAAAGAACTTTAGCTGACTAAAATCGCATTTAGCACAAGGTTGATCATGAGATGCTATTGACTATGCTCGATGGTAAAGTAGCCCTAAATTTCACAGACACACGAAGTGCAGCAACATGCCCTTTTGTGCAAAGCGAAACCTATAGAAATGAATGATCTGAATCGAGTGTTGGAAGAAGCAAGTGGCAAGTGAGCACCAATGAGCAAAAAACGCAAAAGAAGACCACGAAATTGAGGATCCAGTCAGAATTTCGGAAAAAGATGGGTTTGATTATCGACAAACCCAAGTATGGAGGGGGAATATCAAATGATGGGAATAATACTCGAAAATTTTTTCAAGATCCTGCATTTACAGCAAACATCACAGGTGTTGATGTTTTCTTGATCGAGCGATTCAGCATAATTCTGCAGGTTCTGTCTTCTGGTCAAAAAATCGATTTGGAGAATTTCAAACATTATGCTCTCGAAACTGCACGATTGTATGTAAAACTGTACGAATGGTATTATATGCCATCATCTGTTCACAAAATTCTTTTGCACGGAGCAAAAATAATCAAATCGTTTAGTATTCCCATCGGCCTCTTATCTGAAGCAGCTCAAGAAGCCCATAATAAAGATTTTGAACGATTTCGCGAATTCAATACTCGTAAGTGCAGTCGGTTAGCCACTAATACTGATCTTGTACATAAATTACTCATCTCATCTGATGCATACTTGTGATCTCTAAGAGGAAGCTGGAGACATATAGATAGTGATCCTGAAGCTCTCGATCTCTTGATTGAAGAATGAACCGTTTTTGAAATAAGGACTGGAATCATAAAATGTGCATAATAGAAATTTGTTCGAATGATTCCTTCATAAAAATGTTAAATGATATTTCGAGTGTAAAGATATCAATGAGCATCACAGGTAACGATACTTGAAGACAATCCGAAGAAAATTCGGTTTGTTTCTGCCTAAAACTGTTTAAATCAGACATTTGTTTATGTTATTTGTTGATAAAGTGAACAAATTATATTGGATGCCACATTTTTATGATCACATTTCACCTCGTTGCTCTGAACGAGCGATTTCGATGCATAAATATACTTCAAAAAAACCTAATCCATCATACTGGTTATATGCTGCAAATATTTGTTTACAACAATTAACTTGACATGTCAACATATTTTTTTCTTCCATCGACCCTCGTGCATCAAACCTAAGGCCTGTCGCCACTGACGAAAATTTTCGCAGAGAATTAAGGAGAAAAATTTAGAAAATCAACATTTTTTCGCTATTTGCAGCTCTATAAAAATTTAAACAAATAAAAATTCAAAAATCGGCCTCAACATATTTCTTGATAATTTAATTTCGAATGAAAAAAAAAAATGAAAATCGATGGAGAATTGTGACCTACAGGTAATTTCGAACATCGTTTTTTCATTTCGCCCCACTGTGCAGTGATTCACATGAGATATAATGCTAATCTCCGTCATCTTATTTTGGTACATAAAATAACTCTTCCTACCGCTCATCGTTCTGGAAACAAGAGTAATTCGTTCTGTCTATTGGTTCATTCATTCTTGCGTTAACTTCAAAAATTACCACAGTTTATTTGTATATTTATCCAATGCCTATCTATCATTTGTCCCTAAAGTAGATAATTTGAAATCATCGATATATGTCATATGAATTGTTGGGAATACATTTTTTCTAATAATAAAAGGACATGTCGTCTTTTTCCAGATTTTTCCGGAATGACTAAGGGGGTTTCCATTCGCGACTTAGATTTGAAAAATCTGGAGTATACTGTGTTGGTGAATTTTTACTCTTACTAATTGCGAGTTGTAAATCATCGATGTCCTTATTCCAGCTTGAGTTGTCCTTGTCTAGGTGCCTTAATTATTTGTTTAATGATTCTATCCTTACGTACTTGTTCTGTCGAACCGAATTTGGAAGGTGTCCACGCGCATTTATGACTTGTACTTGAGGATGGGGTTGAGGGTTCCGAGAAGTGTTCAAGGGCTCATTTTTGTTTTGGGGAAGTTGGTGCGTCAAAGGAACGCGTATATTCAGCGAGTCCTTCGGGAAACCCTCGACAATGTACATCGACACGGCCTCGTGACTTTTGCGAGGCCTCTCTCTTTGTATTGTGCACGCTCATTTTAAAGCGAGGAAAACAGTGCAGTGATTGAGATTGGCCCAAGGCCATACGAATGGACGAGCGAGGAAATTAGTGCAGTGATTGAGACCGGCCCAGGGCCAAACGAATGGACGCACGAGAAAATCAGTGCAGTGATTGAGATCGGCCCAGGGCTATGCGAATGGACGAACGAGGAGAACAGTACGATAGTGAAATTGGGCCAGGGTCATGTATAAACGAAACAAATGATACGAATTTTTTTATTCAAAAGTCTCTTCTTCTCCTGATCACGATTTCTCGCCGCCTTTGGCGAGCTTTCAACAAACAAAACATTGGTGCCCCCTGTGAGGTGTGAGTCACTCCCATTCACGAAATAATACGACCACATAGTTTGTCCCTCTTTCTCATCGGCCACGTCACTACCACGAAAAAAGCTTTACACTCTCAGATACAACAAAACGACATAGTGACACGAGTGGATAGTGACACGAGTTCATAGTGACACGAGTGGAAAATTGTTACTAAATCAGCATGGACCGTATAACCGTTATCGCCGAAAAACGTGTAACGCTTGAGGGACAGACCGCGTCACTACGCACTGCAGTTACAGAGGAAACGATATGTGGTACAAATTCGAGGTTGCGTCTCAGACGCGTCACAGAACTATTTCATGATTATTAAGAGCTTTACGATGAGCTTGCGTTGCTGGATGGAACGAACGAAGGGCTGAGTGAAATGTCGGTAATTCAAGACAGTTTTTCAATGTGGAATGCTTGTTGAGCGCGTTACATCATTATCTAGTGGGACTATTACAGGTAATCCTCCCGGTAATTTGACGACTTGAGTAAGTTTTTGTGCTTGAAAAATTCCTTGACAGGCGCGACCTTAAACAAAATTGATTTTGTAATACCAGCCCAGGGAATTATAAAAGGTTATGGATCCTGCTTGTTGATTCTTACGAGAAGATGCGCGTTCTTGTATCAAAACACTATGATAGTCAACATTTGAATATGCTTGAATCATTAGAAGTAAAACCGGATCAGGGAATAATTGTTCGAATCCTTGAAAGGGTGCTCCCTTCTGACATTAGGCGAAAATGGCAGGATTCTCTCAATCTTGATATTCTTTTCAATCTTGAACAGTTTTACAAATTTGTTAGCGCAATGGCTTTGTGCGCTCAAGCCAGATGCCGCTCGCATTGGGAGTAAACCTCGCGTTGATCGAGAAACGCATGGGATGAAAATTTGAAAAGAGAACTCGGGTGCGCGTGTGTTTAACAACACTCAATCTCAGATTTGTAAGCATTGTCAAGAAACTTATTCGATCTATAAATGTCCGACATTCGATAAGTTAACTACCTCATAGTGGTGGAATGTGGTAGAATCGAAACAACTCTAAAGAAACTGTTTCAGCACGCATTGAGGGACTTACAAATCTGCAGGCTGTAAGGCATGCAGTCGATATCATCATACATCTCTTCATCAGAACACCTCAGGACCGGCAGCGCCGTTACATTTGAATACATCTAGGAATAATGCGCTCAAAAATGAATCACAAGAGGGCAAATGCTTAGCATAACTAACCGTGGATACAGTCATTTTCTTTTCGAGCGTACCTCATTCGCAGCTGATGATGAGCGCTGTCGTCTGTGTGATCTTGCACGACGTCTCAGGGTTCATATGCACGCATGTTCGATTTCGATCAGTGCAATAAACGAAATGCAGACTACATCGAAAAACATTGACGAAATACATTTCCGTTCAATGAATAGCGAATTTCACAAGACTTCAACTTTCTTGACTGTCATCAAAATTTCTGACTTCGTGCCGGATGAGTTCTTTCCGCGCGATTTGATCCAATTTCCTGCCAACTTACGATTGGCAGATCCACCGTTCCATGTGCCACGACCCGAAGACATTCTGATCGGATCAGGTGCAACTTTATCATTTCTATCAATTGGGCAAATCAATTTGTCGCGCAACAACTGTGATTTATTTCTACAAAAAATGCAGCTTGGCTGGGTAATTGTCGAAGGGCCCAGCGGAGACAAGGAGAAAAAAATTGTGACATGTCATTCACCTGGATTGTTCAAACAATTGGCTGAATTCTAGGTGAAAGAGGATGCGAGTTCTGAATCAACGAAATATCATGAGGCATCGCTATATGAATCTCATTATACTGAAAACGGCAATCGTGACGTGAATGGCCACCGCATAGTTCGACTGCCGTTTTGCAATGACCATCCTGATTTCGGCGATTCACGATCTCAAGCGTTTAAACGTTTTCTTTCTTTGCAGAAGAAATTTAATTGAAATCCGGCCTCAAGCTGGAAAATGGCAATGTTATGCGGGAATATATCGATCTTGGTCGAGTGATGCCGATTGATGACGAATCAACGAATGGATATTATATACCCCAACATTCGGTAATAATGGCTTCTAGCAACACTACCAAGATGCAGGTTGTATTTGATGCGTCGGAAAAATCAGACAAGTGTCTTACTTTATATGATGTCTCATGGTTGGCCTTACCATCCAGGATGAACTTTTTGAGCATCTGTTGCGATTTAGAGCACACGTCTATGTCCTTACAGCCGACATTGCACAAATGTATCAGCAGATTCTCATACACACAAAGAATCTTCGATATCAGCGCATTTTTTTGCATCACGAGAATCGAGTCAAGGCCTTCGAATTGAATACAGTGACTTTTGGCGTATCATCTGCCGCATGTAGACATGAAGAGACTGGTGGTAACCCGGCTGACGCTTTAACGCGAGAACAACTCCCGTCCGAGCTCCTCCGTAATCGGACTTGGTTTCAGGGTCCATCATGGCTTGAACAACTCGAGAATGCTTGGCTAATACTTGTCGAGTCTGTCATTCCGGAGCTACCAGGATTGAAAAAATTCACGTGTCTCGTTTCAAATTCAGTGAAATGTGACCTCTTCGATAGATTCTCGTCTTACTCGACTTTGTTAAACGCCACTGCCTGCTGCTTACGTATGCGTCGCTCTAACACCTTTAAAGGAATGAGGATTAGCGTTCAAGAGAAAATTGAAACGAAAAAGAAGGATTCTCAAAATCATTCAGAGAGAACAATACAGTGACGAGATCGTGCGCATATCGGAGATTGGAAAACCAAAGGGCGGCATGCTCGCCGCACTCAACCCCTATCTGGATGAACATGGATTTCTTCTGCGTTGATGTTCGATTGCGCAATGCGGACATTTCAGCCGGTCAAAAATATTACATTCTCTTGCCATGACGGCATCACGTTATTGATCTTAACATAAATGAACTTCATCAAAATTCCTATCATGCTGATATCCAGAGCACTTTACATGCTATCCGCCATCATTTTTGGCTCTTTGATGGAAAAAGTAAAGTCAGAAAAATCGTCCATCGCTGTTTTACGTGTATACGTCACCGACCGAACTGGCAGTGGTCCTCGAGGTGCATCCTGGGAACGATGGATATCATCAGAGTTGTAACAGTCAAAACTGCCCAGGGCATATTCAAGTGAAATATCCCTCAGCTGTGTCTATTACCAGATGTATTTTAAAGCCGAGAGGAGAATACACATATATAACACTCCTATAATCACATACATTCACAAATGTTACAATATGATTGACGACCACACGTGGTCCCACGCGCATTTATGACTTGTACTTGAGGATTGGGTTGAGGGTTCTGAGAAGTGTTCAAGGGTTTATTTTTGTTTTGGGGAAAGTTGGTGCATCAGAGTTACGCCTATATTTAGCCATTTCTTCGGGAAACCCTCGGTGATGTACATCGACACGCCCTCGTGACTTTTCCGAGCCCCATTTCTTGCATTGTGCATGCGCATTTTGAAGCGAGGAAAACAGTGCAGTGATTAAGATCGACTCAGGGCTATACGAATGGACGAACGAGGAGAACAGTGCGATAGTGAAATTGGTCCAGGGTCATGCATAAACTAAACGAACGATACAAATTTTTTATTTCGGAAGACATACGCACACACGAACGTTCAGTAACCCATACCATTCACCCTTTCTCAATGTTTAATGTTTGCTTTTCTAAACGAACAATGTTTTCTTTTCTCGAGGGGTTTTGGTCGCAAGGTCTTTCCCCTCTGGATCTAATAAAATTCTTCTCTTGCAACCTAAAGGTGACTATTGCTTCATTTAAAATCTCCTTCTCTAAATCACGATTCGTCGCCGCCTTTGGCAAACTTTCAAAAAACAAAGCAGTACTTTTGTATATAATGCCAAATTTTAAAGTTACGTCTCACAAATTTTCATTCATAAATTTGTAAACGGTACCTCATTCGATACCGTTTCAATATGAACGATTAGCGGTGTTCTCCAATGTGATATTGTCCATTTATGCAATTCGGACTCTATAGTAACTAACACTTTCTTATTCTATTTTTGTAACAGCAAATCTTCTTTTAGTTCTACTGTTGAACGTTCCTTCCTATCATAAGTGTTTCCTTTCTATCATAAATGTATTCCTCATGAGGATCCACGATTCCTCAGTCCTTCCCTCACTTATCTCATTTTACCTGTACACCTAACATATGTCTTATCGATAATTTCCGGTTTTGATTTTTCTACACAACAAGATAACTCGAATGAAACTGCTTTTGCCGACGAATCAATTCCTAGTGGTACTCAAACAATTCTAACGCCTACCTAATTAATCGCCTTGTTGAATTTGTTAAATTATGCAGACATTTTGACGATAAGCGGTACGTGATCACTTTAAAACTATATCCCTCAAGATATGGCGTAAAGTTCCCAATCGGCTAAACCACTACAATTCATTCTTTTTCTTAAGCCGAGTACCATAATTTAGAACCGCTTAAACAACCTTTCTTGAGAAAAAAAGAAAAAAGAGTAAAAAAAGTCAATAAACTTCTTGATATATTTCAAAATCAGTGAGAACTTCTAATTTTACTTACTACTAGATTTTGTATATTAATTGAACGAATCTTGTCCTTTTTGTATTTTTTTCATATATTGTTGTATTTCATTGCAGTTTCAATACTTTGCAAGAAACTTCACAAGAAGTGCGCGACCATTGCGTCGATTCGCATAATAGATGTTTTTCGTAGTGCGCATGCGTCGATATTATTTTGGCACAGTCTGCTGGATTAAATTATTTTGAAAATCATTTGGATCCATGGAAGTCCTGACTTTCGACGTGGGTGTTGAAGAAAAAGTATTTCTTTGTATCGCTGTTGCAATCAATAATATTTTTCGGGTTATATCCTAGCGTATAATTGCGAGTAATTGAAGAAATGTTATATTTTTATTGACTATATTGCGCAAACAGAGAATATATTGCGCATTTCTATGACTTTAAAGAGCTGATATTAAAAACAGCATCGATCTGCGAATAGAGGTGCGACAATCGTGGATTACGAAAACCTAAATTAATTGCCGCTCATGAAAGTAATCTATGTTACTTAAATTACAACAAATTAAATTACTACAAATGTTACCTTTTTCAGTCTTTAGGGTATCGTGTCCCCAGGCAGAAACCCTTATAGTTTTTGTGGGGTGTCTCTCCGTCCATCATACTTTTCTCCAAGAAGGGGAGATACAATCGGGAAGGTAAATGATGGGAACTGAGGGTAGCGTAATTGGGGAAAGTGAGGACAATGAAGAGAGGGAAAGTAGAGGAAATAAGGAAACGGAAAGTAGAGAAAATTAGGGGAGGGAAAGTAGGAGAAGAGAAGTAAGGGAAAGCAGGGGAAGAGAGGGGAAATGAGGGAGAATCTTGGAGACTGAGTAGGGAAAATAAGGTAAAATGAGGGTAGAGAGGAGTAAGTAAAGGCAAATGACGGAAGAGGAACTAAGGAAAGTGAGGGACAATTATTGTAGGCCTACGTAACCCTATTTTGTAGCAACGCGGCGCCGACTTTGACTAATTTTTTTATATGTGAGGCGTAATGTGTGCATGAAACTAGTAAGCAGTACATTATAATCAGTTCCCAGCATCTTTAGAGCTTTAGCGTCTATCGAGTAAATATAAGTTGCTCTCTTGTCCTTCAGCTTGAAAAAAATCAGCAGACGAAATCTTACGTCTTCTGTATGCCTCGTATGAATCCATTCATGCGTTTTCAAGTATGAGTAGACCCGTCAACCAATGAGATGATTGCTTCGTTCATTTGCCAGTGCACAAATTAGATCCTCAAACTCGTGAGGACTAGGAAACGACTTTGAAAGAAAAGGAAGACCTCCCTACATGTAGGAAGTTATCCATTTTTCTCGAAAGTCGAGATAGAGCTTTACAAGCTGCTTCGACCTTTTCCTCCATTTGTCAGGGCTTTCACCACATGTCATGCTGTCCACGATTTAAGAAGTTTAGTACTTCCTCACATATAGAGCATGCCAAACGCTCAGGACATTGTTTTAATTGTTTACGTGTAAACCATGCTTCCAATTTGGTCATGTGCTGCGTGAGGACCTAAAACAGGGTTCTTCAAACAGTTACACTGCACTGAACATATAATTTGATTGGGTTGTGTCCGGTCGTCCTGTGGATTATCAAAAACATGCTACTATCGAGTCTGCCAGCGTTCTTCATACTGTAGAAGAAAAGTCTCTCAGCAATCAATTTCGACTCTTCTGGGAATTGGAGAAAATTCTAAAAAGAAACTTCTGGACGGAAAAAGAGCAAGAGTGTGAACTCTTATTCAAAGACACTCACTATAGGAACGCGTCAGGTCGATATTTAGTACGACTGCCCTTATCAGGGTTTCCCAATGACTTGAGAGAGTTTCGTCGCATAGCAGTTTCGGTCTTCCTTGGAAACGAGAAACGAATCTCAAGAGACCTACAAGCCAGAGAAGCCGACAGCAAATGCATGTTTGAATAGCTCTCGTTGAATCACATGAGGATCATGATCAATCAAGATCTTCAGGTTGAAAATCATTACAATTCGCCTCGTCATGTGATATTCAAAAAGAACGAACCGCCTGCAAAGATCAGAGTCGTATTCGATGGATCTTCACACTCCAACTAAGATTCATCATTTAATAAATGGATAGGTTCAGGACAGAAGCTTCAAGAGGATATCTGGTTAAATGCGGTGCAATGGAAACTCTTCGAACACGTGTACTAAGTGAATGTTTCACCCAATAGATGTAGATGACATTGACTGTACTCTGCAGAGAATAGTTTAGAGGCCAAAAGCAAACCAAGAAATGCAAGATTACTGTCCCACTACTGTCACATATGGTAGTAGGGCTGCACCATGTCTTTCGCCAACAAGTCAGCAGGCCTACTCAGTTGCGGTTTATCTTGTCTCTGGAAGCGAAATTTTCACTCTTCAATCTAATCTGATTTTATCCAAAACGAAAAGGAAAACCAGAGGATTCTCATATGGGTGAATAAAATTAAAATAAAACTGGAAGAGGAAGAGAAAGCCACAACACAAAACAAAATATACTAATTAAATAAATGAAAGTAGAAAGCAATTAGGAAAGGGACGAATTGGAATGGGCTCAACACGGATAAAGACAGCAATATATAGTAGATAATCGATCGGACAGCGGAGTGAATTAGATCTTGAACGAAGAGAGAGAAGAAGTGAAGGCTCAAGGAACGATACAAGAGACAAGGGTAGAAGAAGATAATGAGAATAGGATGGAGAAGGTAGAGTTCCATTAGGGAAGAGAGATTGAGCACAGGAAAGAAGAGGGGGAATGAAAAAAGAGAGAAGTGAGTGTGGCTTTCTGAAATGCGTCGGGGTTAAGAAAACGTGAACAAAGGGTTTTCAGAAGCTGTTGGAAAATGGAATGTGGTAATGCTAACTGAAACTTTGGCGGATGAAAAGAAAGGCTGTCCATCGTTTGTGTGTATAGAAAAAGAGGAGAAGAGGAAGGATAAAGGGTAATAAAGGAACATATAGAGGAAATTAATGACGAGCTGGTGTTAATAGAGAAAGATTTAAATGCTTGGATGGAAGCGTGAGGGGCGGGGGGGGGGGGATAGGATTAACAAAGCGAAACATTTCGGAGAAATTTGAAGTACAAGGAACAGGACCAGGGCGGTAAAAGTTTTTCAACCTCTTGTGATAGAAGTGATGGCTTATTCACGATGGAAATATGAAGGAGCATGAAAAAGGGGAATTGACGTTTAGAGACAAATAAGAGATGGTGATAGATTACATTTTGGAAGGAGAAAGAATGAGAAAGAAAATAGATAAAATGCACGAAGGTGATGAAATATGCTCTCAAAACTTCACGGTAATAGCGAGACTAAATTTTTCAGGATGGAAGCGGCGTAGAGAAAAGAAGAAAGGAACTGGATAAAGTGAAGTAAAAATAAGTAGATGGGGTGGAAAAATTTAAGAGAATTTAGGGAAAGAATGAAGAACGAGGAGGTCAGGGGCTTGAAAGCGGAAGACATGGACACCTGCCTTGAAAAACTACAGAAAATAACGGAGAGGAGAAAAGAACAGTTAAGGCCAAAAGGAGAGGCAGGTGGAGTGAAAAGGGGATTGTCGATAGCAGAATGGATAAAGAGTAAAGGCAGAATGAAGGAATTTGTGAAAAAACGGAGAGAAGGGGAGATGGAGAACACAAGAGACTGTTAAATGAGAAAATGCAGTTGGAGAATAGAAGATATATGAAAGATGTGGAAAGAAGGTTTAGGATTGGTCGGAAGATGAGAGCGTGTATGTTCGATCCTTTAGCGTGGTCAGTAGTGTGGCACTCATTTTCAAAAATTGAATTTCCTTCACGCTACCTCCCAGATTGGTTTCATTTTATGTAGAAATAATTTCTGCAAAAGTTGAGCATAATCGGACTAAGGGAAAGAGTGCCCCTGGGCCCTTGAACATAAAAAAACTATATAATTGAAGAAAAAAAACCAATTTTATTTGTTTATTTTTCCAAATTTCAATTATGTAAAAAAGGTTTTATACAAAAGTTGTAGATCTATTCAAAGTTCACATATTATTATCCATGACTTTTTCTCGTATGACTAACCTTTTCCGAAAAAAATTCGAGAATAATTTGTTTTTGCTACAAATCTTGACGCTTAGACAATGACTCTTTCTTATAACCTGGGAACGTTCGGCGATATTCACTCACAATCTGAAGCAAATTCTGTTCATGTTGTTCTTTTTCCGTAAATAATGTGTTATATTATTCCATAAGCTTAAAGCCTGTCTCAGCTGAATCATTCACATCTTTCAATTTACTTACTTACTCCAGTCCCTTAACAAAGCTTTCATTCTTAGGCTACGCCGACGGTTCTGTCCTAAGGAATTCATCATTCAAGTTAAATCTTCCAAAAAATCGTTTAGTGTCGGCAGAAACGAATCGCTCAATTCCATTTTTAATCATTTCTGGTAATTCATCGATTTGAACTTGTACTCGCTTGAAATTCTCATTTGATGATTCTGTTTCACGATTCAAAGCATTGACCATTTTGATTTTTGATTCTGGTGACAATTTTCGATCAAAGAAAGCTAATGCGCAGTTTCAGAACTTGAATAACATAAATAACTCATTAGATTTTTTAATGCAACACCAGACATATCGGGATCGACAGCTTGATATTCATAAACTTTTGAATAACCCCTGAAATCCAAATAAGGTGCTTCAGTAGCAAAAGGCGCACAAAACGATGCTTTGACGTACAGACTAACAATGAAAATACAAATATCACATATCACATTCTCTTCTCCTGGAGCTAATACAAACTCACGAGGAAAGAAAAAGATTTTCAAGCAATAAATAGCTTTTGCCATCCACCTCGCATGATGGATGACCCCCGGAATACGGAAAAATAGTCCAAGAGGTGGTACTTTGCCAAGGAAAATTAATACTAGTTCCAAAAAGTCCATACAATCCTCTCTAGAATGCTGTTCCTTCAAAGTATTTTGAACAAAGTCAAGGATTCGAGATACGTCGCCCTGACTAAAGTGTCCTTTGACTTTTTCGTTTTCAATCCAGGATCGAAAATTATGAGTATTGATTCCAGACCAAGGCTGTTGAAACTTTTTAAAGATCAATACAGTCGGACCTGTAGTTCTGCCCATTTTTTCTTCGAAAAACGCTTCTAAGAATAGCTTCATATACATGATGTCTACAAGCAAAGTACAAAAGATCTTTTTCTATAAAATTTTCTATCAAAACGCACGCGCCTCAATAACTTGCAGTATTCGATGCTGTTGTATCAAAACCTAATGCTTCAACACCATCTTGGAGACCCCAATCAACTAGACTTTTACAAACAGCAGATGCCGGCTCTTTTCCAGTCCCAGATTGCAGTACAGGTACGTCAAGAAGTTGTTCAGCATTGCCATTTGAAAGAATCACAAGAAATCGATCGACGGTCTCCTTAACTTTTAATGCCTAATGTAACTTACCATCCCAGTACACGACATTAGCTTGCAATTTCGTGGACATTAACTGCTGCTCAATTATAGTCGCCTTTTCTTCACGTATTTTTTCTCTTGCACTGTGAATGGATGAACTGTTGATGACAAAATCCTGGACATCATGGCCTAGTGCCTCGGTAGTTGCAATCAGAACATGAATTGCATCCATGCCACTGATTTTATATTTATCTAAGGCCGCAGCAAGCTTAGGAGTCACTAGTATGCGGCTCCCTCCTTCCCGTTTTGCTTTTGATGATGATAATTCTAATTCTGCATCTTCTGGGAGAGAAGGTTCTACCACAATATTATCAGTGGAGTTTCCAGCAACTAATGCATTTGTATCTGTGCCTGCAGTATTCGGCAGTTTCATCTTTAAGAGAAAAAGAAGAAATTTAATTATGCAAAATATAATTTAAAAACTGAAATGTAAAAATAATTAGGAGTATTGCATGATTGCAATTTTTTTATACGTTACTCACTTAGTCGTTTAATTTCAAGGTTGCGTCGCTCCTTTCTCATCAACGCTGTCTGTTCTCGTTCTGCAACTTTTCTTTCTCTTAGAAGTTCATTCATTTGAAATTTTCTCCTTTTTTCTTATAAGCCTCCGATTTTCTCCCAACGTGTTTTTGCGCTTGTCTCCATTCTTGGTACAAACATTCTAATTTTGGGATGCAGTTTTTCACTTCCTGAGTTGAAATTCGTGCTTCTTTCCAAAATAACAATAACCTCCTGCAATGCTAGTCTGGCACTTTTGCGAAAAGTTAACTTCACAACACGAAGATTGAAAAATAATACACTTAAAACGTCTTTACTTGATGGAAATTTATTTTCAGATATTTTTTACCAGTAATATCCAAGTAAATAAATTTCCTCATGTGATACATGGGCAGAGGACATTGTGACATAAAAGTTGGTTTTGACTCGTCCGATATCCGAAAGAGAACTGCATCAATAATGTCTCTAAGTATCCGTATCTGCTCACTGCAACTACTATATTACTACTATACTATATTCGTATGGGGTGCATTGGTACCATCTTGCCATGTAGGCACACATTAGGTAGCGCTTGGATAATAACATTCAGTAAACAGGGAAGACACAGATAGACTAAAAGAAAAAGAATGTTACGTGCCGCTAGACTATCCTATACGGGAGTAATTGGAGTAGCTTTATTCGTAGCATACTTTTTCGCATTTTTCTCGAAAAAGTTAGTCATACGAGAAAAAGTCTTTGACAATCATATGTGCACTTTGAATACATCTATAACTTTTGTATGAAGTTTTTTCACGTAATTAAAATTTTGCAAAATCAACAAATAAAATTGATTTTTTCTCTAATTACATGTTTTTTTTTCTTCAAGTTTTAGGGCCCAGGGGCACCCTTCCACTTAGTCCGATTAAGTTCAAATTTCACGGGAATTATTTCTACATAAAATGAAAACAAACTGGGGGTAGCGCTAAAAAAAATCGCAGAAAAATTGTTGCAAAGAGTAAATAAGAGCCACCCTTGTGGTCAGTTCTAAGCTACGGAGTGGAGATCTGAGGATGGAAGGTGCATAAGAGAGCATAAAGTAAGCAAAAGAGATTCCTTAGCTGGGTAAAGGGCATGAGCTGTTACTGCCTAGAATATGTGTTGAGGGAGGAAGGATGTTAAGGAAAGAATATTGATTAGGATAAATTGTGCATAGAAATTTGAAGAGAGGCTAAGAAGGGGGAAGGGAAGCAGGATAGCACAAGCGTGTTTAAGGGAAATTGTAAACAAAGAGACTAGGGGTAACACTGGAAGATCAAGCTGTGATGCAAAAAGAAAGCAGAGGAGAAGAGAATGAGGCATGAGGGTAGGTGGCAGATTTTGCTAAGAATTAGAGAATAAAATCACAGTTAAGGAGGGAGATGATAGATGGAGAGAAATTGTGGAATCGAGGTAAAGTAGAAAACATAGGGTGGTGAAGATGGAAGGAGAACCAGAATTTTGAAAAAAGTTACAAGGGGAGGGGGGGGGAGGTAAGTGGAACGAAGTTATACAATTTAAAATGGGAGAACGAATACAATAATTTAAATACTGAATAGATAAAGTGAAAAGAAGGTATAGATTATGCGATTACAAGCTGGAATAATGAGGGCACGTTTTAGCGATATTTAGTCGGGATGAAACAGGTAGTAAAAGTGTGGATGACAGAATAAGCAAATTTTGTAATAATTTGTAAGACAAAGTATTATTAGTGTAGTATAAGTGGTTTTTAGAGTGCAGTTAAGTGAGCGTCAAACCTCAAACCGGAAAAGGAAGTAAATGTGAATATTGAATGGAGGCGTCGATATGTCTGTAGTTCAGAACGATGTCGTCAATTTTTTCAGCCAGGGGAAAAAATTACAGGTTATTTTGTTTTTACTTTATAACCTGATTTGCAACCAGGAGCTATACATTAAAGACCCATGATTTCAATACTTATTACGTGCAATAATTTAAAAAAAGGAAAACATCTACCAGACTATACATGGTTTACAATTAATTTTTCACTCTGTGTCATAACAATAATTGTTAGATTTTTTCTTATATCTTTGCAATGCATAGCATGCAAAAGTCGGACTACATGACAGAAACGCAGCCTAGTGGTTTGATTTCACCTTCATGGAAACAGAAACTGATAGTAGCTCTGAAATGGCGTTTCTGTCCTTGAATTTTGAATCCTCACCATGCGGCGAAAACAATAAGATTCCCATCCCTTTCAAAGCTCATCGGAGCTACCAAATGTAACCTCAAATAAATTACGAAAACACTTTTTTGTTTAACACATTAGGCGCTCAAATAGAGGAAAATTTACCATATCTAGTAGAACTATGCATTACAGTTCATCACTTTGTCATGAAACACTTTCTTTATTCAAATTTCATCAATTATAAAAATGTCAAATCATGATTGAAATTGTTTTCAAATTATTCTTTACGACGGCTATCCATATAAAAATCAATTCTGACAACGTGAAGACACAAACAATATGTTTTTAATTCATTACGTATATCATTATTATTAGAAAAACTGTAAGTAGAGATAGTTGAATGGACCTAATTAATGAATATTAAAATGGTACTATATGCTGGTTGTTTTGGGGTATCAAAGAGTATTCCAAAAAAGATTTTTGCTGCTGGTTACAGCAAGGGATTACATTTGAGAGATAAGTTCTACTGCTCCGGAGATGCAGCACGGAAGGAGAAAAGCGGTATTCAAAAGAATTCAATAATTGTTACGTCACCATTGAACCCAGGATTCGTAAAAAATTTTATAATAATTTTCAATGCAAACCTTCTTACTGGGAACGTTGTTTTGTCAGTTAGAAGAAGTCACAATTCCTTTTTTGTTATTATCGATATTAATTCCTTTCCTGGTTATTGAAGATCGTTAGAAAATATGTAGGCAAATAATATTTGTAGAGCGGCAAATTTTGAAATAAACCTTATCTTCCTCGGTTGATTCGGCCGGTTCGTTAAAAATCATTTTGCGTATTCAAATTTGCTTCCAGATCACTGAAACGTCATGACACGCGAGCAGGGTCCGTACTTCTCCGTAGTGTGGGATTTCTACCCACTTACAACCACAACTCTTTTCTTCTTGGCGGAGATCTCCCCGAAATCGCATTCGCATTACTTCAGGGGGGGGGGAGTTTCTTGCCTTCTGGGGCTCCTGCTGGTTTATTCTTTCTGATGACCTTTATATCCCTGCAGAGATGTACGCAGCGTCCTTAGCAGCGCGACTTCGTCGCTTAACGGGCTCGTCGCCCTCCGACATCTTGGTTGGACATAGCTGGTTCTCGTTGTCATTTCCCAGATCTCTTCAGAGCGTCCTTAACCTCTCCGTCGTTTAGTCGAAACCTAGTATCTCGACCTTGGTGTGAGGGACCAGCTTGTGCACGTTTTCTCTTCTTCCGACTACTTCCTTGATAGCAGAGGTAAGTTTTCATCTGCCCTCTGCGTCTGCCTTATACTCTTGATTTTAACACCAGTGGTATCCGGCTTTATGTTCATTTTGGGGTCCTTGAGGATCTCAGCGAAGTTTGTTCTTAGCCCGTTTTACAAGAATTGCTTCACGTCGCACGCGTCTTGGAATCTCCTTCTTCTTCGGTGACGGTTTAAAGCAACGTTTCTCCCTCTGCTCGTCTCTCTTTGTCGCTCGTGTTCCTTCGTTAATGATACGAGTTCTCAGCTTCTTTACTAAGGGACTTAGGGCTGCCGTCTCCTAGGGACTCATGGAAGACGCTCTCACCCTCTTCCCGTACCTTCTTGGTGCAAAATTCACCAATCCGGTATTCAAAACTGTTGAACCAGCCTTCTATGGAACTTGCTTTATTCCGCATTACGTCGATGACATCGAATGCATCCTTTAGTCCCGTAGTGATTGGTTGGTACATATTTCTTTTTATACTGCGGAAAGCCACCGTTTTCTTGATGCTCTTTAGCTTCCGGTCAGGTTGATACCCTTCTCCATCGTTTGTTTTGCACATTCATATGGGGATAAGGTCTAACTATTCTAGGAGGCGACCTGGTACCCTAGAGACACCGCTTAGAACACTACTTCCTGATGCCATTCAGCCTTCAGCACGGTTGTTCATGCCTTGGTTTGGGGGGTTTTCCTTTAGGATGATCCATGGACCATTTTCCGTGACTGCTTATTTAGTTGTGTAACCATATGCAGCAGATACCCTCGGTACAGGGCCTCTCTATCCGCAACCCAAAGACGCTCCCCGCAGCCTGGTCAAAGGCATAGCTTGAAATAATCGCGAACGATCATTATTGGACCGTCATCGGAATTTTACTTAACTATGTTAGAATGGTTCTTGATCTTTAGTGCCTAAAATTAAAACACATAGTTTCGTATTTTCGTCGGCTCCTTTTGGGTTGAAGAATCAGGAGGGGCTGAGTTGCGCCTGACTGCTTGTGTCAGCCAATTTCACAAAAATCGTAAACATTACTGAACTTTTATGGCTTCATGCTGGTTACAATTTAAAAACGTTAGAATAACGCAGTGATCGGTTAATTTTCAACCTGAAAATGGAAGGATTGCAATTCTGACATTGCAGCTGTTTTCAAGTGTAGCGTACAGTGCTGAAATTTGTACACTTTCCAGGCAAAAAGTTTGACTCGAAAGAAAAATAGTGGAAAATTTAAGTATCCTTTGCAAGTTTATGTCTGAACAGCCTAACGTGGTGAACTGTCTCGCTCGCTCTTTCTCGAGAAACCATTTACAAGTCGATGACTCAGTGAGCTTTTTACTTACTTTCTATCTCAAGGAGTCATTGTCTTCTCTTTCATCAACTTTATCTATCGGCGGACTGTCTAATTTTGGTCTAACCAGGAGCATTGTACATATTTACGAAGTTCTCCAACGATATTTTCTGCAAATGTGAAGTTAAATTAACTTCTTTCTACAAGAAGAGCTTCTAGAATGTTTGCCTCTTCACCAGCGATGACGTTTTCCAGTTGTCAATTTGAACTTTAAAAAGGTTTTTTTTTCGTCAGAATGGTGATTAGTAGATTCTTATTTATGTATAATGAACCACTTCAGCGCAACTGCGAATACAATTGTTTAGTTCATTTTTCGAAATTTACCTGATTCTTGTCCGCTGACTCAAATTGTTGCAAAATTCTCAATATGTATTTGTCTATTTCCTCGCATTTTTATACTTTTATGTTCCACAGGAAGGAAAATTTGTTCGTTAAGTGATTCAATGTATGTATGGTAAAACAGAGAAACGCCTTTTTGCAACCATACTTGTTTCAATTGTCTTACGCTTGTTCATAAACGATAGCAATGTCTCGAACTCAAGAGATTCCGTTGGCGATACGGATAGCGCATCACGAAGGACATCACTGAGTAGAAAAGAGTGAAGAGTCATTCCTAACTCAGAACTTGTACTTCGAAGTCAAGAGAAATAGGGGCAAATCATGCGAAGTTTTTCCAAATCTTAAGAAATCTTGCTTACTGACGGGAGAACCACGTGAATTCTTCTCAACTCTTTTGAACTCTTCTCAACTCTTCTCAACTCAGCGACGATCACTGTAAAATTAGCGCGGTTATTATTAGGTCATCCATAAATCATCCGAAATTTTTTCTACGCCAAAGTCGTAGACGCATCTGTCTTGCAAGGATATAACGCATCTCGATTAATGAGTGGCAACCCCTCACAAGACTGACAAGTTTACGTCTGTGGCCTAGAGAACAGATAATATAAATATTGAAATTAAGCCACTTTATTATCTAATTTGTACGAAGATTATTCACCTTTAATTCAAATATTTGCAATTATTAGAAACTTAAAATGAGGCTTTGTACATTATTGTTGATAGCGCAAAAAGTTATTATTTTATCTTAATCTAGCTAATGCTAATTTTTAAATAAAGTTTGGCACTCTTGATACACAAATTGATAGAAAATTTGATTAACAATCGCCAAAGACATAGCACATCAAAGTTTGTTAAGTCATAAATGACCTTTAACTTGTTAAATATAAACATTTGAATAAAAAATTTGTCTTAAAAGTTGAAGTAGACCTAAAAAGAATTATCTTCTATTTTTTTTTTAAATTTGTTGATGAAATTTCTTGCTACAAAGAGAAACAGCTTTCTATTCTGTCTCTGAACTTTTTTTATTTCTTCAATCAACGTTTTTTCGAAATTGATCACTTTCATAAAAAAATGTTTGTCTTACAAAAAAATATTTCTCTCGGGGTGGACCAACTTTTGTAAAACACTTTTTGCTGCAGAATCAACGTTCCAAATAAAATAAGCACAATTTTATTTTTCATTGTTTTCCAACGTAAATGTTGATTTTTTATTTACAAATTTACTGAATCGAAAAATGATACTGGAAATTTTTTTCGTAAATCTGTTTTCTAGCCGACGCTATATTTGAACTTAAGAAGACCCAAAATTATGAGAGGACTAGGATAGGGCGGGGTTAAAAGTGCCGAAATTTACTCTTCATAAAACGGCAAATAAGCGGCACGTTAAAGTTCCGAATTATATTCATAATATATTTATATGCACTCCACCTATCATGTTATATATATTTTTCAAAATGCTGTCTGATGGTACTTCTCGCCCCACATGTGGGGCGAAAAGTTCATGGCGGTGGGGTGAAAAGTACCAACATGAATAAATAAAATTCTTTATTTTAAAATGCCTCAGAAGAGGCTGGTTACATACCAAGTTGCAGACTGTAGGCCCCGTGTCGAAGGGACTTGCCTTGGGGGTCGAAGTCGATTTTTAGAAGACTCGAAAATGAGTCAGCAATCTCTTTGCGCTTGAGACACCTACGGGGAACTTTTGCACCTAAGACTCCTACGGAAGACTCCTGTGCTTCAGGACCTACGTAAGACTCTAGCTTGGTGGTCGCTGACCAATTTGGAGTAATGAATACACACACATACACTTACATAACCCCTGATGGACTAGTCAGGCACTATCAAGTTTAGGTTACCAGCTAAATAGGTTTTTTAAAGCTTTGACCAAAGCGTTTCGCTGTGATATATCTATGTATTCTTCGAGAAGATGACGATAAGGTGTTACTTCGATATATGCTAAAACTAAAGTGCCTCCTCTTCTGCCCGTGAGCATTACGCTTTGATCATTACGCTTTGTTGTTAAAAGAATAGGATTTAAAAATGAACCATTACATTCCCACACGAACTTCACTGTGGTATCAGCCTAGAGACATATTCTCTTACCTGAGCAATTAATAAACTATTTTTTTTAGTGGTAATTACCCCCTCAACTAGTGCATAACTCGTCCTTTTGGCCAGAATAAAGGGTGTTCTTACTTATCGACGGTGGTCTTGAGCAAAAATCTCCTGTCCAAACATCTTAAGTTGCTTACCTTTAGGTATAAGATTGCACCCTTATTGATGCTCGTTCTGAGATCATTAGAGCCTCCTTATGGTGGATCCAACAAGTTCATAATTGTGCATTCAAAGCTAACAAACACGCTCCAAATAAAGGAATCGTGATACCTTCAGGTTCACCCTTGAAGACCTTGAACCCATTTTTTGATGGTTCAGGTGTTTTTCGTTCAGGTGGTTACTCATATCAGTCTCCGATGAGTTATAAGCAGAAAAATCCTGTTATATTGTCTAGTCATCGTGTCAGTGAAATTATTGTTCTACACGCTTATGTGAGATCTATGCACGGTGGCATTCAACTAGCATTATATACTCTTCATGAAGGCTTTTGGAAAATCAGAGGCCGAACTCTGGTAAAGAGTATCATTCGCCACTTCAGGGCAATAAATAGTGGGCCTGTCACATATACTGGGGTTGAATACGGTAGTCCGTTCTCCTTTCGGATTACTCCAGGTAGTCCATTTGCTGTTTGACACGTGCGATTTATTTGTAGTTTGTTTCTGACAACATTTCTCAAGGCTTCTTAATAGATTATCAACGCGTTATTGCTCGTTGATGTAATCCCTCGTATTTGTACAGTGACAGCAATACTCCTTTCAAGGTGTTGATTGCGAATTGAGGCATAATGTAGCTTAGCTAAAAAAGATGCTGATTTGTAAAACCTTATTTTAGTAGAAGGAACTATGTGGCACTTTATCCCATCAGGCTCACCTGCGTATATGAATAGGTTCGTATAACTAATAGGCCCTCATTCTGATGATCTTGATGATTTATCGTATTTGACACTAGGTCACTTCCTGATAGGTGCCTATCTTGCTAGTGCGCCTGGAACTTCCGTAGAACTTGTTCTAGAAAATGCATTGAATATGTGGCAAATCTTGCAAGGTATAGCGACAATTTTTTGGCGAAGGTGGAGCGTTGGATATTTTCGTTCATTAATAATAAAATATCATGCTCTCCCCCCTTCAAAATGGACATTGTGTCCCATCATGAAGTGCTATAGCGGAAAAGATGAATGTGGATTAGAGTTCAAACTAGTACCACAATAATAGATCGATCCATCTGCAAAATTTGCTAAGCTGCCTATCTCTTCGGTGGAGGCTGCTGAATTATCCGAAAGTCTTAACCATAATGTGGTTTAAGTAAACCAATTAAAGAACACTTCGTTTTTTTATGTAATTTCATTTTAGATAAGGCTTATTAAACTAAGGAAATTAACTAAGAGAAAACTAAAAAGTACTTTTAATTTTTAATTTTTAACTGTTTATCATTTTTTAAACGACGTGTAAAATATTTGGAACTGTAATTTGTCTGTAATTTTTTTATGTATGTAGTGTTCAAATTTATGGCCATTATTTCACGGCGGGCGGAAGCCATTTCATTGCCATTTTTTACGATATTTTATGAACATTTATAACGATTTAAACATTCATTTCGTGATGCTCTAATAACACGAGGCGAACGGAATGTTAAAAGTGTGAGTATCTTTGCGATGACTCTGAATTTCGTAGAATGTGTGCCTGAGCTATCGAATCCGTGTCGCTAGTTATCGTACTAACGAGTACCACGAGGGATCAGTTATGATTCCGTGAAAAGTTAGCGTCATCTGAAGACTGTTAATCAATAAACTATTAGAAAAGTGTGCAATAAGAGTTAAATTGAGTGAAGAGACGTTATCTCTGTCAAAAATTTATAATTAATCATTTTTTTATTCAATAGAAGACCTTACAGAGTTTCTCGATAACTGACACGCTGCTCTCTTCGTATTCATAGACAGGAGGACCGTACAATGATCCCAGCTAACCCCGCAAATTATTTTCTGAAGCTCGATTAACAAAGTAAATTAGTGATGCTTCACAAGAGAAAAGGAGCCCCTTTCTATTTTGATGCTTCTTTGATATGGTATGGCTTTTAATAGTTCGAATTTAAGACAATCTATAGGAATAGACCGAATCAGATGTGATTTCAGTCTTGAATCCAAATGAATAGAATGAAGTTTTTTCAAGTAGATTGGTTGAACTTCGCTTCTGAATTTCAATTAGAATTAAATAAAATTTAAATTTCAAAGCCTTAGCTAATATTCACAAGATGTCACACTACCCAAATCGTGATACGTGGTTCCATGCCTTAAGCGAGTTCAAATTGCGCCTAATCATTATCACCCCCGACCGGGTTTCCACCCATTCACCCTCAAATTAATTGCGATAAGCAAAGTGTTCTACCGATAAGTGATTTTTAAAATCCTGAGGGAATTTTGAATCCATGGACGTTTGCAGTAAACAACCTCTGCGTTCGGGATTCCACATTTAATCAGGACTGTGAATATAGCGTTGTGGTATGTTGTACGTTCAATGTCATTATTGGTCAGTTATTGTGTCACTGACACGCAACAAACTTACTTCTCTTTGTCAATTTTCGTAGGTATTAAGTGGCTGATGATAATTCTCGAAAAGCTTGAAACCGCTGGCTTAACTCTCAACCCAGATAAGTCTGTGTCCTTTCGAAGCGAGATCCGGTATTAAAGGTATTCAGTTTATAGCGAAATAGTGAAAAAAGAAGCCGAAAAGCCAGCACCTATCATAAAATATCCCACGCCGAATAATTTCAAACAACAGCGCAGATGCCTAGGCCTTGCAGCCTGGTATAGGAAGTTCCTATCGAATTGAGCTACTTGACCTCAGCCCTCGCTCCGGCTACTGACAATCAATTCACCCTTGGACTTGACAACAGGATCAGAAGGTGGTGTTCCAGGACATATAAAGTGCTCTCATCTTTGCCTTACTAGTCACGTGTCCGAATTTCGCGCATCACTTCATCTTACAAACTGATGCGAGCTGCACTGGGCTTAACAAAATCCTAAACCCAAATCTACGATGGCGCTGAGCGAGAAATAGCTCACGCCAGCCGTACACTCTTAAGGGCCAAAAAAAATCATTTCGTCCCTGAGCCAGTGCTTGACAGTCGTATGGGCCATCAGAAAATGTAGACAGTACCTGGAGAATTTTCACTGTACCTTGATCACAATTCTAAAAGATCAGACCGGCAGACTGACTCGCTATTTCCTGAGTTTACTGGAATACGACTTCGGTATTTAATATCGAAGAGGGGCACTTAGTGTAGTGCCAGACTGTCTGTTAAAGCACGACCAAAACCTAGAGATGGAAGTGTCAATGACTGTCATAACACACACTAAGGACTCGTATTACTTGAAAAGAATGACCGATATAGAAAAACTCGAAAATGTTCTCCTATATCATCATCAGGTTAATGACTTGATGGACCGAAATTTTAGAAGATTTAATAGCTTAGGGTTTTAGCGGAAGCTCACGGCGAGCCCCAGTTAGGCCTTATGGGAGTAGATAAGAGTTACCATCGAATCGCTGCGCGTTACTATTGGCGAGTGTTTTATATAGACGTAACGATTTCTGGTTCACGTACAGTTCGGTTTACCATACTCTACTAAAAACTAAGCTGCCCTTTCACAATTCTAGCCGCAAATTGCTACCATCGGGAGCGCTTTACGTGCAGGTCGAGCCTGAAGGTTGACCCATCGGTCAACTTGAACTTTCAGGGAGACAAAATGGGACGCTCTTTTGTTATAGCATATAGAGCTATCCGTAATCTCCATCGACGATGCGGTGCCGATGATCCTTCAGGTGCCCAGTGGTCGCGATGAGTTAGCCCTACGGCTGGTTTAGATGGACCCCCTATGGCTTCTTTTGGATGGGAAGAATTATTTGCACACATCCATGTTTTACACTCACCAGGCTAACTTTTGAAGGATTTGTCCAATCAAGTCAGGCTTTTATTCACTTTCGAAGGATCCCAAAGTGTAAGTCAAGTTCATTACACAGATATTTCCGACAAAAATGAAAAAATGTAGAGCGTTTCTAAAAGTTGAAACAAAATTGTTTTAAGAATTTTAGACATTTTTTTGAATGTTTTTGTTACATGGAAAAAAGACTTGCAAATTATCCTGATGGCGTTCATAATTTCGATTATAAATAAAAAAGTTGTATGCTTTTCAAGATTGTGAAAATTTACAGAGAAAAAAAATTATTCTTTTAATAGATTAGGAAATTTCAATCAAAATTCGAACTAGATATCGAATATATTTAAAAACTATCCCAATGAAGTTTTTCGATTAGACAAAATGTGAAAAAGCTAGAGCATTTTCAAAATTGAAACGAAATTTTTTTAAGAGTAAAAAGAACTTTTTTTGTCAAGTCAAGGTTTGGTCTACCGGAAGACTTTTCGGTCGGGCCGGGGGTATTATGACGTGGAAAATTTTAGAATAGCGTTTATATTCCTCAACCGGTTCGGCAGAGTGGAGACATTCGGGAGATATAGGGTACATACGCCGAGAGTAGTTCTGAGAAAAATCCGTTAAAATCATGTGGCAATGTAGAGTCCTATCACTTGTTCAAATTTCCTTTGAGAACACTAAAACGCATGGGTGGCGTTCAATTAGGCCACTAAAATTCGTCCGGAAGGGCACTTCTCCTTTGTAGGAGAGAAAAAGATCACAGGGACGGAAGGGTTAGCCCGCTACATATTATTGTTTAACAATGACTCTCAACCAGCACAAACATTTATTTAGAAATTTCAACGCACTATTAAAAGCATTGCAATTTTGGAGCCAACGGATATGTATATACATAATAAGGCACTGTGTAAAGTCTGTCTTAAAGTATCATATGTGATCGTCCGCATGAAAAGGGCCCTTATGTCAAAATGATTTTTTTCGGGTTCCAGTAGGGGATGATATTTGGACCTACACTGAATCTATTGACACTATACTCACGTTACAAAAGAAACTGGAAGTGGGTATATTTCATGTTTGAAGAAAAAGTATAACATAGTTTGCTTATGGCACTCGACAACTTTGGATGCGTTCTTCTCGAAAAGCGGTTTTTTGAAGTTCTAACTTCAAAAATACACCGGTAACTTGTTTTTTAACCTAAAGGGTTCGTTTTTGACTTAAAATTTCGACAATTTATCCAGCAGGTCTCCAGAAGACTATGGCCGTTCTGACCCGCGTAATTGAAATCCTTATTACTCCAAGGCCACTATAAGCCCACCAAGGGTTTTCACTCTAGCGGATAGCTTGAATGGAACGGTTACGCAATTGTGTAACCTGAAGTGACCACATAGTCACCGTTCCGTTAAATAGGCCCGCAAGGGTATATTTTGATACATTTGGTACAGTTGATAAATTACTTACATTATTTATCTTCATGATATTTATTTGCTATGCATTAATAAATGTGTCTATATATCTTATTCTTAGTTAACTGCAATAATAACGTTCTTTGGAAAGAAAACTTTGTATGCTTTTCATTTACTTCTATCTTCATCAGTTTACTAGATACATGCAGAGAATGACAGCTTTTGTAATTTTGACTATAGCAATTTTAAAGCTTTTACTCTTATGCCACAAGACCTGCAGCATATAGAAGCGTTAGATCATGCTATGTAAATATAGCTGAAACTAGTTGAAGCGAATAGATCTCATAAATCAGATGACGTTCTTGAGAACCTTCATTTAGCTAGTTTGCTGGTAAATACAACTTTGCTTATATGAAACACAGTAAATAGTTTCTGCTTCAACAGTCTGAAAAAATGCAATAATTTTTATAATAATTTAATAATCGTTTATTTTCGTTTGAGGTAACATTATTTATCACATTTGGCGGCCATATTAATATAGATTTCGAACACTAGAACTACGCTCGGAAAGTTTGGGCGGGTGCTTCTTTGAAAAACCTGCTCTTTTTAGTTAGACTAGTTCGGGCCCAAGTATTCTATTGTCCATGCGATCTCCTATGGAACTTAAGGGCGTTTAACTCGCATGATGCGCGGCTCGCGATATACGAACCATATGCAACTGATCACATATTTGTCTGTGTATAGGTATGAGGAACGCCTTGAGCATGGAGAATAGAAATAAGAAGATCATACTGTAATGCATGGACTTCACTGAGAACACGCACTTTTATGGTACCAGAAGTATGCAATTACATTGACATATACGTATACAGTACACTAACTTCTCGAGCACGACGTACAATTCGTACCTAAAGCACAAGTGCAAGTGAAAGTGTGATTCACACGTCACGCTCGGAAAGTTTTGTACTATACGTAAGTTTGTTTTCATACATCTCATATGTGTGCGTGCCAATCAGTAACACTTTTTTATGTTTTCGTGAATGATTGGACAAACGTTAAGCGTCAAAACTACTTTAAAAGCAGCAACTTAAACAAATCTGAATCATCTGATTAAGAATATAATCTAAATAGCTTTGTTATAAATCAGAGAATATTACTTACGCGAAGGAGGAAGGAAATCATGAATATAACATTCACAAAAATTATTATAGCACTGGAAAACATTCTGGAAAATATTATTGTGTTATAATTTTCTTTAATAAAAAATATTAGTAATTTATTATGCACAAAACTCAGTCATATTTTCATAGTAAATATAAAAAAGTTGTTTTGGTCATCACGAGCAAACTTTACTGCAACTGACACTATAAGGACCCTTTAGCATAACCAACTTCATAAATATACAATCCACTCCTCACAAATATAGCTCTATGCGTTCTTCGGATTATAAAACTATTTTATGTAGGTGATACGTCAATAATGGCATTTTAGTGATTGGCACTGCTCGGCCTGACTGTAATAATACCTGACCTGGTCGGTAATGTCCGGTCATAAAGGTCAAAGTTGGTAAAACGGGGGCAGACCCAAATATCTCCATTAGGAAAGTTTTTTATGGAGAAAAGTAGTTTAGTTGTTAGGTCACACCCTATGCTGAAGTTTTACAAACAGTTTTTCGGTTCTAAATATTCCAGTCATTCTCAAAATAATAAAAATGCTAAGAAGCTGAGCATAGCAGATGACACTTTTGACAGTTTCGTGCGAGTTTCGAGGGGAATTTGAAAATGACACTTTACAAATTGAGAAATTACATTGAAAATCTATTGCATTTATTGAGTAATATATTTTATTTTACAATTGTAGTGTGGTAAGTTATTTTGAATAAAAATTTGATGAATAGGATACTTAAACATCAAGTTAAGTACTGTGTATCGTATATGTTATATTCCCTAAATGAAAATACTGAATTTTCCTATAATTATTTTTTCTCTCACGTATAAAGAAAAATGAAGAATGCTCGAATTTTATTAAAAAAATGTATTTCACATCAGCAGTTTAAAAAAATATCATAATAATTATTAGAAAAAGGAATTGCACGACTAATTCATCACCCTTGCATAAACAAAAAACCCAATGAATTTTTTATTTTTTGAAGTCTGCAAAATACGACGATTACACAACATTCACTATTAAACTAATAATAAATCAACATTAGACCTTAAATAATTTAAAATAACAAAATACCTTTTCATGATTCAAATTTTATAGACAAATAGAGACATAAGTAGTATAACAATGACAGTTCGGCGGCAGGGTTCGGTTCCAAGCTTAACGTCGGTAAAACAGTGACCGGTAACTTGCCGACAAACGATAATGGTTTCGTGCTAATGTGCTATCAGTCGATAAGTTTTTAACGGCAACAGATGGCGCCACCGTCAGGTCATTTTTTATGCTCGCTCTAAGATGAGGGCCACCGTAGTCGGTAAACGATCAACGCGCAAAAAGGTTTACTTCTGTGTTAATTTACCCACAGTCGTTCTTAAACATACAGTCGATTAGTATAATCTCTACTTTATCGCAAGAGTGTGACGCTGAAGTTCAGGTAAAAGCCACGGCGTCTAGTGGTGGCCGAGGCACGGCCAAGAAAAAGAAACCCCCTGCAGTAATGCGAAAGCGGTTCCGGGGGAATAATGCCAAGGAGAAAGGGTGGTGGTTTTTAGTGGGTCCCTTGATGGCATTATTATAATGACAAAGTTGATTTTGTATAATGTATAATTATACGCAAGGTATAATTAAATATTATATATGTCAGGGTCATTGTAGTGATGCGACTAAGATCCCCACACTACCGAGAAGTGCTCACCCTTCTCGGTGTGTTGTTGAACATTTTCCACCTTCACTCGTAAAAAAAAAAAAAAAAAAAAAAAAAAAAAAATCAAGTCGACCAATATGATATGACCAAATCGACCCTTTATGATGAGCGATTCGACCCTTTATAATGATCAGTCCGCGCTCTCTGATGATCGGTTCGACTCTCTATGACGCTTGAATCGACCGTTCGAGATGACACCAAGTCGACACTCTCAGATGATCAATTTGAACCTCTTGTTTCAACTTGTCGCTTTAGACATCTTCAAGGGCTTTCATGTAGTTGTCCCTGCAATATAGTCTGTCTGATCATCTGGATGGCCCAACTGTCTTTTAATTTTTCTCCGTACATGTTCCGTACTCTGGGATACCTGGGATACATCAATTACATGCAGAAGTACACGTTGTCCATCTACCTCGGTGAAAGCACAAATAAAACTACTAATACATGAAATATGTAAATAGGACTACTAATAACGGCAGCCTCGACGAAGGCCAGGGGAGGATGGACTCACATATCAGAAGCATGATGCGATCTGAGAGACCGCACGTCCATATACTTAAAGGTTAAATTCTTATATTCTGAATATTTTCAACTTATCATCTAAAACTGTTCAGTTCCAACTGCTTTACCAAAAAATCGATTTTTTCCCCTACTTCTTTAAAACTCTATAATTTCAAACTTTCAAGATTTTCATTGGAAATTTGTAACATTGGGAGTCTCTTATTTTGAATTATTAATTTGTTCAAAATCCTTTTTTTTCATTTTTATGGAATATTTAAACTCTCTTTGAGAATCTTTCTATTTCTTAAAAAAACGTACTTAGGGAAGCGGAAATTAAAAATTCGGTTTGATTCAAACAACACGAGAAGTTCGAGAGTTGTGGTCCAACGCCTCTCGAACTCTCGAATCGATTTCAAGTCGACTTGAAGTATTTTGAAGTGGAGAAGCTTTACAGAAGTAGAGTCTTGAAGAGCATTTAAACGTTTCATACGGTTGGTAACCTCCGCTTCGAGTCACGTCGCGCATTCTCTTTATATACGCTTTCATTCTCTACGGATAATGAAAAAGAGAACCGGTTTGCAAAGGTACATAAAAATGAACGAGATTGCCCTTTTTTTAGGAGCGACCTCTTTGCTCGACCTCTACCTGAAACAAAAAATGCTAAAAAATATCCAGTCCTTTCTTATTAAACTCTATCCAACTTCCTCTCAAAGTTTCACGATTATTAATTTTTTCTCTTAACTAATATAGATTTGAAAATGAAAATAAAACTTCGAATATATATATGTAATTGTTAAATGTATCTATGCATAAACAATTGAGAACCTATTCTACTTATTGACAATAAATGAAAAAACTGTGAATTATTAATTAAAATTTTTTTTAAATCTGAATTTTGTTTAAAAAAATGACTTTTTATTATGTAGTTTTTAAAACTGTTTTTATTAAATTGAAATTTGAGTTTATTTTAGAATTTTCCATAATTTTTTGAGGATGTTTTTTGAGATTTAGGCTATGAGTCTTTTGAATAAGAACTTAAATCGCAGTTTCAGGAACGAAGGCCGATCCCCCATGGAAAAATCCATCCATCCCTTCTCGATAAGACGAGATGCGAGATAGCCGAGGGTGAATCTTAAAATACAGCCCCTTCGAAGACTGCCGTCCTTCCTAGTCACCCCTCCACCCATCAGCAGCATCCCTCCCACCCCCGCGATCCGGCAAATCACCCTGTGCCTCGTTCTTTTGTTCCCGTCTCGAAAGCTTGTTTCTTCAAGCTGAAATCTTATCGTATAAATTGCAAAAATAATTAGGGTGTTGAAAAAAGGAATGTCCATTATTTCTTTATTGAAAGAAGAAAGCGATGGCTCATTCTAAATATTTTTGTTAATTCAACAAGCCAAATCCAGTGAAGCCGGTATTTTATTTTTTGAAAAACTGCTGCAAGGTATGTCAAAGAAAGCACGAAAATTATTCAATTTTTAGAATCTGAAGTTCCGAATCAAAAATTGATGTAATATTTATTTTTTAACTCTTTAACATCACCAAAAATATAAGAAAACAAATTCTAACCTTTGGCTAAATAAAATTTCAGAAAAACTTAAGTACTTATTTTTTATAGTAACAATGTGTTGTTTTTTAATAAAAATTAATACGTGAAGCATACATGTTTGAATAATTTACGTCAAATAGTTTCGATAACCTCATTTGTACAATAAATAAATAATTTTTGTTAATCTAGATTGAAGAGACCGAGGCAATGAACCTTTTGCAATAAATTTCAATTTTCTTCTAAACAAATGATATATTGGTTCCTGAGATAAAATTGTAGAATATACAGGTAAAAAATCTCTTTTTGTTTAATTTTTTTTCCTGTGTTTTTTTAATTTCGTTTGTGAGGAATTCAATGTGGAGTATTTATAAAACAAATCTTGAATCGAGTAAGTTATAGTAAGTATAGTAAGTATATATATATATATATAGTAAGTATATATATATATATATATAGTATATGAGTAAGTATATATATATATATTTATACCAATAAGGATTTATTGCTGACTAGTGGACAAAAGAAATTATAGTTGAAATTTAAGAGTTTTTTTTATACTATATGCTTAAAAAATAAGAACTAAAAATGTCAACAACTCTTTTTTTCATATAAAAAAGTTTCATATAAAAAAAAAGAAAAATAGTTGTCATCTGACAGTAATAATTTCAGCATAATCTATGAATATAATTTAATCTAATTAAAGAAAATTTACTTGAATTAAATTATTTTCAATTCAATTCTGTACTCTCGAACTTTACTGAATTTATTTCAATTCAGATAAATTTAATTGAGTTTAGTTGGTTTTATTGAAATTAACTGGTGCAGATGAATTCACTTGATATTTGGTTGAATTCATTACAATTAATTTAACATCGCATTGAGTTCATCAGTTAAAATTTTATTGAAATTGATCAATCTTTTTTGAAAAAAATTCGTCTTTTGACTTGAAAATTCAATAATTTAGTAGAAAATGAAACTATTTGTTTGCAAATAATATTTTTTGGTGAAAATTCATATTTTTGCTTGTAAATGTAACTATTAGGTTAAAACTTCGTTTTTTTTTACTTCAACAGGTTGAAAATTGGTTTTTTTATTAATTTTTTAAACTATAAATGCTGACTATTCCATTTTTGGCAAAAAAAAATCTTTTTTAGTTGAAAATTCAACTATTTGCTTTAAAATTCATCTAAATGTTTGAGGATTCCCTATTTTGTTAAAGAGATTTCTGCTAGTAGGACATTCATCATTGATGGTAGAAAAGTAACCTTTCTGGGTTAAAAATTAACTTTTTTGTTGAAGAAACACAACATTTATCAAAAATTCGTCTTTTTGGCTGGAAAATTCAACTGTTTTTGCTTGAATTGAAATCTTTTTTGTTTCAAAATTTGCCCACTTTTGCACCTTGTAAATTGAAAATTCGACTATTTTTATAGAGTCATATTTTTTGGATGAAAATTCAACTGGTTTGTTAAAATTTCGTCCTTTTGGATTGAAAATTCACCCTATTTCCCCGGGTTTGAGAGAATTTTGGGCTACGTTACTGTTCGGCGAGGGTGGCGGGGGGTGAAAAATAGCACAAAATTGGTAATGACACCTTACTAATCTTTTATAAAAAAATATCTTATCTAGAATCTCTCGCTATTTATTTATTTTCTTTATAAAAAGCAGCCAATAAGGAAAACACTAGAATCTCTGAATAATTCAAGTCCCAGCCTTCGCTTTTCTTTTTTCAGTCTCACCTTCCTCCAATAATCCTTTTTACGAATAACGACTGCAAATCGTCGGCGCGGCGGAGCATTTCAACGTTTCGTTTTATCGCCGTTTGTAGGACGATCCTGGGCGCTCGATCGACATCGGCGTCTTTTCAATTTATTCTTCCAGCAAGACGACCGATAAAAGGCGCTATTCAAGAGGTCAGAGTACTGGGGGTATTTGGGGGTGGGTGTATAGGGTGCCTCGAAAAAGTGGCAATAAATACACGAGCTCTGGTCGTTCCTGATCGCCATCCCAGGTTTCTTCAACGGGGTGGAAGAAGGAAAAGGAGTCTTGGGGTCCTTAGGAGGTAGTGGTGGTTCCAAGGGATGAGCTTTCATTACAGGAAGGAAACAAAAGAGAAGCTGGCAAGGAAAAATCGCCCCTTTGTCTGCGGCGCCATTTTATCATTCCTCGCCTCGTGCAGCCCCTTGGCATATTTCAAATGACAAAAACCATCCCACCCCCGAAAGAGAATCTCGCCACCACCTTGCCCTGAATCTACCCCCTCCCCCCCACTTTAACAGTAACCCCCTATCCCTTCTTCTACTTCTTCTTCTCGCGACTAACCACCTTACCCCCGCCATCATCTCCTTGGAGAACGACGCCTTAAACTTTAATTGCCTTTATTTCGAAAAGAGAAAAACTTCCCTAACGAATCGTCCGCTTGAGATTGTTCCGAGGGCAAATGGGGAAGATCCTTCTTCTCGTTTCTTCTTCACGGCGGTTTCTTCGCACTCCTGCTTGTCGTTCAAGGCGGAATGTTATCAGGCGCAAATAAGCGCACCGTTACTCGGGAAAGATAAAGGGAGCAAAAAAAATAAAGGTAGTTATAAGGTTAAAAAATCGTGGTTTCCCTTTAAAGGGAGGTATATTCAATACATGCATGTGAATTAAAAACTGTGTTAGAAAAAAAATGTATTTTGGGCCATGTCATACTTACCCAATCCCTACCCTACTGACATTTTTTCGTAACAACTTTCGTCCACAGAAAATAACATGTTGAGTTGAAAATTTGGGTAATTACGTAGAAGGCGCTTAGGAACGCTTGTATGGTCCTAAATTTATAGAATTACACACAATTAAAAATATGAAAAAAATTGATTTTTGTAATTTTAAAAATTTAGACATATAAAAAAGTTCCTTAATGCCTTTCATTTAATTCCCAAAATTTTCCAATCGATATCTTATTTCGTATGGACATAAGTTGTTGCGAAAAAGACGTCGGTAAGGTAGGAAATGGGTAAATATGACATGGCCTTCAAGGGACAGAATTGGCATAATATAAATAGACGATTAGACAGAGTATATTCTAAGAAAATTTTCGAACTACACGGATCCAGCCTAACTCGAAAGCTAAAAAAAAAAAAAAAAAGGAAATTTTAAACCAACTTTCCGTTTTTTTACCACACTACCCTTCGTGATTGAACGTAAATTAAGTCCGCTTTTTCTCAATGTAGGCCGTAGTTTTGAAATTTGGCGTTCATGTTTGTTAAATATTTATGAAGCAAAAATATATCTCAGAAATAAATCAAGAATACAGAAATATAATACATCGAAAGACAAATAAACGTCTGTTTTCTCCCTTATTTATCGAAAAATTGTCCTAATAGTGTGTTGTGGTAAAAATTTAGAACTGCACATTTTCATATTAAGAACTGCACTTTTTCTTTAGAACTGCATTATTGTCTAGAACTGCACGTTAGAATATATTCTGTCCTAGATATGCCTGGGATATCCAAATTTCCGCCTTGCAAGATATCCGACAGGTTTAGCTCTACATGTTATTTTTTTAAATCTTCAATTAAAAACTGTTTAATTTTAAATGATTTATATTCACAATTGATAAATTAGACATTTTTCAATTTAAAATTTCATAATTTCCAATCATGAATATTTGATTTTGCCTAATTTAGACCAAGTTATTCAATTTTAGACGTTTTATTTTGATATTCTCTCCATTTTTAACAGTTTAGAGAAATTTTTTATTTTTGAAATATTCTACAATCAAACATTCATCAATTTTAAATAGTTAGTTTTCAAAATCTGGAATTTAAAATAATAATTAAAATTTGAAGAACCCATATTTAGCATTTCTATCCAACTTGGAAATTGTTAAATTAAGTTTAAATTTAAAATAATACAAGCTGGTCTTCAAAATTGTATTTAAAAAAATATATACATACTTAAAATGAATATTTTGAATTCAGAAAATTCAGAGAAATTAAGGAATCAAGAATATTTAAGGATTTTATAGCATTCCGGAAATTCCGAATATCGAAGGAATTCAGGATATTCGAAGATTTCCGCGATTTAAGGGCAATGATGGAATTGAAAAATTGAAGAGAATACAGAATATTGAAAAAACCAGAGAATTCAAATAAACCAAGAATTTAAGGAATTCAGAATATTCAAGAAATTTAGGGAATTTAAAATATTCAAGGAAATTAGGGAATTTAAAATATTCAAGGAATTTAGGGAATTCATAATATTTAAGGAATTCAGATAAATAAAAGGAATCAAGGGATTCTAATGAATCCAGAATATTTCAGGGATTTCAGACTATTACAGGTTTTTGTAGGATTTCAGGAATTTACGAGAATTTGGGTAATTCAAGAAATTCCGAGATTTTACGAAATTTAGATAATCCAGTAAATTCAAAATATTTTCCAGGAATTTAAGAAAGACATAGAATTCAATATATTCAAGTAATTCAAGCGATTGAGAATATTCAAGAAATTCAGCGAATTTTATGGATTTCACAGCATTTATGGAATTTAAGGAAGTCACTGAATTCAGAATGTTCAAGGAATTCGAAGAATTTCAGGGATTTCGAAGAACTTCAGGAATTAAAAATATTCCAAGAATTCAGAATATACCAGGTTTTCATGAAATCAAGGAATTCAGAGATTTGTAGAAATTTAGAAAATTTATGAAATTCAGAATATTCCAGAAATTCAAGGAATTTGAGGAATTAAGCACATACAAGAAATTCAAGGTATTAAGAATATTCTAGAAATTCAAGGATTTTAGGGAACTCAGAGCACTTAGGAAATTTAAGGAATTCAGAATGTTCCAGGAATTTGGAGAAATTCAAGAATTTGAGAGCATTAAAGCAAGACAATGCATTCATGAAAATGAAGGAATAGAAAAAGTTCCAAAAATTCAAGGAATTTCAAGATTTACGCAGAGTATTCAAGGATTTCCAAGAATTTCATGTATTATCAATTGAACATTATTATTTTCCTTTTACACGTATGTGCTTCTAAACTTTAAATAGTAAAACCTAATTTGAAAAACAGGAATAAAAACTAAATCATCTCTGCTGAGCAACATCATGCTGCGAAACGAATGTAGTAGCTGCGAGCACTTGTAGATTATTATTATTAATACGTAAGAAATAAATGGTTTGAAATATGGACTATAAGGTATTGTTTGTTGAATTCGTTATGTCAAAATAACATGGACAGAAATTAAACCAGGAAAGGATTTTTACAATAACAGAAATGGAAAAACAGAACAGATATTTCTAAAAACAAAAAAAAATGTATATTTTGAAGTTTATATTTATAACTTGTTTTCAAGTAATTCAATGTTAACTTTCCAATACTGGGATGGTTCTGAAAAATATATACTTTTGTGAAGACTGCTTTAGATTTCAGAAATTGTATATAAATTAAATTAGGTAATTAAATACATTTCTTTAATTTCTGGTTTAAATCAAAGGATGAGCCCGTATGATTCTCATGTACGCTTGAAAGATATTGAAATTTGAAGAGGGGTATAAAATGTTATGAAATTCAGATGCACGTGAAAAATTAAAATCGCAGAATAAGCATCAACTTTAAATGATTAATGATGTGAGCCTTTTTGTATTCTGGTTTTGGTAAATAAAATTGCTAATAAGAAATTAGATTTAATTTCGATCTTAGAGGAATTTTTTAAGTAGAGGCTCTGAATAGATTGGCTTAGGATAAACCAAAAAAAGAAATTTCGTTTCTCTGTAACTGTTCAAAAAAGATCATGTTTCCATTGCAATATTGTACTGGAAAAAATATATATTTACAGATTACAATACGTAGAAAAACTAGAATTCTGGGTAAAAAACGTTAATCAATTATTTAAAGTCCTTCATAGCTGGTGTCAGTGTCAAGAAAATCTCCTCCATCTGTTTTCTTTGATCATCAGTCTTTAAACTCTTCCAAATATCATCCAGCTTTTTCTGTTGATGTTTCTGGAAAACCGATGAAACTATAAATAACAATGATTTGAAAAAACAATTTCTAGAAAAGTAAAATCTCAGGCTGGAAAAGAATAGTGTATATTTACCTTAACAAACAAAAAACAATGTTTGAGAGTGGCTCCGACGTATAAAATATTAACATTCACAGTTCGTCCACTAATATCATTTATCTCTGGAATGGAAGTGAGGAGAAATTTGTGGGGCCCATGTCTAACTTTTACTAGAGCTATTCCTGTTTGTGTGTTGCAATATTTTGCTGTAAATAAAATAATTGAAGATTTTTCCATAATTTACTATGAATTTTGGACGTCTAAATTATTCTTTTTACCATTAAATCCAGCTTTTATGGATGCTTGACCCAAATCGCCATAAAGTTGATGAATTTTATTCTGAATTGCATGATGCAATGCTGTCTCATTTAAAATCAGAGGCTTGTTTGGGTTGTTAACTGCTGTTACCTCCAGGGTGAAATACCTATAAAAAAAATTTTATTCTTTAAATAGTGTTTGGGACCCTTTTAAATAATTTCAAACTTTCTAGCCTAAAATTGATTCAGTTAGAATCTTGAAATTTAGAATTAACGTACATTTTTTTAATTAATACTTATTTAATTTTTATGAGTTTCTATGTTTAAAACTACGCATCTAAAGCTGCATCAAATTTTGTTTTCTTCTTCTTTTTTTTGTGTTTTACAATTTTGATCTCTTTTTTTGCCAACCAAGCATTGCTTTTTAGAAATATTAATGTGTTAAGAACTTGATGAAGAACACAATATCCAAAGAAAGTTTATATATTTTCTAAATGTTATTTTGATAATTTTGTCAACGCTTATAATTTTTTTCTGGTTCCTAACTAATTTCTTGAATTTCTCATTATTGCTGATGTCTTTTAATCTTTTAAATAAAGAACCAGCCCAAAATTACAGCAATAGATTTTTTAACTTTTTGTTTAAACTGTATACTCCAATTTTGTTTGTAGGTTAGGTTTCCATTTTTAAAATTTGCAAGATTTCTAAAACGCTGCCAGCACGAACAAGATAAATAAACCTGGATCTGCTTCAAGATATCTCTAATTTCATACGAAAGGTACTAATATATATTCTACTACAAGAATTGATGCTTAAAATAGTGTGTAAGCAAACAAGTTTTTAAGTATCACAAACGACCATATTTCTCCAAATAATACAGTAAATTTTTCTTCCAAGCACTTTCACGAAGTGTATTGTACGTTAATAAAAACAACCAGCTCAATTTTTCCTATTTTATAAAGAACCTTACCTGTGTTTAAACCGTACCATATTTTAAGGTTAAGCCACCGTTTACACGTGTTTAGACACATATAGACATGCTTAGAATCCGGTGTTTGTTGACATCTTTTACGCATGCGCAAAAAATTGCCTAACAGCTGACCAGATAAACACGTGCCGAGTGTCCGGGCAAAGTGCGTGACCTGTTGTCTATTCTGTTATGTTATATCCTGATAAACGAAATTTTGATATTGTAAATGATGTTGGGGAAAGTATTAGAGATGTGGCAATCTGAAGTTTATCAAACGGAATGCTCCACGTTCTCAAATAAGTGGAACAATCGAGCGCATTACGCCACTGAGTAGATTATTACTAAGTTTATTTTGCCTCATATGGTTTTTTTATGAGAAAAAAAATAGAACAAAAAACGAAACACTCATTCCTCTTATCTCTTCACGTTATTCGACAGTCAGAGAAATCGCTCTTGCTGCTGAAAGTTGCATTTTACTTTACAATTATGACTGAGGAATATTTTGTCGGCGTAGATGTTGGAACGGGCAGCGTTCGGGCAGCCCTTATTTCTGAGGATGGAAAAACAATCTCATTGGCTAACAATCCTATTCAAACTTTTAAACCACGGGAGCAATTCTATGAACAATCGTCTAACAATATCTGGATGGCTTTGTGTTGTGCCGTTAAAGTAAGTTTTTGAAGTTATTTTCGCTTAATTATATGTTTGTAGGGAAAGTTATATTTCTATACAATTAGTTTTTAAGGCAAATCATTTAAATCTATGCGATTGCGATTTCAGAAAATTCAATTAAAAAAAAAGTCGTGTCTTCTGGCCTTTTGGCAGATTGAACGTTTTCTTTTAAAAACATTTAGCAAATACCAAAAAGAGCATTGCATAGTTATTGTCTAGTATCTCCTAGTAAACATAATTATAATCATGTTTAATTTGTTAAAAAATTTGGTGTTATAACAAACCCTTCTTTTGGAAAATTAAAATTTTTAGTCTATAATAAAAGTCTAATAAAGTCTAGAAATAATCAAATGTCCGACAGTTTCATTATTATTCATTAGCATTCAAATAAAATTATTTTTTAAAAATTTTTCGTAAAAAAATGTTTCTCATTTGAATATAATTAATAATGATATCCAAATTAATTTTTTTTAGAAAAATTGCATATCAGATGAAAAGTGTATTTTTAAGAGAAGTACAACTTTTATTAGAAGCTTTTTTGTAGATTTTTATTATTTACTGAAATAAACGAAAAAAAAAAGAGACTTTTTTAGTTTTTTTGCCTTGAAAATAAAATTTGCGTGTATTTTCACTATCATTTTCATAATCAACGAGTCCAAATACATGGGTATACGTAGTTTACAATTATTCGGAGGTAAATGCTTTTCGGAACTTTTTCCCCTATAATAAAAGTTTAGAAATAATAAAATGTTCGACAATTTTAAAGGATGTTTTATTTTTTTATAGAAAGTCGTTGCTTTAACTTAATTAATTTCCTAAATTTAATTTTTTTAAAGAGAAGCTTTCTGCTTCTTGGTAGATTGAACATTTTGTTTCACAAACATCTACCAAATACCAAAAAGAGCATTAGTTCATTTTCAATATCTCCTAGTAAACCTAATTATAATACTTCTTAATTTGTTAATAATTTTGTTATAAACAAACCCTTCTGTTGGAAAATTAAACACTTGTATACTTTTAGATATAATAAAACTTAAAAAACACAACAATTTCCGACGATTTCTAGGGATATAGAAAGTCGTTTATTTATTTTCAGTTTTTTAAAAAGTGGAGTTTTCTGCCTTTCGAATGATTGAACATTTTCTATTACAAACATTTACCAAACACAAAAAAAATTATTTATTTTCTACTATCTCCTGGTAAGCATCATTATAATAATTCTTGATTTGAAGACATGAGAATGACAACTCGACAAGGCCCATAAATGAAATTTTACAGGATGAACAAAAAAAAATTTCTTCAAATATAAAATTTTGATAAAATTATAGAAGTATGTGTTCTTTGAAAATTGTACATTGATGCTGTGATAACATTAGGGGAGAAAAATGTTCTTCGTGGTAGGTTTAACTTCTCATAAATTTAAAAATGGCTTTTTTTACAAAATGATGAAAATTTAGTAAGTACTTTTCCGTGGCTGTTAAATGAAGGGTCGGGGAACAAAAGGGCCTATCCCACAAATTTAAAAAAATGGACTTCTACACATTTTTGGACTCCTCAGCCAAACGCCGTTTCAAGGATGTAAACTAAAAAAATTAGAATTTTTTTTTCATTTTTTAAAAATTCATCAAAGTCAGTCAAGGTCCTATCTCACAGGGTTACCGAGAGAACATTTTTCTGGCGTCCTGAAAAATTTGGAGAAACGGGGTTAGGCTCTTTTGTTCCCCGACCCTTCAAATATGTGCAATATTTTTATTTTTTGATATTGTTTTAAAATATTCGCACTGGAATTTAAGAATTGATGAACATATTAATTCGAGTGAAAGGAGAAATGATTTTTACATATTCCTAATATCTATCGATAAATAGTATCTTAAATTACTTGAAATCATTAAAAACAAAATGGCGAAAAATTGGTTCTTATCCAGTTGTCATTCTAATGCTGCATGTTTTAAAAAAGGTTTTTCTAAATAAACCCTTCTTTTGGAAAATTTAAAGGCCGTGGCTAGGGCTACTAAAATTTCGGTACGAATAGCTGGATTTTTTCAGCACAAGTAGAGCTGGAAAAGGTGCTATTCTTACGGAAATTTCGGTACAGATAGCCCATTTTGTTCGGCACGTGTAGACACATCTATATTTAAATTTACACTTTTAGCCTATAATAAAAGTTTAGTAATAATAAAATGTCGAGGATTTTAAGGGATGTTTCATTTTTGTTATAGGAAGTCGTTACTTTAATTAATGTTTGTTAAAGAAGAGCTTTCTGTCTTTTGGAAGATTGAACATTTTATTTTACAGATAAATCTACCAAATACCAAAAATACTATTATTTATTTTCTAGTATCTCCTGGTAAACATAATTCTAATATTTTTTAATTTTTTTCCTAAAAAAACCCTTTTATTAGAAAATTTTTATTTAAACCTTAATATTGTTATAGAAAGTCGTTACTTTCATGTCATTCTTTAAAAGTGGCGTTTTCTACCATTTGGAAAATTAAAAATTTTATTTTAAACACAGCTACCAAATACCAAACAGAGCATTATTTATTTTTACTATCTCTTGGTTAACATTATTATACCGATTATGAAAAAATTTAAACTTATACATGTAGATATAATAAAACCTAAAAAATATTAAAATGTCCAGAAATTTTTAGGAGTGTTTAATTTTTTTTAGAAAATCGTTGCTTTAATTTCAGTTTTTTAACAATTTAGTTTTAAAAAGAGATTTCTTTCTTTTGAAAGATTGAAGATTTTCTTCCACAAATATTTACCAATTAGCAAAAAGAGCATTAGGGGCCGTTCAAAAAATACGTAACGCCTTTAGGGTGGGGGGTCACCTCGAGTGTTACACCAATGTTAAACTTACATACTTATTATAGAAAAAGCGTTACTTAAGGGTGGGGGGGGGGTGGCAGGAAAAAGCGTTACGTATTTTTTGAACGGTCCCTTATTTGTTTTTTACTATCTCCTGGTAAACATAATTATAATTCTTAGTCTGTTAAAAAATGTTTAGATTAAAAATTTTAGCTTATAATACAAGTTTAGAAGTAATAAAATGTCTGACCGTTTTAAAGCATGTTTAACTTTTTAATAGAAAGTCGTTGTTTTCAATTTGTTGAAAGAGGAGCTTTTTGTCTTTTGGAAGATTGAAATTTTTCTTCTACGGATATACATGTATCTGCAAAAAATACAAAAAGGTGCATCATTTATTTTCTAGTATCTCCTGGTTAAAATAATTGAAACAATTCTTAGCTTGTTAAAAGTTTTTATTATATATAAACCCTTCTGTTGGAAAATTTAAATAGAAAATTGTTGCTATAATAACAGTTTGGAAACAATAAAATGTCTTACAATTTTAAGGGATGTTTAATTTGTTTTTACAGAAAGTCGTTGCTAGTGTTCCAAAGGAAAGTATTAGGGGAATCGGATTTGCTGCTACGTGTTCTTTGGTAGTTTTAGATAAAGTTGAATCGCCAGTTACAGTCAGTCCAACTGGTAACTTTTTTATTCTCTATCGCTATAGAAAAAATAAAGAAATTATCTTATATTTGAACAGTCTTTTCCTTGGTTTTAAAAGAAAACTACATTTATTAGAGTTTTTATTTACAAAATTTCTATAGAAACAAAGCATAATTTTTTATTAGAAAAAAATGTCCTTAAAAAGTATAATACAAGTTGAAATTTATATTAAAACATGATATCGTCTTTACAAGGTTTAAAAAACATAAGCATTATTGTCAAGTGGAAGTATATTGGTACAATGTCGAATAAATTATTTTTCCTGATAATATAAGTACGCAGTTCCACGGTAAAAATATGAATATATTTAATCAAAGATGAAATATTGTTTTTGGAATTTTTTAAAATTGTGAATAAACTTAAAGTTTTAGTATTCTAAAATATATTTAATTCCCCAGTAATTTTTATTCAATTTTGATTGAATAAATGAATAGATTGATAGTCGTGGTTAAAAAAATGGAATTTTGAAAATTAAATTTTGCAGTTACCCTGATTTTTACGTACAGGTAATGATGAACAGAATATTATACTCTGGATGGATCATAGAGCAGAGTTGGAGGCAGAATTAATCAACTCAACAAATCACAAAGTGCTCAAATATGTAGGAGGTAAAATATCCTTAGAAATGCAAGCACCAAAAATGCTTTGGCTGAAAAATCACATGCCTGTTTCCTGGTCCCGCGCTCAACTTCTTTTCGATCTTCCCGATTTTCTCACGTGGAAGGCAACCGGTTCAGAATCTCGGTATTTAATTATAGTTTGAATTTAATTTCTAAATTCTATTTACTTTTCACTATTAAGTAGCGAAATTTATTTTCAGATCTCTATGTTCTTTAGTCTGTAAGTGGAATTATGTGGCCAGTCCTAAAGAGAATGGTTGGAATTCCGATTTCTTCAACACGATTGGTTTATCTGATTTGAAAGAAAATAACTGGAAACGAATAGGTAAACTAAAAATGACTGATAATCTTAATTTAAGAATCTTGTTTATTAATTAACTGGCAGTAAATGCACGCACGCGTTCACCACCCTGGATTTTTCTATCCTAATATTAAAAACACAAATAATTTAAAAATCCATAATAACAAATTTTTATATTTCAAGTGTTTTAACAATTTTTTAAATTATTTTAATACTTTAATACATTACTATATCTAAAATATGTACATAAAATGAATAATATCTATAAGTTGTTTAATTTTCTCTAAAAAGAAATATGAATTTGACTGATTATGTGTAACGTGTATTTGTAGATTAGAAAATAATTAGTAATGACTTATTATCTGCTACTGCAAATATAGATGCAAAATCTGCCAAATTCATTTCTGATCTTATGAAAATGATCATTACTGATTTTTTAACTAAAATATGATGGTATATTTGATTATTCTTGAAAAGAGGAAAAATCCTTTCTTTGTTTACGCGCTTCTTTATCGTTACGGCGAAATAAATTACATTTAACAATCGATGGAAAAGATGTTTTGGTAGAGATTTTGTACAACTTCAAGCCCTTTACAAACTAACAAATGTGAAATTAAGATAGATAAAATTTTTTTTGCAGTAATAGCAATTATGATTCGCGCACTAGGCGCGCGAGAAGTTTGTTCTTGGCAGTCAAATTCTCAATATAAATATTTCAGGTTGGCCTCTAAAAACAAAAACAAATCAAAAACAATAATTGAAATTAAAAAATGAAAACTATCAAACCTGTGAAATTCTGGAATTTAAGTATTAAATACGTAACTACAAAATCAAAGCATCATAACTCTTGTGAATTTGAAGTATTTCAAATTAAAATAAAAAAAAAATGTAATTCATAAATTTATCGAACTTTTAATCATGTAAAATTAAAAATTAGAAGCCCATTAATGTGTGGAGCATTGCTTTTTAAACCTCCATCTGTTTTGTGATTTATAATTCTGTTAATACTAATATTTAAAAAGTTTTTAGTGGAAAACCCTTTCCAATCACTTTAAATGTCAACCATTTAACATCACTTGAAATTATTCAATTTTTAATGATTTTGATTTTAAACTCTTTCGAGCTTGAAAAGTTCAATTTTTTATTTTCCGTTTTTTTCTGGATTAAAAGAGAGAAAATTTTTTTTCTGATTAAGTTGAAGGGGGAAAAATTCTGTAATTTCAGCATTTTTCTTAAGAGAAAAAGGGTGGAATTTTTTATTTTCATTTTGTCTCTGAATTGAAAGAAGGACATTGTTTATTTTTAAATTTTTATTGAGTTGGAAGGGAGGATATTTTTGTTTCTAATTTTTTTCTGAATTGGAAAAGGCTTTTTTTAACGTTATTAGAAAGTTGCATGGGGCCAAATTTGTTAGTGTTAACAGTTGGCTTGGAATGAAAGGAAGGGATTTTTTTTTTAATTTTTTAGTTTAATATGTTTAATTTATATAATTTTCATGTTTAAAGTTGTGCTGTTTTGAATACCTGATTTTAAAAGAGTTTCATTTCCCAGGCCTCTTTAAAATTATTCAGTTTGTAAAGAATTAAAATTTGTTTTCCTTAAATATTCTTCAATTTTATATTGGAAACCTGAAAAATTGAACAGTTTTTAATCAAGTATCAAGTAACATTTAAAGTGATTGGATAGATTTTTCTAAACTAAAAAATGAGATTTTTGTATTGAAAAAAATCAGTATCATTTTCACCGTTTAAAATTAAAGAATTTGAAATTGTAAACTTTTAAAGTTTATTCATGCTAAAAACGTTGAAAATCATATGATTTTGAATTGGAAACTTTAAGGATGAATGAATTCAAACTTGAAGCCTTAAAAGTTAAATAATACCAAATTTTGTTTAAAAATGAAGTATTCTTTAATCAGGATTTTGAAACTCAGTTATTAGAAATGAGTGAAAGTAAGCGTTCTATACCTACAAAAAAGGGTTTCGTAGACGTAGCCTATTAAGAGGCTAATTCAGTCGTTCAAGCCACCCCCTCCCCTACTTCCACACCCCACATTTCCTCTGACTCCCCAATCCCTCATTTTCCCAACTCCTCATACTTCCCCTTCCCCATTTCCCCTAATTTCCCATCCCCTCGTATCAGTCCCATACTTCTCTCTCATTTCCCTCCACATCCCTTACCCTCATTTTCCTTGGAAAAAAGTACGACGGATGGACCAACATCCGACCAAAACTATAAGGGTTTCTATCCGGGGCTACGAAACCCTAAAAAAATAATCATTTAAAAATTTTGCATCATCCTTTTTAAAATTCACTCATTTTAATCCAAAGTGCAAAATGAATAACTTGAAAATCAGTAATGAAGCATTTCCATGCAAGGGAAACAACTTTATTTTGAAGACAATTTTATAAGATGTTGAACTGACGTGTACTAATGAACTGTCACATTGACATGATAGAAGAAGTTGCGAGACACTAAAAAACGCGAAAAGCGAGGGCAAACACAGGAGCTTCAATGTGGGCAGAATGAATGAATGAATCGTAGACTATTATTTAATACTTTAGTTTCCATCAACAGGTTCAGTCGTCAAAGTTCCTGGAGAACCTGTTGGTTCCGGCTTATCAAAGCAAGCAGCAGAAGAATTAAATTTACTCCAAGGAACACCAGTTGGAACTTCAGTTATCGATGCCCATGCTGGTGGATTGGGAATGCTGGGTTGTGATTCTCCAGATCTGTCCGTTGAATTGACAAGCAGACTAGGTATGTTTAAATCCAAATCTTTATGTTCCTTTAGTCAGAAATTTGTTATCTATTTTAATTCAAAGGATTAATCTGCGGCACCTCAACTTGTCACATGGCTGTTAGTGAAAAAGAGATTTTCATTGATGGTGTTTGGGGTCCTTACTACAGTGCTATGTTTCCTGGATTGTGGCTTAGTGAAGGTGGTCAGAGTGCAACTGGAAAATTGATAGATCATATTATCGATACTCATCCTGCAACTTTTGAAATTTACGGGAAACTAGAAGAAAAATGGTTATTGTCTGCTGTCTAAAGATTTACATTTTTACATTTGCTGGCCTCGGACTCAATGAGAAATTCAACAGTGGGTCAATAGTACACTGGGGCCTCTAGATAAGGGGCCTTAAGTTAAGGTATTCCGAGAACTGCTGGCCTCGTGTGGCCTCGAAATGTGTGGATGTGCGGAGCAAGGGAGGCGGTACTCAACGATGTGTAAAACACCACACATGCTCACACGCCACCAGTGTAGTATAAATTTTGAAAAAAAAGGAAGACTACAATTTTTTAAATATTACATCGAGGGGTTAGCTATTTTTTAAATTGGAAAACACAATATACATCTCCCATGAAGTCGCGTAGAATCCTTTCGAATCTTTTTAATTATCCCAAAAGCTTTAAAACCTAAATTCTTTTGAATCCCTTAAATCTGGCGAAATCTTTGAAATCCCTGGAAATCCTTAAAACTCCCTTGAAATTTGATTTAATTTATTCATGAAAGTTCTCTCGAAATCCGTTGGAATACCTTGAAATCTGGGAAATATCATTGATATCCTGGATACCTTTTTGAAATCCTTTGAAATTTCTTGAAATCCTACGAAATTCTTTGAAAACTCTTAAAAATATAAAAATCTCGTGAAATTACTTGGAATCTTTTAAAATACTCTGAACTCTTAAAAATTCTTTGAAATCCCTTGAAATTGATAAAATCCCCTAAAATATATAGAAATTCCGTATAAACTTGTGGAATCTTTTAATTTCTTTTGAATTACTATGCATCACTCAAATATGATAAAATTCTTTGAAATATTCGAAATCTTTTAAATCTTCTGAAATTTTACAAAAACACGTGAAATTTAGGCAAAATTTCAAGAAAATTGTAGGTCATGGTGTCAGCATGATTTATTATTCGGATATATCGTTCTATGGTGAAAATAAAGGAACCAGTATTTCACAGTTTATTCAAACATTTTTTTACCTGCGAATTCTCAAAAATGGAAAAAGTTTTTTTTTAATGCAGTATTTTCCGAAAGAGAGTAGGTATTCCGGATTTTATTTTTTTATTCTACATGTGATTTATTGATCTTTCAACTGTTTCGAAACAAATTTGAAAAATGACAAAATGGTGACCGTTTTTCTAAAACCTTTGAAAGTGAATTTGCTCAAATACCCCACTTGCAAAATTGTTTATTATTTTTTTAATAGATGGCAATATGTAGTACATATGTCGTGATTTTCGATTTAGGTAAACTACTGCTTCACAATGAAAAAAAAAATATTTTGGAAAAAAACTAATTTTTGCATTTTTCTGAGAAACAACGAAAGATACCAGAAAATGTTGGCATAAAACTTAAAACATCTAAAAAATATCTACAACAAACAGATCTTACTCTTTTGTGATAGCTTGCATCGTTTACGTTTACGAGAAAAAAAATTATATTAAAAAATTTTTTCCCGGCCTCAAAAATGGGTTAACCCGTATAAAACTGATAGAATGCCTTTTTTAGATTAGTATTAAATACTTTTTTTATATATTCGGAAAATAAAATGGTGAGATTTTCTTGAAATTTTTCTTTTCATGTTTTAAAAATTCGATGAAAAAAATAAAGAAGATTTTCTGGAAAGCCCCCACCTTTTTATTCGTTCTTATATTTTGTTTACAGTTTCTGCTTATATATAGGAAAGACGTCCTATCAGTTTTATAGAGGCTTAACCATTTTTAGTTCGAGAACATTTTTTTTCTTCAAATGTAATTTTTTGTCTCGTAAACGATGCAAAATATCACAAAAAAGCAAGATATATTTTTTGTAGAACATTTCTAGGTGTATAAACTTGTATCTGAATATTTTATTGTACCTTTCGCTGTTTCTGAGAAAAATGCAAATTTCAAATTTTCAACAGTAATGTTTTTCAATTAAACCAGTAATTTATCAAGAACCAAGAATTTTAGAAAAACGGCCTCCATTTTGTCATTTTATCAAACCTTTCAATTTTTTGGGTTCAGCTAAAAGAGCATGAATTCCCACGTCGAATAAAAAAATAAAATCCCAAACACCTACGCTCGCTCGGAAAAGACTGCATTTTTAACAAAACTTTCGGTCAATTTTTGAGAATTCGCAGTTAATCGTCAAGTGATTGTATCAAATCAAAAACTTTAATTAAACTGTGAAATACGTATTTCTTTATTTTCACCATAGAATGTTATATGCAAATGCGAAATCATTCTAATATCCTAAGCCGGAACTCTGTCTGATTTGAAATATAATTGGTTTATGTCTATATTCTTTAAAATCCTTTGAAATTTTCAACATTCCTTGAAATCTTTTCATACACTTTTAAAATCCCTTGAAATTTTTGAAATTCTTGGAATCTTGTAAAATACCCTAAAATCGATTAAATCCTTTGATATCCATTAAATTCTTTGAAGATTCTATCAATTCGCGTAGGTCTGGTGAAATTTCTACAAATCCCTTGAAATACTTTGAAAAGCCGTGAATTATCTTGAAATTTATAATATCTTTTTAAATGTCTTTAAAAATGTTGAAAACTTTGAAATCCCTTGAAATTTCGATTTTTGAGATGGCGGATATGGTATTTTAGCTAATCAGCGAAAAAGTTTGAAAGTATGTTCAAAGACATGGTGAAAAAAATAGTTACATTAGGGAGCACTTTCAGAAAATGGTAGCATTAGTGTAATTTTTTTTCAAATTAGTAGCATCCTTAAAAAAAGCGTCAACAATGGCCTGAGTCCGAGGTCTGCACTTTACAAAAACCTTCTATATCTTTGCAATATTTTTTTCCAGGCACATCCAACAGTATTTATATGATCTCTTAAAAACAATGGCCGGGAAGGAAAATCTCTCGAATGAATCTTACTTGACAAAGGATCTCCATGTGTGGCCAGATTTCCATGGAAATCGATCGCCTCTTGCAGATCCGACTTTACGCGGAATGGTAATTGTATTTTTTATTTGTATTTATTCGGAAGCAGGGCTCTATTTTTTTTAGTGATTTTGTAATTTCTTGTTTCAGATATCGGGACTTTCTTTATCCGCTGATGAGGAAAGTTTAGCAAAGTTGTATTTAGCTACTCTGCAGGCCATAACTGTAAGATCCGCTTCTTTTAAATTATTATAACTTATTATAACTCTTAAATATTCACTTTATTTTTCTTTCTAGTATGGAACAAAACATATCATTGAGGCCTTGACTTTAGCAGGGCACAAGATAGAAGTAGTTTTAATCTGTGGTGGTTTAAGTCGCAGTGAATTATTTGTACAGACTCAGGCTGACGTTTTAGGACTGCCTGTTTTGATTCCGGCCGAAAAGGAACCAGTTATGCTGGGTGCTGCAATTTTGGGTGCTTCTGCTGGAAAATATTCCTCTATTCAAAGCGCTATTAAAGCTATGAAAAGTTTGTCCAATATTGTAAAACCTAAAGCTGAATCTTACCCGTAAGTAAAAATTCAGTCGGACGAAACATGTTATATAATTTTTCCATTTTCCATGCTAAACCTTCAATCATTAATTTCAGATTCCACTCTCGAAAGTATAGAGTTTTTAAAAAAATGGTTGAAGATCAGAAAAGTTATAAAATACTCATGGACCAAGATCTTTAACAAGAAAGCACACTAGATTTAAAAAAGAATCCATGAATCCTTAATAGGATGAATTAATTCCAACTACACAGTATAAAATGAAAATATATATTTTTTATTCAAAGAGAAGTATATAAAATATGTATATTACGTTAGTTTATAAATCTAAAGTGGACAATAATAACAGACGTAATTTTGTTAAGCGAATTGTTAGTGTGAATGTAAAATCAGTGAAGCGACACTTATACTTCTAACATAAGATAATAACTTGTACGTTGAAACATTTGATATTCCTACGAAATATAAACTGCACACGCCAGATACACAATCGCAGAATAAAAGGCAAGTTTTATTTATTAATATACTTATATTAAATAATAAATTTACTCTAATTATTGCTTTGGAAGTCAATACACAATAAAAGTAGTAAACTTGATTCACAATAAATTCATTTCAGTTCTATCGTGAACGCGACTCCTTATAACGAACAATTTTTCAGAGCAATTTTTCAGAGTGTAATATTGAACTTAAGCTGTTTGAGTTTCTTTGAATAACAACAATCATCAACTCCTGAAAATAATAACGTGTAAAATAATAAAAATAGAAGTGCTTTTAACTCTACGAGACCGTAATGATTTCATGATTTAAATTTTTTTGTGATTATTATGCAATAATTTGAAATTGGTGAAGGGTGGGCACATAAGATACCAACAAAATCTCCCGAGGTTTCCCCGATTTTCAAACAATTTTCCCGGTTACTTAAATTTTCAAATTAAAATCTCCAAAACGTTTACAATTTAAAGTATTCAAACCCTAAATATTATATACTGTAAAATATAGAAGCTTTCAAAATTAGACAATCTCCAAATGAAAAACTTTTAGATTGCATAGTTACAAAGCAAAAGCCATCAAAATTGAATCACTTTTATTTCGAGGTATTAAAATAGAAAAATAATTATTCAATTTCGAACGTTTTCTATTTTATTATTCAATTTTTAAGACTTAATTTTAAATTGTCCAATTCGCGAAATTTTAAACTTGTTTATTCAACTCTAACTTAGTGAATTTATAATCTTTCAAGTATGAAAAAAACATTACATCATTATTATATTGCACCATGTTATGTTAATCAACTTAAATTTTAACCAAGAGGATGTTGAATTTTTTATTTTCAAAATGGTTTTAATTCGAACACTTTCTATTTCTAATTGTTCCTTCCAATTTTAAATAAAATTTTACAATTTTAAGAGATACAATTCAGAACTATTCCATTTCATATGCTACTAGTTAAAAATTGTCCAACTTTTTAGCATCAAACTTAAATTATTAAATTTGTAACGTCTTCAATTTAAAGTTATTAAACTTAAAAGGTTTTTAAAACGTTTAAATTCATATTTGTTCAATTTAAACGCTTCTTTCCAATTATATTCAATATTGAGGACTTTAAACTTATATTTTTTTGATAACTTAAAATATATTTTGCTATCAAGGCTTTCAATATGAAATAAATTTGCAGAATCATTAAGGACTCGTTTAAAATCTTCAAACTTACATTTGTTAAATATTCAAGGCTTCAAACTTAAACTATTAACGTTTTTCAATTTGAAACTGTCCAATTCTTTATATATATATATCTTTATTCTATCAATGTAATATACTTTTGTAGTCTTTTTTACACAAGATTGCTCGACATTAAACCTTCGAGACTACACCCCGTTGTCCCAAATGGCCCCGAATACATAACTTAATAAGCCTTCAGGTAACGCCTAACGTCATGGGAGTGGAAAACTGCAGAAAACCCTTGAATGTAATGAAACGCAGTGAAAACATAACTAAGCGAAAATCTTACACGGGCACCCATCCGAGTGCTAACCGCGACCCAGCTGCTGCTTTTAATATTTGAATATATCGAGGTGTCTTTTTTTACTAAATAAGGCATTGATTTATAAATTATACACTGTTAAGAAATTAAAATTTAAAACCAAACAATGTTGTATATTTTAATCTAAAATAATGGAATTTTAAATTCTTTTAAAACTGAAAAAGTGACTCGCTAGCAAGCATAAAGTAAACATTAAAAAGAGTAACTTTTAAATTATTATGAACGTTCTGAATCCAACAATTTAGGTTTCAAAAAATAAAATTTTCGAATCAAGTCCTTGAAAATCAAAAGATTTTACAATTATTCTTTAAAATTGAACAATTCATTTTTGGGTCTAGTGGCCACCCTGCTAGTGATAAACTTATCAATTGCACTTAACATTAAACACTTTTTTGGTGATTGTGTAACAATTTTGTGCATTCACCAAAATATAATTTCTCTTATTATTAAATTGTGCAGGAGTTCCAAGACTGGAATGAAAACAAGGCGAGATATGTACATAAAAATACTTGTAGGTAACGGTAAAACTCTTTTCTACCTAACAGAAGCATATTCAATTATCCGCCAATTAGAGTTAACTTTTTGATATACATTTGTAACGATACGTCAACATTAATAAACATGTTCTAATGTCCATAGGCACTGCTGTTTTATCATGATGTGCAAAAGCTTTATATAAAAACGTTTGGAAGACGTTAAAAGTTTTATCGTAAATCATAACATTGATTATTCTTAAACATACTCAAAGTATTCTCTAATACATATTACATAGTAATAAATTCAAGTTTGTCTCTAGTTACAAATCCAAACTTGTATATAGCCTCTTTAATATCATTGCTCTAAACGGAAGAAAAGCGTAACTAAAATAGTGAACGGAAAAGTTCATCCAACTCTACGAATCTGATGGATTATTTACGAAATTTGAATAAATCATTTTTTAAAGTTTCAGTTTTCAAACTGATAATCGAATTAAAAATTAAATTTTAAAAACAACCTCGCATAAAAATTGATTTATACAAGAGTTTCCGCGATAAGATTTTTTCTTCTTCAAAATTTCGCTTTTGAGAATATTCCGACAGCAAGTCATGTTTTAATGCTAAATTGCAAATTGCTTTGTGCGAAATGATCTTTGGATACAATAATGCGCTACGTTAAGGGTGAACTAAGCCACAAATGCAGTGAACTTTTGGCTATTTCAAGGGCCGCGAAACGTAAAAATTTTGCGTATTTCAAGGCTGGAGGGGGCCCCACGTCTATCGCGAGTCGTCGGGTGATTTTTGTCAAGCGGCGTTCATTGGCTACACCGGCCTTGAATCGATGCGCGCGCCATAAGCATATGTGTGCATTTGCGCATCATGCTTGTCAGTGGGTTTCAAGTGTTTTTGTTGACGTACGTGACAAATATAACATTTCCTTGAAATACTACAATTTGCCAACTAAAAATTAATATAATAGAATCAAAAAACGACTCATATTTCGCGGACTATTGGGTATTGTAGCATGACGTCACGATCATGCTAGGACAGGTGGAAATGTCAGGAAGGTTAGCATAGTTGGTACATCTTGACATGGAACTGCATACGCCTTTTTGGAGAAAATATTCTAAACACCAAAGTAAGTTATAAAGGTCTGTATAGTGATATTTTTCAAGTGTAGAATACATTTGCGCAATTCTGTTTCATCCTTTTGTCGGTTAAAGGTCTTTCAGTTTCACAAAATACAATCAACTATCCGTAATTTGAGGTTAGAGTAATCGATTCTGATTATATCGATGTGATAAATTACCTCAAATTTTGGATATTTTATTTCGTGACACTGAAAGGTCGTCGTTAATCGACAAAAGAATGGAACATGCCTGAGAAAATCTATTCTACACTTGACAAATATTACTATTCGTATATTTATGACTTTTACGTTTAGAATATTTTCTACAAAAACTCGTATGCATTTTCATGACGTAATGCTAAAATACTCAATTCAAACCAACGTGGGTTTCCTCCTCTTCGGGCCTCTTTTTAATTGGTCAGCCACTGACGCGGGCCAGAGCGTACAGGTACCGTGGTGGGAGGTGACGGAACTGCGCAATTTGAAATAGCTCAGCATGGGGGACTTGAAATAGACAAGAGTTCACTGTATTAACCAATCATAGCTTCCAGGGAGACCTTCAGATGTTTGGTCTGATTTTTAAAATAACTTTCAGACTCTAGTCCACCCTCAATAGTGTGAATCACTTGATTAGGTAAATCTATAGTATTCTACAATGTGAGTCAAAATCGACTGAAATGGTGAAATGGCAAACCTCTGTCTCCACAAATAAGTCGCGAGAATATTCTGACCAAAGGAACGAGTAGCGTCTTGAACTTCTTCGCAGACGTCAATTCCAGTCTGCCATATAGTTTCTGCACACAAAAATAATTTGGTTTTAAAAATAGCATTCATTAAGGAGGAAAAAATAAATATGATTAATGATTACTAAGTTTTCAATGTCACGACAAAATCATGGTTGCAAGCAATTTGACTTTTTTGTGTGTTACCATGTTTGTACCTCTTTTAGCATTTAAAGTAATGATCGAGTTGGTTTCCCAACAAATTGGCGCGGTTTATTAATTTTTTAGACTTTTAGAAAAACTCTTCTACACTCTGCTAAGTTTGCTGATCATACATCTGAGATTTTAGGACAGAAATGTCCGATTTATATGATTCTGCTGGGTTACGTTCATAAGACACAATGTTTATTTAGAACCTTATATTGTCTACACAAGATGGTAAAAAATTCTTATAGTTTGCAAAATGACACGGAATTAATACAAGTGAAACATATTTTAAGAGCATTAAAAAATCTTGGATTTTAATCATTGCATGTTTCTTCTTAAAAGAAAATCATTCTAACAATTAAAAATATTCAAGTAAAATGAATGAACCAAAGACGTTTCTTACCTAGAGTAGTGGCGAATTTGTTTCTGTTGGTCGAATCAAATTTTTGAAGATACTCGACACTAAGAACTGCATATTGCTTCAACTCTTTAACAGACTCGTAATTGCAACAACGTGCGCGGCCATTTGCGACAACATAACTACCGGGCAAGACGTGCTGAATAATTTCACTCAAAGCTTCTTCTACCATTCCGCATTTGCTTTTGGTTGTATCATTTCTATCTATCTTTGAAGGCTGAAAATTGTCAAGTGTAAATATTACCTTGTTATAAAAAAAACCATAAAGTGAAAGATGATTTTTGAGGGAGAGTCCACTCGGCTTATGAGTATGTATAAATTTCAAGGATAGAATAGATTTCAAGGATTTTAAAAGATTTCAAAGATTTTGATAGATTTCAAAAAATTTCACAAATATTTCAAATATTTTACATAGATTTTAGATTTCGAAGATTCTAAAAGATTGCAAAATATTTCAGATCATTTCAAATACTTCGCAAGGATTTCAAAGATTTTCAATATTTCAATAATTTGACAAAGATTGCAAAGATTCAAATTTTTTAAAAAGATTTCACACAGATCTCACAATGATTTCAAATATTTCAAAAAGATATCAATGATTTCACAAAAATTTCAAAAGATTTCAACAATTTAAAAAGATTTCAGAAAAATTTGACAAAGATTTCAAAGATTCTAAAAGATTGAAAAATATTGAAGGTAATTTCAAAGAGTTCGCAAATATTTCAAAAGATTCCAAATATTTTATTATTTTATATAAATAGATTTTAAACATATTTCAATAATTAGACAAAGATTCCAAAGATATCAATGATTTCACAAAGGTTTTAAAAGGCTTTACTCCAGATTTCAAGAGTGACCAACCCCTCGATAGTTTTGTTTATAAATACAATTTGAATTTTAATAAACCCACCACAGGATTAGCTTCTATCACGTGCAACCACATCCGAGGAGGAACCGCAGGATGAATCGTCGTAAGATTCGCTTCAGCGATACACAATATCGTGTGTGAGTTGTTGTTTCGTTTCCTGCAATTCATATTGTCTAGCGAATTTTCCGACATGTAACCACCGGGAAATTCATCCACAATAATTATTGAGCCCGGTCCACCCAAAATCCACTCCTCTGAATGTCTTGTAACGTAGGCTTCCACAACTTTTCCACATCTTTCGTAAACTTTTTTAACGACATGTTCTTTTATTCCTGTGGATCAATTTAAATGAATTATAAATTAAACGAATCTCGAATTTTTATTTTTTTTAACATTTAAAGAAAATACATAATAGCGAGGATTTTCACCTAAATCGTTCGCCGTGATATCGCTGGGGATAGCTTGACACCAGGCTAAAATAATCTGAAGGCACATCTTTAAATCACATTTAATTGACATGAAGAATGAGTGATCTCTAATGGGTTGCACTTTTTTGCAACAGGGACACGTCCACTTGTACTTGTCGATAATTCTTGCTGGACGCCAAGTCAAATTTCTCCCATTGCAATCTTCCTGGGGGCAATTAGTAAATGTTCGGAGAAGACTCATTTCCCTGAGCCAAAGACACAGTTCACCTTCGTGGCCTTGTTGCAACATTGGTCTAACAACTTTGTCGAAAAAGCCACCATGATCCCCGAATCGGTCTATTGTACAATTCTTATCACGGCTAAAATTAAACAAAATAATGTACGACACATCGAATTTCCAATTTTCTCATTTCTCGATTTATGGAAAAGTAGGAACATATTAAAAAATATATTTACAGCATGACGAACATTTACAAGAAATTTAAAAGAGGACTCGAAAAATTACTTTTTAGACTGGAAATATGATTTTTGATCTTGTGTATTATATACATAAAAATGAAAAAAGGCGAAAAAATTTGCTCATATCAGTCCAAAATAAATTACTGTCATGTCTTTCAACATAAAATAAAAGCAAAATCCTCATCAAACTCCTATGCTGCAAGTATGAGGATGTAACAAAGAAAGATATTTTTAGAGAATTCTGTACAAAAATAACCTTACAAACTTTTTTAACGTATATAGCTAATCAAAAAAAAAATGCTCTAGATAAAATACAACCAATTATTAAACTATGGCTAAAAATTCATTTCGAGTCCAAAATAATTCAAAATATTGACAAATTAGGAAATAATGCGGAAAAATTTCACTCACCTTTTTACTTGATTCGGCATATTTTGGAAAACGTTCACTTGTAATTTCATATAAGATTTTTATAAACTTAACCGTGGATAATGAAAATATGTAACTAATAATAAAAGGAAATAAACATTATAATGAACTAAAAAAAATAAAAACTACTTCTCAATGAATAGAGTCACATTGCATTCTTTTCGCGTCTTCTTGGGGGAATAAATTGACGTGGGAGAGGGAGTGTGATGTGAAAATATTGATTTTTATGTTTTGACCTAACATAACCTGAAAAAGAGGCAAAGCGTGAAGGACTTTTTGCGCAGACGCATGCCGCGAAAATTCGAATATTTCCGCACAGACTGTTTCAACTTCAATTTGGACGATTTTAATCGAGCTATTAAAATCTGAAGTATTGTTGCAATGTGAAAGCAATAGCATTCCAAATCCGAATGAATTAATAATTAGATAATTCTCAAATGAAAACGTATTTAGAATTGTGTAATAATTTAAAACATCTGTGGTAGTAATCATCAAAATCAAGGCCACAGCCAGAAAATTTTTTCGGTGGGGGGATATGCAGCACGAAAAAATTTCGTGGCCGGGGATATGCAGCGGCACCTGATGCATATTATGTACCACTACTATTACCCCTTTACTTACACTCATTTATAATCATTTCCCCTATTACCCCTTCTTGTAACCGTCCTTGATTATTGACCTTCAATTCAAAATTGTCTCGTTTATAAATTTTCAGTCCAAAATAATTTAATATTCACGCTAAACTCCATAAAAAAATTATACAACTTGAAACGCTTTTCAAAATTATTGCAAATTATTGAACCATTGCTATTTATTTTTAAACATTTTTAAGTACTCAATGCCTGTCGTCTGTAACCCTGAAACTGAATTTTGAAACTGAACAATTTTGCATGTCTCAATCTAAAATTATTCAACAAAATGCTGCAAAATAAATTTACAGAATCTTGTAAAATATTGAAAAATGTTGTGCCGGAAAATGTATTGTCATTTGCCGGTTTACCGGTCCAGTGCAGTCCAGTGGACATTTTAATTTTTACTTTTTTTAACAGCAGATTTAAAATTACCAAAATCATCTATAATAATAAATTAAATCACTTAATTAAATAAAAGTTAAGGTTTTTTTTTGTTTATCCAACTGGTGTTACATTTTAAGGATCGAACAGGTCAACACAAATTTATTTTAAAATGAAAACTCCTGAATCATCTACAGACCCGAAGGCTCTGGACAACCCGGTAATAAGCGTTGAATTCTGTAGAATTAAGAATTTGTATTCCTATGGATACGCGACTTTTCCTCCGTCTAAAAATCCCCCAACGGGGAAAAAGAAGTGAAAATCCTATTCCTCTCAATCGACTTAGGAAAACTTTAAGGAAGCGTATTAAAACGAATTAATAAAGTAGAAGAATGTAAAAGAAGGAATATAGAAAAGCTTAAAATAATTTAACTTAGAAAACGCTAGATTGAATTGAAAATGGATTGTTTTCTCATTAATACATATTTTGTATTAAATTGGCATTTGTATGTGATAAAGAAAAAGTCAATCGGAATTATATGAACATGTTTTTATTAATGTATTTAATATTAATATTTGTACCAGTGCTCCATTATAAATACTTACAATACTTAGAAGAAGGTTGAGGTAGTCTTAAAAATATCGTACAAAAAGTTTTAAGTCTATTTAAAAATGCATTAAATTTGACTGATATTAACTGTCCATACTGTAAGACTAGTTTAGAGAAATTTAAGAAAATATAAAGGATTTTAAGAGATCTCAGTTGATTTTAGCGAATTTCGAAAATTTTTAAATGATTTTAAAGAAGTTGAAGGGATTTCAACAAAATTCAGACGAGTTTAAGGATTTTCAAGAAATTTTACAGGATTTCTAAGAATTCAAGTGATTTTAAGGAATGACTAGGGATTTGACGGGATTTTAAAGTTTATTTTTAAAGGATTTGAAAATAATTTAAAAGATTTAACAAAAGTTGCAATTGTCAAATAAAAATATTTTAATTGATTATCCGGAAAAGTTTTTCAAACCGGTAATGACTTACTGAAATGAAATGCATTTCCGGCATCAAAAATAAAATCAAGGACAGTTCCTGGATTTTGTTTAATTCCCGGACAATTCTCATTATTTACTGACATTTTATCTTTCTTTCTTTCTTTACTATTAATTATTTATTTTCTTACACATTTTAATAACATTTATAAATAATTATGCTTTACTTTTATTATGAGAAAAATTATTATAATGATTGAAAGCAATTATTCCTTATTATTATCAATTATCATTGCTATTTAAGTACTATTACATATTTATGATGCATTTATTTAACCTATTTTTTCATTATTAAATCGTTATATAACTCATAAATTCGGAAAATATTCAAATTCATATGTTAATAATTTACTTAAACGTGTTAAAAAATGCATTAATCCTGCGAACATTGAGAAGAATACATTACAGATGAAATCTATTCAAATGTGTGAATTAAAATAATGTTTACTCTAGAGAGGCAGACTTGAATTGATTAGAATTTAAATTTCAAAACATATATTCCACATGAAGGAATTAAAATAATTTATTACACACATTTTGTGAACTGATTAGAAGGAATTAAATAAATTCAAAATATGACCACTTTTTCGGAATACAAAACATCTCTGTGATGTGTGCCTACTGGTACAATTAGAAGGAATTAAATATATTGAAAACACGTTGTCTTTTGGGGAATAGGAAACTATTAAAATATGCGACGGTCGCTATGGACGTAGAAGTTAATTAGTTTCGGAGATATCCTATACTTATGATGGCATTTTAGACAGATGGAAAAATCGCGCATTCAAAAGAATAATAGAATAATCTTTACTTTTACGCTTAAATCGGAAAATATCAATTTTTCTATATTCAAAGCTTATTACCAGGAAGGGAACCCCAAATAACAATCGTGATACACACATCACCCGCATTGTGTGATTCTCATGTTGTGAGCAAAATGCGACGCACATGTGAAGGCATCACAAAGGCAAATAAAGTCGGGTCCCCTCACTTCTTTTAATTGCAACTAGCATTAACAAACTCTGAATTGTCGAATAAGAAGCATCTGAAAGCTTAAGGTCTTCTGAATTCAACGATATGATCACTTTTACCCTAAACAAATTTTGTCAATAGTTAGACGGCAAAACATCACAAAAACAGGATTTTTCGGCCTCCTTTTTCAAGCGTCAACTTTTACCTGTCCCCAGAAAAAAGACGTCTGAAATATTCAATAATTTACTTTTTACCGTGTTTTTTATGCAGTTTTGTAATGCGAATGCAGTGCAATAATTAAATATATGATCAAATCATTCTTACGTGAGATATATAATTTTGAATAGTTCTGACTTTAATCAGTGCGGGCGTGTGGCCAGCACAGCGGGACAAGTGGCAGAAAAAAAGTACCCTTTGTAACGGAGTCGGCTTTCTTCTGGAGACACAGATTCATCCCTCAAATTGTGATTCTTGTAACAAGGATCACACCGTGATCAAATTGGACAGGTGTTCTCCAGCTGGTGTCTTGAGATCCCTTGGTATCAGTTAAAGAACGGTGATAAGGTTCCCAAGATCCCTTGAAGAACTTGATGAAGTGTGTCAGATACGTTGAGTGACACGGCCTCGGCGCGGTTCAGATTTGGGTTGAAAACTGAGTTCGGTGAGGTTTGAGAGAAACTAAATTAACTTATCGGCGAGGTTGAGCTAGGTAACTAACTTCTTTGTCATGAAATTACGAGTATTTATATGCTGGCAATGTTTGATTTTTGCCGGGATCTTTTATATAGAACTTATTTATTTATTACCTCCATATACAAGAGGTAATCTAGATTTTTCGTTAGAGAACGTGCTTACTCTACTCCTTCCAAATTCTTACATATTAAAAATGCGGGTGAAATTATTTATTCATATCCTAAATGTACGTACAAATAAGTAAAGTCCATGGGTCTAAATTATTGATCCGAAGCACAAGCTAGTTAAAATGTTCGCTTGTTATTTCATTCTGACCTCAATAATAAACTCATAAAATTCAATTTCTTAATATAATGGTAATAATATGACATGACTAAAGTCACGCCTGACCAAGGTAAGAATGGTGAAGTCCTACAAATTTTCTTATTACCTTTATTATCTAATAATAAACGTACATATTACATAAAGAGTCTAGGATAAACCCTTTTCAACCTAATTTTTCACAAGTTAGTAATACTAATAATTATTACATGATAGGGTTACCAGCTTTCTCTCTGATCTTTCGGCTGCCCCCCTCCCCATATTTTCCAACGAGTCAACCCTTGTCCTCTATTTCAGAATAAATATTCCGGCCTGGTGGCAGCCCTACATGACACGGCAATTAGTATATTGTGTGACAAGGGCGGAAAGTAGGCAGTCCTGGACGAGTGATGCAATACAACCGAGTCAAAACTGCACTTTCCGCATGTGTTTCACGTTTTTTTCTTTTATAACAAATGCAGGAAATGTTTGATTTGAAGAACAATAAAAACAAAAATAAAACTACAGCCAATTGTGGGGGATATATTGCCATTTGGGCCGGAAAGTTCTGAGAGGTGACACTGAAAATGACATGTTTACGTAATTTGCCAAGTAAAAGTGTAACTTATAGTTGAATCTATTTTGTAAATTTCAAGCACATGCAAGTCAAAATTTTACGATTCAACCTCGGGACTCTTGCGACCATTGCTTTCAGCGCCGCCTCTCGAAACTTTCCGGTCCGAATAATACGGGATTCGGGCAGAACTGAAAAGTATTTTTTGAAGCGCAGCGATTAAGAAAAGTCACTTTTTCGCTTTCCGATCTGCTTTACATGCCTCGAAAATCGAACCTTCCGTGCATGTATTACAAAAAAAAAAGGTTTTACAATATTAAGCAACTACATTTCGAATTTCCAGTAGAAACACAAGACACGTTATTTTTGGTGGAAACTTTATGTAATATATTCTCAAGAATTATAAATATTACAATTTTACCAAAACGTTCAACAAAATATAGATCGACTGATACCACGACTGGCATTACCTATAATTCAGAACAAAAGCTTTTAAAACACTGTATCCAATTATTCTTTTTAAAGATTTATGCTCGCTATGATAATGTATTTAAATATAAAGAATAAATGAACATCAATGATGGTGTATTAAAATTTAGAGTGCAGGCGAAAAAGTCACATAATATGCGTGAGACTCTATTGCTTATTTATACTATAAAAATTGAATTCTTTTATTAAACTGGCCCCCGATGCTGTTTAGTTGCACCAAGCCAAGACACAGTTTCCAAGTTGACTTGAGAGGATAACAAATAATTATAAAAATAAGGCAAATCCAATGCCTTAGTCGATAAAATTCCATTTCGTGGAGCGTCATAAATTCATAATTAAGCCAAGAAAACTGGCCTTTTTAAAAGATTTTTTGAAAATCATTTCCTGTTATTTAAACCAGTCAAAAGTTGATGCACAGTTTATAAAAATGCAATAAAGAATTCCGAGACTGGTTTTACTATTTAACAAGTCATTTTATTATCTAAATAAACTTGATAAAACTTGCTGTGTTTACTTTCTCTCGAGAGGAATCAATACTTTTTTGTACTAGAACTACAAATTGTGGGACTTGCATAGATTGTAGGAGAACAGGATAAAAGGTGTGATAATAAAGAACATTGTCGAAATAACAAAGAGAAAGTAAAAAGTAATGTCACAGTAATTCTTGCCTACTCTAAATATGCGTCTAGTTTCTTTACCTAATCATTACCATCTTTCAGAAGGTAACTGAACATCAAGACAAACTCTTTACGCAACATAGGCCGTTCTTTCTTTACATTTTTTTCTCTCTCTTCGTTACTTACTCACCCACTGTTTCGGGTTTAAAAAAAATTAGATTCTCAAACCGACTAACTGGTCGGGGGTGGCGGAGGTGGAGGTTGAGCGAGTAAAGTGGGCAAAGAGTTTAGATCGATACCGGGTGGTCCAGGAGTTGGTTGCTGTGGTGGAGGTGGAACTGGAGCAGCAGGTGGCCAGCCTTGCATTTGCTGATGCTGCCAAGTTGGGTAACCTGGTGGAGGGGCCGTTCCTGGTGGAGGAGGTCGCATTGGTTGCTGCTGGTTTTGTTGCCAGGGTGGAATGCCCATCCCTGGAGGTGGGATCTGAGTGGACGGCATTTGACCTGGCGGCGGGGGCTGATTGTTTCCAGGTTGTTGAAAGTTTGCTGCAGTAGAAATATTTTTTAAAAGCCATTTCTTGTTAATTAATTGCTTAAATGTTACACGAAGATAAATAAATATTTGCCCGCGACATATAGATGTTTAGGGTTAACATGATTGTTATTCAACTATAAGACAGTGACGTCTAGGATATTGAGGCCATTTTCTTCAACTATTTTGGTTTATCCGTCAATATCTGTATGTTGGGCGTTACTATTTAACTCTTTAATTTCTAAGATTTAACGTCCATTTTTCTCTGCGTATTTTCTTCAAACGCTTAGAGAATAAATAGGACTGTTAACTGATTTTAGATATTTCTTTGAAATATTATAGAGCAAGAACAATTAATCAGCGAGAAGTTTTACTTAAAATAAAAAATAAAATAAATAAAAAGGACATACAGTTGTAAAGCGTACCTGCCATCCAAGGCATGAGAGGTGGAATGCTTGCTTGATTGTTAGACCCAGGGGGCGGCGGTGGTGGCTGCATGACGCCTGGTGGTGGAGGCATGCCAACTGGAGGTTGCCACTGCATATTCATCCCATTCATATTATTCATATTGTTCATATTATTCATGTTGTTCATGTTATTCATGTCGCCTTGAGACCATGGAGGAGGAGCCATTCCTGGAGGAGGCATCATAGGACCGCCCTGCATCATTTGTGGTGGAGGATGAGCTGGTGCTGCCATCAAAGCTCGTGGTGCCTGTTGCCTAAAATATCAATTACGATATAATTATTCAGAGAGAATAAATTTAATTTTACAAAATAATAATGAACCCAATGTTTTAGAGTTGAAACCGGTTGGGGTAGTAAAGGGATATCCAATAATAGCGCTTTAAATATACAGGACCATAGTAAATACACGTAAAAACATGACAACCAACTTGAAGATTGTCCGTTTGTATATAAAGTGCAAGATAAATTCACGTGTATTTCTGGTATTAAAAAAAAAAAATGCAACACTTTCTTTTTTAACTATTACTACTACTCCATATGAATCGTATGTAAATCTCATAGGGAGCATTTTTGCCGTGGCGCCGCAGAACCCCTTTGGCCGCGGTGAATGTTTTCTTATCCAATTCAGGCCTCGGACTCACTTCAGAGACCAAAACTATCTTAAGCAGTGTTACAAATTTTAAAAAATGGTCTCAAAATAGTTCCATCCAATTTTTCAAGTATTAAACTTATTTGTAGTCCAAATTACAAATTTTATAGTGCGAAATCCAAAAGTGTCCGATGGAAGATTTGCTTTATTTTAACGAAAAATTTCCAGTTTTCTAATTTAATATTTTAAAGGTATTAACCATGAACTTCATTGTTTATTTAAAATGTTCCTTTTTAGTCAAAATTCCGATTTATTTATCGCAGGCTTCACAGTTTTGTTTCCTATTCCTTTGTTTTCGCGTTCTTCAACTTAAATGCGAACTGAATTAATAGAAACCAAAAAGAAAATCTATCTAGTTTTGGTTGAAAATTCATTATTTTCGGTTAAAAAGTCTACTATTAAATTTTTGTTTAAGAATGAATCTTTTTCAGATACAATTTTTATTATTTGGTTGAAAATTGAATTATTTTGTTGAAAATTTGAAAGTTTTATTAAAAAGTCATACTTCTTGGTTGAAAATTCAACTGTTTTGTTGAAAATGCATCTTTTTGGTTTAAAAATTCATCTGTTTCTGTATAATATTTACCTTTTTTTGGTTAACAATGCAACTGTCTGGTTAAAAAATAATCTTTTTCAGTTGAAAATCAACTTTCTTGTTAACAATTCAATTATTTTGTAGAAAATTCGTATTTTCGGCTCGAAAATTCAACAATATGGTAGAAAATTTAACTACTTGGATTAAAATTGATGTACGTAGTTGAAAAGTCGTCTTTTTTAGAAGAGAAATAAATTTTCAGTTAAAAATGCAAATGTTTGGTTGAAAGTAAATCTACTTTCTTAAAAGTTTTTTTTTTTTTTTTTTTGGTTGAAGATTCATAATTTTAGTTTAAAATCTTCTTTTTTTTTGTTGAAAATTATTTTTTCAACTGAAAATTTAACTATTTTGTTGAGAATTCAACTGATCGGTTGAAAATTCATATATCAACTATTAATTTTTTCGTTAAAAATTCTTTTTAAAGTTGAAAATTCAACATCTTGGTTAAAAGTTGCACTCATTTCTTAAAATGCAATGTTTTGGGTTGAAGATTCATAATTTTAGTTGAAAATCGTTTTTTTCTTTTGTTTAAAAATTAATTTTTTAACTGAAAATTAACCTATTTTGTTGAAAATTCAACTGATTGGTTAAAAATTCACTTTTTTGTTGAAAATTTATATTCTCAGGTTGAAAATTCAACTATTTTGTAGAAATTCGTCTTTTTGACTGGAAAATTCAACTATTTTGTATAAATTAGTTTTTTTTTCGCTAGAAAATTCATTTATTTGGTACAAAATTACAATGTTTTGTACAAAATTGTTTTTTTTTTTTTTTTTTGAATTGAAAATTAATTCTCTTAAATGAAAATTTACCTACTCCGATTTTAGTTAAAAATTAGTTCAACTATTTAGTTAAAAATGCCTAGAAAGAAAAAAATATGAACGAAAAATTAATCAAATTGAATTTGGACTAACGTCAAATCAATTGTTTAAACTATTCAGTTGAAAATTCATGTATTTTGTTAAAAATTTGTCTTTTCTGGTAGAAAATTGATCTTCTTGGTAGAAAATTCAACTATTTGGTTAAATGTAACTTCTTGAAAATTCGTCTTTTCTGGTAGAAAATTATAATTTTCTTAGTTGTAAATTCAACTATTTGGTTAAAAATGTATGTATTTTGTTAAGAATTCACCTTTATTGATAATAAATTATTCTTCTGTGTTGAAAATTCATCTTTTTGGTTGAAAAACGAACTACTTTGTTGACAAATTCAACTGTTTTGTATAAAGTTAATCTTTTAGGTTAAAAATGCAACTGTTTGGTTGAAAATCAATCTATTTTGGTTGAGGATTCAAATATTTTGTTGAAAATTCGTCCTTTCTGGTTCGAAATCAACTGTTTTAAATTTCAAATAAAAATATTTTCTTGGGTAAAATATCAACTATTACATTTTTTCTTGAAAATTTATCTTTTTTCGTTGAAAATTCAACTTTTTGTTCAAAGTTAAACTACTTTGTCAATTCGTAGGAAACAGTCAGATTTTACGACCCACGACCAAATTTTTTAACGTTATTTTTGGAAGACCTCTAAATAAATTCACGAAGAAAATTACATACTATGGGAGGGGGGGGGGGTTAAAGCTTACGGAACATAACAAAGGGGGGTACACGGTTGAATATTTCAGGAAAAATGTATGCGTAATTTATGCGCGGCTCTTAATCAGCTATTGAGACAATTTTTCGGTATGTTGTGATTCGTTGAGATGGCAGGCATATAATTTTAGCCAATTAACGAAGTTCAAAACAATTTTTAAAGGAAAAATAAAGAAAAAGTGGCATTAGCAGACAATTGTGAGAAAATAGTGTCTTCAGTGTAATTTTGTTCGAAATCTGTAGTAGAAAATAGTGCCCGAGGCCTGCCAATTAAAAAGAGTAATAAATACCGGTCAAAGAGGCCAGGATAGTTGGTACTCGGAACAGTATTTTGCCTCTGGGCACTTTTGGATCTATCAGGAGGAGGACCTTCTCCCAATTCAGCCATTAGTGACATGTATTCCTCATCAATTTTTGCTTTGTCTCCGGCTTGTCCCATTCCTCCCATTCCAGCAGCAGCAGGGCCTCCCATACCTGGTCTTTTGGATCTACAATCCCTCGCAATATGACCAGCACCTCCACAACTTGAGCAAACAATGTTATTGGTGACGTTTGGTTTATCGGGACACTGTAGATAATAAAATTACAGTCATTATCAATTGGAATTTCGCCGAATCTTAAGTGTGAAATAGCATTACTGATTGATAAAAATTAGTTCCTACCAGCCATGATTTGTGATCGGAAGCACCACAGTTTGTACAGCGCGGACCATCATTTTCTCGTAATGTTCCATTCAGTAGGGCCAATTCTCTCAACTGATTACGTCGCAGGTCATTTTGACCTTCCGGCACTTCCACGCCTTGTCTAATAATTTCGTGGATCTATAGAAAATAATTTATTCGTTGGAATTGAAATGAAAGAAGATAGCTGATTTTATCGCATACTTTAACAAAGCAAAAAAAAAGTTCTTACTCTTTCTACTGCTTTCTTTACAGCGTCTAAATTATTTGCAGTAATGTATGCGTGAAGAGGTTCATCTTCACCCGGCAAAGGTTGTCCGTCCTTTCTGCCAACCTTGCCCTCTTTTACACTTCCCTTTCCACGAATTATGATTTTGGCACCAGTTTCCTTCTCCATTGCTAAAACAGAAGGGAACAAAAGCAATGATTAATGTAAAGTTTGATTTACAGAAAGAGTTGAGTCTTTAAACTAAAATAATGATGCGTACATTTTAGAGTATTTCCGCGTGGTCCAATCAACAAACCGACGAAATTGATGTCTGGATGTTCTTCTTGAGGAATCATTACCTTATCGTGCACGCGTATAATCGGAGGCCTGTAATATTAAATTAGAATGAAATTAGTAATTTATCAAAAAAAAAAAAAGATTAGATTCAGTTGCTTGAAATTTGTAATGTCGAAATTATGAGACTATAGATTTTACATCAAGTCAAGTTATACAAATTTCATAAAACATTATTAAATTCGAATGCTATATGCAAGTAAAATAAAGCATTAATTATCATTTTTTGTACACTTAGAAAATATTTAAAAGCATAATAGTTTGACATTCATTTTCTTAAATACTTGTAATTACAAAATTAATAAAACCATCGAGTGGGAATATGAAATTAAAATTTTGAACATTTTTTAATCTTTCGAAATATTCTCGTAAAACTAATTTTTTTAAATAAAAAATCATTTTCAATTTTCCTAGTAATTTTAAGAAAAATTTTTATTCTTTTGAAACCTTTCACAAGTCTTCAAAATCTTCTGAAATAATTTACAGTATTAAATTAATTTTTAATCTTTTCAAAAGTACCAAATATCTCTTCAAGTTACTCGAATTTTTTCTAAATTAATAAGTGTTCAATTTTTATTTATACATTGAAATTCAACAATTTCACCTTCAAATAAAATTTTTTTAAATACACAATTAAAGTGTTAACTTTCAAAATTTAAATTTAGCTCTCTGAAATTTTTACGATTCAAGGCTTTTTATTTCAGAAAATTCAGTTTCTAATTGTTTAATTTTAAATATTTTATTTATAATTGCTCGCTTTGAATGAACAGTTGAATATTGCTAAATATTAAATAATTGCTCTTTTTCTTAATTAAAATTTTTTAATTGAGTGTGTTAAAAATTGAATATTTCAGACAAAAACAAATATTTGAACAGAATTTGAAACTTAATAAAAGCGTTTAATTAAGAATCTATTGATTTGAAGTAATTTTAAATGAAGAATAGCTTATAAAGTTCCAATCGGATGTTTTTGAAAATGAATTAAACCTCATTAGAATACAAAAAAAACCTTCTTAACCCGTTGACAGTGTATGACGCATATTGCGTAAAAAAAAAATGGCCAAGAGTGCGTTTGACGCAATATACGCCATGTAAAATAAATAGGTTTATACTATTGGGATCTGAAATCATGCCGTCACAAGGTCACGTGACAGGCAATATGGCGAAAACAACGGGGTCACTTTTGAAATAATACACGCGATACCAGCAGTTTCAAAGTGTTTTGTGCGATAATGACGACTGAAATGATGCTAAGCATTAGTGACATTTGCGAATTTACTGCTTCTACACCGTCTTCTAGAAATTTTATAGAGGGAGAAAAGGTTTTACATGCTGGACACATTTTATTCTGTGGCAAAATGCACAAAGATTTGAACAACAAAACCAATAATATATTAATTACATTTCGTTTGCAATCGTCACACCTTAAAGAAACGCCTCACGAAATTAAAGGGGAAATTGGCTTTGAGGGCATTATAAATAATATGAAATGTAGCTGCAAGGCCGGTTTGAGTGGAAAGTGCAAACATGCCTACCCTATTTTGACAAAAAACCTGATTTCCTAATTTGGAGGTTATGTTGTGCTGTCATAACAAACCAAAGAAATTTGAATTTATTTTGATAAACTCATTATTTTCTCTGTTTCTATCTATAAAAGTGTGTTTTGAAATTATCCTTTTTAGATTAATTTTGTAAAATTCATTTCAAATATATATTTTTTCATTATAGGACTGATATAAGGATTTTAGAGCAGGTATCTTGCACCGATATGAAATGTTTGTGGAACACTCCACAGGCAAAAGCATTGGAAGATTATAATGCAGCCCCGCTAAGAGATCACAAATGCTTTGTTAATGCATTTGACAAGGAGTACAAAACGAATATAACTGAGGAAGACGAAGCATTTATAAAAACTGGCTTTGTAATTGCAATATGGACTCTAATCTTTCAAAACATATGCATGGTTAGTTTTACTTACATTGCTTTAATTATAGGTATCTAAAAGTAAATTGTCCTATTTTTAGTCTGAAACTTCAGAAAAAAATAAAATTTGTATATATTTAAAATTCATTTTTTAAATTGCATTCTGGAAAATTGATAAATTTATTTCCAAAGCATTTTTTACCAGTTTTTAATGTTTACAATCATCTTTACAAAAATTAGTTTGTCATGCAGTAATTATATTTTTGTGGATCATTCTTTTTGAGACATTTATGGAAATATAAATCGAAAATTTTTGGAGCTGCATATTTTGACTATGTTAATGCTTATACCTGTTTACTCTTGACTAAATTTTTTATATCTTATGCTACTAAAAATATTCTGTAGCTTATACTGTATCAACATTTTACGGTTCAGCTCGGCTACTCAGAAATCAATTTTTTATGTTATTTACGCTTAAATGTAAAATCACTCAATTTATTAGGTTGGATCGGCATGAAATAATAATCGCTGACGTAGAAAATAATAACTTGGTCATCGATTCTGTTAAACTACAAGCTCTTCTACAAAATCTACCCTCCGAAAGCATGAAGAATCCCAAAGAAGTTGTTTTGGAAGACAAAATGAAAACATGTTGTAAATATTTTTTTGAACAATTAAGAAGATACTCGTTACATTTGCGGGGAGACTCAGTCAAATCGCAGAAAGTGCTTTGAGAGTCGTCAATTCCGCATTACAGGCTCAACGTATTACACTGAGAAAAAAATCTGCTTCTCCCAACGCGATGCGTCGTGTTGAGAGTTTTCTTTTTGCCGTAACACGACGATCGTGTTGGCACAACACGATGCAAGTTTTGGCAGAATACTTCTTTAAGTGTTACGGAAAAATGATGGGATCGTGTTGTGGCAACACGATCATCGTTTTGAGATGCTGAATGACAAAAAAATGAAAACATGAGAGAGAGCCACTGCGTTCTCTGAAGTGGCGAGGCATACACCCCTGTTGTTCTCCTCTGTCTCGGAAATCGCAAGTCACTCGCATTTGCACCTTTTTCTATCTGCCCTCTTTTCTTAATAAAAGAGGTCGACAGGAGTATTCGGTGTTTCGTAGAAATATACGATAATAGTCAGGGGAAATTAGTCCGAAAAAGGTCGATTTCCAGAAAAAAAAGATAAAGTTTTTTTTTCTTCATAATCATTTCCCTTAAGGCATTAAAAATGTATAACAAAAAAGTTCCCCATCGGATCGGCGCCGCATACAACCCTAGCATCGAAAAACATCCCTTAGACGGGTATTAGGGCTGGGTTTTGGCTCTCATATACGAAAAGGTGCGTCGGAGGATAAAAATGAATAGAGGTGAAAATATTTAGATTAGAATTTTCAATAAAAAAGGTTTTTTACACTTTTGCTTCACAGTCCATAGGTGATGCGTAATTAGCTCCACGAGTGGGAGGGATGTTTTGGCGTGTGGCGCGAAATGTACTCGCGCGCTTAGTTTTCGGCCCATAACTCAAGAGGCAGAGGCAGAGGCAGAGGCAGAGGCAGAGGCAGAGGCAGAGGCAGAGGCAGAGGCAGAGGCAGAGGCAGAGGTAGAGGCAGAGGCAGAGGCAGAGGCAGAGACAGGGACAGGGAGAGGGACAGGGACAGGGACAGGGACATAGACAGAGACAGAGACAGAGCAGAGATAATACAAAAATAGATAATACATTGTTGTGAAGTGAAGTGTGGACAGAAAAATTCATAATTTTGAAAAAATCCAAGATGACGGTCAATTAAAAAATCCAAAAATATCTCATTTCCACAGTTTCAAATAAAATATTTTCAAAATTCGGTATAGACAAGAATGTGGCTTCAGAAAGCATCCACTGACCCCAGAAGCCCAAAATCTAACAAAAATCCAAGATGGCGGTGAACTAAAATTTCAAACAATAGCTCATTTAAGCAATTGAAAATGAAATCTTTTGAAACTTTGCTATAAAAATCATGTTGAGTTCAGAAAGCATCAACGGATGCTTTCTTGTTATGATTGTTCTATTATTATGATTTATATTTTGAAAGTTTTCCAGACTAAAAGGGAAAAACTGAAAAACCATTTTTTGGTTCGAAATAGGGGAATTTTTGAAGGCAATGTTTTTTTTTTAGAAGAGGTTGCTCAGCATTGAAAATATCTTAAAAGTAACTATTTTTAAAACACATTTCTGCAGTTTCAATTAAATATTCGAAAACTTTGCTAGAAGAAGAATTTTGACTTCAGAAATCATTCAATTCGCAAAGATGCCCAAAATTGAAAAAAATTCCAAGACGACCTTCTGAATTTTGCAAACAGCCCAACGTGGCGGCCAGAAAGCTTTAAAAACATCAATGAGCTTTTAAATTTGTGAACGAATTCTGTTTTAATTTATCGACAAGTTAAATTTTGCAGTTTTGTTACAAGCTAATAACACTAATCTGTTTATTTCACACTAAGAGAGATACAGGCGAAGGCCTTCATAATTACTTCATTTTAAATTTTAGTTTTACGGAATTCATTCTTAATTTTATCGTTCAGTCATCCTTTTTTGCAACCAATCCAAAATGCTTGATTAGCTTGATTTTCTGGCAACATGAAATTTTGTTTGGAATGAATGCCATTGTGAATTAAAAAAAATCACTGTTCAAGTTCAGTTCCAATGCAGAATCGTAATTTTTATGAACAACAAATATATGATTTTCTAACACAGACTTATAATTGTTTTCCAGAATTCCCTCTTCCCAAGCAAAAATCTTTTGGAATATCTGGAAACCCTTTGTAATCTCTATAAATAGTTCGAATATATTAGATTTTCGAAGAATTTTCCAATGGACTGGAAAAACTTGATAATTGAACGAAAATTTAAAATCATCCATGTGGTAGAAACCCTGTAAATATTTCAGATAATCTGATAGTCGGATAAATTGTAATTTGTGAAAAGTTTCACGATGCCCTTTATATTATAGATATATTTTATCATATTTAGGAATTAGGAGAAAAAACTGCGTAGTGAATTAGTGAATAATTGGATTAACACTGTAATTAATAAATATTCTAGTGCGTCATTGGATTATATAAGATAGGTATCTTATTGTTGTTATCTTTTGTACTGTAGGCGGCATGCTTATCCTTATCAGATATTTATATTTCATTAGAATCAGTTAGGAGGGAAAAAATGTTCTTACTACATTCGTTAGAAATAATATCATACATATAACGAAGCATTTGAAGCTTGGAAAAACTTATATACATTCTTTTGAATACAGGATGTCTATCCGACGCATGATTATGAATTCCCAGTTTTTTCAGGAATTTTCAAAAAAATCTGGTTTTAAATCAGAGTAAAATTATTTTTTTAAATTCCCTGTAACAAGTCCAATTATCATTCTCTACACGTAATTTCTGCTCTGAATCACAATTACGTTTACTTCCAAAAACTCACTGTTTAGTGTGAGAATTATGTTTATTTACAACATTTTTTATTGTATTCAGAAAGTCGTAATGACGCGTATGAGTGTGAAGGAGCTTGCATAGTGATGAAGTTATGGGGAGATCTCTGAGTAAGAAAGTGTAGAGAGTGAGAGAGAGTGAGAAGGGGAGGGGGTAGAGCAGCGCTGACACGCATAATGCAACTATTTGCAACCGTAGCCGACGTCCTTCTAAACGATTTCTTCAACACCATTTATATCCCAGTGAGAAGGTTTCATGTTTAGAAAAACAAAATTCATCATTTCAACAGCAGCATGCAGACATTACAATCAATTATATCATATGATAGTGTATTATATTACATTATACTGTAATATATTTTATCATCAAGTATCATAGCATGTCATAGTGTATCATATTGTATCATATTGTAACATATGGTATCATATTGTATAATATAGTGTGATGATATATCATATTATATCATACTGTATTATATTCTGCCAAAGTGTATCCTATTGTATCTTATTACGTCATATTGCATCAGATTGTATGCTACTGTGGCATATTCCATCATATAATATGATAATTTAGCATAGTTCATCATACTGTGTCACATTGTATCACATTTTACCATATTGTAACATATTTCAGCATATTTGATCATATTGTATCCCATTTTATCATATTATATCATATTTTATCATATTTCATCATATTTTATCATATTGCATAATATTTTATAATGTTGTATCATATAGCCCTGCTCTACAAATAAACTTCTTACCCTCCTTTATGCGCCTATCTAAGTCTCCATCCATCTTTCTGCCACTAGTGAATGGGACGATGTTGCATATTGTTTTCTTACTCTTTCCTTCGAACACCATAATTTGTATTGCATTCACGTCAATTTAGAGGCCTATGCTCTTTATACTTGTATTCAGTTTGTCTAACATTCTTTGCAAGGCTTCGATTGTTTCTGCCATAACAACCATATCATCTCCAAATGCTGACCCACGTACCCATAACGCATCCTTGGTAACGACTTGCATAATATCAAACCAGTACTCGGTTTTTCATTAGCCCTTACGCGCGCTTTGCTACCAGTATATGATTTTTCCATTGCACAGAAAACTTTTTTCCTACTCTCAAACTTTTTTCTGTGATCTGTCTTAAGCTACATATTTGATCCGTACATGATCTTTCTGGCGTAAATCCACTTTGGACTTCCCGTATATTTTTTCTGTTATTTTCATTACCCTACGAATAAGTATTTTTGAGCATATTTTAATTACGGTACTTGGTAAGCTGACACCTCTGTAATTTTTGCAGTTGCTTTTATCTCGCTTTCTTTTGTGTATTGGTACGATAATTGCTTTTTTCAATTGTCTGGGACACCTCCCATCTCGGTACATCAATTTATCAATTTGTACAACTTGTAAGGTATGTACTTGCCACTGTATTTAAGCATTTTAGCGTTAATACTGTATCCACCAGCACCGTTTTTTAAGACCGTTTTTCAAGTTCTCAATTATATCCCTAACCGCAGTGATACAGACTTTCTCAATTGAGTTTTCTAACGCATCATGTTTTATATCGCATTTCTTGTGCCCTATAGCTACACCTCATGCTGACAAATTCTGTACTTTAAATTTCCTTTGTCCATTTATATAATAGTTTCTTGCTTCCTTCAAAGCTGTTTTGTATTTTCTTCTCTTCTTCTGTTCTGATTTTATATTTACTTTCCTTGACTAAACGTTTAACTTTCCTCTTTTTGTGTCTGTAATTATTTTCGAGCCTATTTCTCTCCTCATCGCTAGGACCTGTGATATTCAACTGTCTGTTGTACGCTTCTTTCTATTCTTATCGGGCTGCCTGAATTTCATCATTGCACCATGCATCAACAGACGTTCTTCCTACCACCGCAGTACCATACACTTCAGTCGCACTCCTAACTAAGACATCCTCGATTATACCCGATGCGCCCTCTATATTTTTATTGTCTATTAGCGCCTTTAACGTTGCCTTATCTATGCGTTCGTTTATCTCATTCTGAAAGTCTAATCGTACTTCCGGTTTCTGTAAATTGTCTTTTTTGATTCGTGTTCATTTAGTTTTTTCGGTTCTCTCTCTTTACCATCCCTTACCTAAGTTTATTTTGGAAAATAGAAGGTAATTATCAGTATTGTATTTAGAACCACTGATGACCCTTGTATCTTTCACAAGCCCTCTTAGTCTTTCATCTGCCACAACAAAGTCAATTATACTGTTGCTATGTCCTCTACACCAGTTGTACATGTTGATCATCTTATTCCTAAACTAAGTATTTGTAACAAATAAACCCTTATCTAAGCATAAGCTAGCTAATCTGTCTCCGTTATCATTTTTTCTTCTTTGATCCCCAAAATTACCTAGCACCTTTTCTTTTCCCTGACGTTGAACGCCAACCCATCCATTCATATCACCTAGTGAAATGATTTTTCAACCATGATCGCAAATACTTATTGTATCATATAAAGTGTCCCAGAATGTGTCTTTTACATCTCTTGGATCACTATCATCTGGCGTAGGATGCTATGATAAATAATCTTCTGATTTCTATTTTCATTCTAACCCACAGAAATCTAGGAGCTACATATCCTTGATCTCTGAGATGCTGCTTCGCTCTTTCACTTATAATCAAACCGACTTCTTGACTACCATGTGATTCACTATCTATTCCTGAACATATTTCTAATCCACTTTCCAGCACCCCATTTTCTATGTTTCTACTTTCGCATCCCTTTTTCTTTGTTTCAGGTACACATAAAATATCTAGCTTCCTTGCGTACATAGTTTCTTATAATTCTCTTATCTTAAGATTATTCACCCCTCTAGCATTCCAGACACCCAGTCTCTATTCATCGCCCGAAACTTGACCTTTACATTTACAGTGTGCACGCTTTTCCTCAATCAAAGTTTCAGCCCATTTAGAGAATATTTTATTGTTTGTGTTATTCATTGTTCAAATTGTACGACCAACTACCACCTGTATGCGGGAAATTTATTCTGAGACTCGAAATCATGTCTAAGTTAGGTACTGATTTGGCGTAAGGTGGAGAGTCTAGTTATAACGCCATTTCCATCAAACTTCGGTTAATGAGGTCGTACGGTCTTGCGGTCGTGCGTTTGTTTCAAAATCCCACCGCGACGACAATTCACTCCCGTCCCAGAAGTTTCATCTGAAAAAACAACACATATTATAATACAAATGTGTTTAATTTTATGGAAATATGAAAGTTTTTGAATTGACGTTACGGCAAAGTAAGCGTTGGATAAAGAAATAGGGTTTTTATTAAAAGTATGTTCATAGCAAGACAAACGATCTTTGCTTGAGATTTCTCCATTCTGTGAGGTAGTATATTATAGATTGAACAAACTATGTCATAAAACAAAGAATATCAACGTTCATTACCAGTTTAAACAAAAATTCCCGCGAAACACTTTTTTGTTGACACAGCGTCATCTCTGCTGAGGCTTCAATTATACACTAATAAAAAAGGTACTACGACAAATTTTAAAAGAAAGAATTAAAAATGAACAATTTTGCGAATTTTGTAGTTTTCATGGGATTTAATTTTTTCAATCGCCATTGTTTAGGTCCCTAAACAGTACAAAATTTTTTACAAGAAGATTGATTGTGCACCAAAACTACCAATTTTCTACACAATACATGAATTTGTAAACAAATAGTTGAACTTTCAACATAAAAAAGATCAATTTTCAACCGAACATGGAGTAGTTACATTTTCAGATTTCTCGTGAAAATGACCAGCCTGGTCTTTTCTGGATTTGCCGAGAGCCCCGAGCTATCGCACCAAGGTTCCACCATGCGCAGCGCAAACCTTGTAAGACCCATAATCAACGTTTCCAGATGAGCACCCCTGACTAGGATTACAAAGTCATCCGCATAGCCCTGAGTATAGTACTTCTCTTTATTTAGGCTACGAAGGAGGCCATCCACTACAATGTACCACTAGGCGTTCGCCCTATTTGGTTTCGAGTCACCTCCCACGTAGCATGCTTCCTATCCAGTATATTAGCTGGTCGAGCATACCACATCTCAAAGCCTCCCGACAGATGACTTCTGGAGGAATATTGCTGAAAGCACCCTCTATATTCAAGAAAGTGCCCAAGCAGCATGTGCCCTTTGTGCAGTTGAGATTTAAAGGGACAGAAGGACTCTACGGCATATTCCACCTTTTTGTTATCAACGACCTTAGCGACAAAATTCCAATCAGCCCTCCCCATCTCTCGGCCCCAGCCTTCCTCCTCTTGGTCAAGTTGGATTGTCTGATCACCCAGAAAGTAAACTTCCATTAGGTGATTCAGCGTTACTTCTGCATCTTTGAAAAACTCAACATTTTTTAGCCTTATTAGCCCGAGGCGAGCTTTCGGATTTTTTCGTCAGGATCTTGTGGAGCCTCGCCGTTTTCGAAATGTCTTTTGATTTCTCGCAGAAGCCCCTCCATTCATCCTGTTTATATTTTCCTTTTTTTTTTGTATTCATACTGTGCCGTCTTATAGATGTCCCAGCCCAAAGGCAATTTAATTATTTTTGCCCTGTTGCACAACGTTCTTGTTTTTTTACGGAGTCTCGCCAAGTGGGTATTCCACCATTCTGCTCCTTTCCTAGACTTAATTGTGCTTGTAGGGCAATGTTTCTAATATTATGTAGCCAGAGTCCTTCGCGGGAAACCCGCAGCGTGATCTGACTCATTGATGGTACCATAGCCTGTGGCTAATTACGCAAGCCTCCCTTTGAGTTCCTCTTGAGATGAGTTCTAGAATTTATTTCTAGTGTTTCTGATCTTTGAAACCAACGGTTTTCCTAGGGTTAACCTGAACAAGATATATTTGTGGTCCGAGAGAGACTCCTCATCGGAGTCTCTCCAGCTCACTACCTTGCTCCTCAGTACATCCGAACATAGAGTCAAATTGAGAACGTCACTCCAGTTTTTAGTCTGGAATTTGGACTATCACCCTGATTCAGAATCGCCAGCACAATGTCCGCTAGGTATTCGATTGAATCTCTCCCTCTGTCATTGATGTTTGTGCTCCCCCACACCGCACGGTGAGAGTTTGCATTACAGCCCAACAGCAGAGGAATTTTGTTCTCCTGGCAGTTCCGACTAAGAGTCTCCACCTCTCTGGGAGGCGGGGGTCCTTCGGCGTCGCCCGGAAAATAAGCCGAGGCAATAACCACCTCTAGCCTTTGACCGCTTCTTTCCCCAAGTCTCACCTTATTCACGGTGAGATCCCCGGAGCAGAGCTTAGGCACCAAGATCGCATTTACATCCTTGACGGCTTTGCATGCCCTTGGCGTTTTTCGCGTGGCCTTTTATATATGGTGCCACACACTGACGTCCCATATTTTTATTTCTAACCAAGAGGAATAAGGTACGTATTGTAAAGAGGTGGAGATAATTCACCCAAACTTCTTCCATAAAGTTTTGGGATTCCCTACGTATATTTCAGGATATGCACTTAGACCAGAGTCATAGCATCCTGAAATTGGCTCTAAACTAGCTACAAAAGATACTGAGTACAAGTTTAATTGGGCCCTACAGGTTGAACATCTGATCTCGTTGTGTAGGACGAAAGGCTTATAACCTGGACTAGAACTGGTAAGTCTGCTGTCCAACCAAGAGATGATTTTAACTACATCCGAGGTCCATGTTAGAGAATAAGACCCTGGAAGGCGTGCGCATACTTCTTTGCTCCAAGTTCTACCTTATCTCTGAGTAGATCCAAAGGGGTGGCCACACCTAAAAGGTGACATTTCCTTTAAATTGGTCAGACTCCTTGCTCAGACTTTTCTCATAGGAACAGTTAGATATAGATTCTCCATATGGGATCTTATTTTTGAATTTGTGACGGGACAGCTCTGCCTAATCTGCAAGCAGTGATTGATCGAGGACCCATATCATCTTTTCATGGAGTGCCCGCTGTATAGAAACCTAAGGTCGAATTACTTTGGGTCCTCCGTAGATCTTACAGCCTCTGGTTTTGTTTTGGATCGCATTGCTCCATTCGACTAACAAAACGAAACTGTGGCGCGTCGCTGGACACTTGTCCGGGATATTGAAGGTCAGAGCCTTTACCACGTCTCCGTAGGGTAAAGTTAGTTTAATTTAATATCAACCTCTTTGCACAAGTCTAGGTCCTAAGCAAACATCGCAGCTATGCTTATGGAGCATATCATACACCATACAGCATACATTCTATAATATGCTTTTGTTAAATAAATAAATAATTGCTAGATTTGTATCAACATTTTTCTGATAATTAGAGGAAATATTATTTTTTAATTTGGAACATTTTAATTCAATTGCAAGGGAGGACAGTTTATTAGTTAGTTTATTTCTTAATCGAGTCGGAGAAGGAAAAACTCTTTCATTTTTACACTTTTCTCAATATGGTGGGTGCACGCACAAAGAAGTTAAAATATGCATGTGTTTGAGTTCATGTGGTTCACTTCAAATAGAAATGTTCATTTGGAAAATTAATTTATTCAACAAATACTTAAACACTAGTGATACAAAGAGATTTAATGGAAATGAAATGAATCACTGTATAATCATAGAAAAAAGTTCAGAGTTCAAAACTCAAGGTAGCTAAATTCCAAATAGCTCTCCAAATCTAAGAATCGAGAAAACAATTGTTGAATACAAAAAATATTTGGAAATCGCAATGAAATTATAAACGAAGTGGCAAAATCGCAAATAATGTATACACAAACTGTATACGGTGCATAACTATATAATTTTGCACATTTATACAAATAAATATGAACCAAAATTATATACATCATTCACTGAATGTTATTTCTTTCACATTGTCATGTGATTATGTCAATCTGTTCATGTAAATGGTCGCAATCGCAAATTTTCCTTTCCACTTGAACATTCTGTCGTATCATTTAGCTGTTTTATTTGACCGATTTCAAGACGTCATTTTTGAGAGTTGACTTTAAAATTTGTTTAATATGGGGAATCTGATGAGATGAGGTGGAGATTCGTTTTCTCTTACTATTTTAAAATTCTTTGATATTGGGTAATCGTTGCCTAATGGCGCCTCCTGGATTTCTTCTGCGGCCATTTCTTCAACCGTTCCGCTGTTCATGTTTATTTTTGCCCGTTTTTGACTGCAATTTTTCATTATATAAATTCCACGAAGTCTTCCGTATTTCTCCACTATTGCAAAGATGTCACCATTGGACGTTGATAATACAGTTTTTTCTTCGGTTGGCATAGGGAGATGGCCATAAGATTTTCCTCTTAATTGAATTGGTTTATCGCGAGGGAAAGTGTATCTGCGAAATTCAAATCGCCTGGAGGGATTTTTCATGGGAATAAGACGAATGAATCTTAGTTCTTCAGCTGTATATCCACGCATTGATAAAGAAGAAGAACTGACAGGAGAAGACCTGGACTTGTCGCGAAGACGAGGGTCAAGAGGAACAGAAGAACTGTTCGAAGAACCTGCAGCATAGTGTTTGCCAGAAGAAGAAGAAACGCCTGAACGACGAACACCATGTCCGGGGATTGAAGACTGTGAACTCAACTCTGCAAGAAGAAAGAGAGCTTTACATTCTCTCACAGCAGATAGTCGTATGTTGGTAAGGGTGGTTTTTGTTTACTTTTTTTGGAAAACTTTTTTATGATTGTAGTTCGAATAGCCAAAAATAGATCTAATCGAAAAGGATAATATGGAATCAGAATCAGATAAGCTCTAAAGATAAGCTTTATTTTCTTGATTTTGGAAAATAATTACAATTCCGCTTTAGAAGGAGGAAATTGAAAAAATCTCTATTTAAGTTCAGAATTATAATTCTTTTACAAAATTCTCTGTGCTGAATCAGAATTGTGATTCAATTCAATTCTATTTTTAATTGACCGGAGAAAAATATAAATTGAT